>OZ030015.1:64757456-64787456 GCA_964023405.1 Apodemus agrarius | reverse complement strand
AAGGCTCAAGAAGCAGAGGAAAAGTGAGGAATGATGTTTTATAACCCAAGCCGTAAGTCCAAATGTTCAGTTACTTATCTGAAGTTACTTATCTGTGGCCAGGGTAGGCAGGACAACTCCTACGTCTCTGTCCATCATCCATCTGCAGAGGCTCCGTGTTCTCAGAAAACAGACTTGCAAGTGAGTGACACTGCCTTGCTCCAGGCTGTGTCTACAAGTTTTTAGTCTAGCTAGAAGAAATATTCTAGATTATTCTTGTATGTCCGTGTTTATGTGTAGATGTATGTGCATGTACAAGTAGAAACCAGAAGTCTTAGGGTTTTTATTTTAAGATTTATTTATTTATTATATCTAAGTACACTGTAGCTGTCTTTAGACATGAGAAAAGGGTGTCAGATCTCTTTACGGATGGTTGTGAGCCACCATGTGGTTGCTGGGAATTGAACTCATGACCTTTCGAAGAGCAGTCAATGCTCTTACCCGCTGAGCCATCTCTCCAGCCCAGGGTTTTTATTTTAAACTTGCTTATTATTGAAGTTGGAGAGAAGGCTCAACAAGGATTTCAACATCCCAGTATGCTCTTTTATCCTTCCTTTCTGTTTCCCCATAGTAATAGAAATTTTTATCTTAAGTACATGGCCTTTTAGAATAAAGACTACATTTCCCAGGCTTCCTTGCACTTCAGTATACCCATGTTTAGGCTAAAAAGAATGGCAGCTGTTAGATTCTGGAAAATTCCTGTCCAAGATACCTTATGCCTTCTTTTACCTTTTTTTTTTTTTTTTTTTTTTTGGTTTTTCGAGACAGGGTTTCTCTGTGTAGTCCTGGCTGTCCTGGAACTCACTCTGTAGACCAGGCTGGCCTCGAACTCAGAAATCCGCCTGCCTCTGCCTCCCAAGTGCTGGGATTAAAGGCGTGCGCCACCACCGCCCGGCACTTCTTTTACCTTTTTAATTCATCTTTCCTCTATCTTACATTCTGGAAATCAGAAGTTTTCTTGAACCACGAGGGTGAAGGCCATCCCCAAGGATGTTTGTAGGACAGTTAGCAGAAGACGGCCTTGGCAGCTGAGGAGATGGCTCAACGCAAAATGTGTTTGCAGTGCAATTATGAGAAACTGAGTTCAAATCCCCAGAATCAATGAAAGCCTGGTACATGGTGCACGCTGAGGGGGAGGAGTCAGGCCGAGCCTATGGGCTTGCTGTCTAGATAATCTCTCCCAATTAACAGGCCTCGGGGTTCATGAGAGATCCTGTCTCAAAGAATAAGGTGAAAGCTGGCTCTAGTAGTGCACACCTTTAACCTCAGCACTTGGGAGGCAGGGGCTTGGGGATCTCTGTGAGTGTGAGGCTAGCCTGCTCTATCTACATAGTGAGTTTTAGGCCAGCCAGGGCTGCACGGAGAGACCCTGTCTTGAAAACAAACAAACAAATATGGTAGAAAGTGATAGAATGTTAGAGACAACACTGAGGGTGCAAATCAACTGCCTTGAAACCAGGTGTCTCAGGAAGACAAAATGTACTTCCTGGAGGGACAGTGCAGGGCTCAGAAGCTAAAGAGCAGGCACAGGCTACCAGGGCCTTCATCGTTCATCCCTGAGGGAAAGGGAACGTTGTCTCTTCCTCATTGGCTGAGTGATTTCTGCCTGAAGCAGGTGTGAATTGTGTCTCCCACCGCTGTGAACCTGCTAATGACTGCTGATGCGGAGGCCACAGTGAGGGACTGTGCTGGGGAAATGACAAAAGACAAAGAGCCTTCTACATGCAAAGCCTAGCGGCTAGCAGGTGGCTTCTTTTGGTTTGCTTTGTTTGAGGCAGGGTCTCAGGTAGCCCAGGCTGGCCTCTATTTCCCCATGTAGTAGAGGATGAACGCTTGATCCTTCTGCCTACACCTCTTGAGTGTTAGGATTACAGGCACAGACCTGGCGTGTTGCTCAGTTCTCAAAGGCCCCGAGCTCCGAGCTAGTGAAGAGCTTTAAGAACGTCCCAAAGGGAGGCCACCAGCTGAGCCCAGCTCTGAGAGCTCAGGTAAACCCAAGATGCTACTGTTTGCATGTGCAATGTACTCCATAGGGTCATGTGTTTGAACTCTTGGAACCAAGATGGTGGCATTGTCTTGAGACCTGGGGGAGTGGGAAAACAAGTTCTGGCAGGTCACGAACATCCTCTCACTAGCCACACACGTCTGCACACACACACACACACACACACACGTCTGCGGTGTGAAGGCCTCCTGCGGAGCACCACGGAGCCTGTGAATATGCATCCCTGGGCACCCCTAGGCTGGATTAGAGTGTGGGCTCCCTCTCGCCCTTCACAGACCTTCCAGTCACCTTCAACAAGTCTGCATCTTAAAGAAGCCTTCTGCAGGTTCACATAAATGCTGGGCCAGAGCCCCATGCTTGTCGGAGACAAGATACAGAATGAGCAGGGAGATGGCTGGTGCAGAAGTGCCTGCCAAATAAGCATGGGGACCTGAGTTCAAATCCTGAGACCCCAGGAAAACCCAGGTGTGCTGGTGAAAGCCTGCAATTCTACTGCTGAGCAAGTGGGGGCAGGAGGCCCCTGGAAGCTTGACGGCAGCTGGGTTTGCTCCCGGGGTGAGCTCCAGTTTCAGTGGAGATAGAGGAAGGCAGCAGGCACCAACCACCAGACTTCCCACACACACACATGCGCACTCACTCACCCACACACACATATATATCATATGTGCTTGTGTGTGCATGTGCGTGTGCATGCACACACCCACATGCAAAGACAGAAGCCCACCTTCAGAGAGCTGCTTTCATAAGACCAACCTCTGTCAGCGTGCACCTTGTCCACCATGGCGCATGTTTGTCTCTGATGTGTGTGCACTCGTATATCCAGTAGGAATCTTTCATTTCATAAGTCAGTGATAGAAACTCGAAGTGGATTAATCAAAAAGAGGATTTTCATAAACTTGTACATTCAAAAATACTTATTGAGAGCCTACTGTGGGTCCCACTACTGACAAGTTTGGAGTTAGTGCTTGTTTCAGGCTTGTTTCAGGTAAAACTTGATCCAGCAGCTCAAAGTTACCTCTCTCTGTCTGTTTTGCTTCCCAATGACCCCTTCTTAAACTCTGCACAGTGCTCTTCCTTGGTCTACCCAGCAGGCATCTATGCCCCTTACAGCCTCACTGGCCTGTAGAAGAGGGAGTTTCTCTCTCAAGAACTCCTTCAGGAAAACTAATATTCACCTTCTGTGGCCACTTGCCTGGCTGCAGCCGGCTGGAGTGGCTGACAGTGAGCCAGACCAGGTGCAGAAGCTACGAGTGGAAGGCAAACCACCCAGCCGCCTATGAATTCTTTAAAGAACAGAATGCTGGGGGGCGGGGGGGGGGACAAGCCAGTAGAATCCTGCAGCTTCAGCTCCCGTATGGGCCCCCAAAGGGACCAAATGCACAGCAGGAACCAGCTTGGCCACGTCTGAATTCTAGGTGTGACTTTATAAACGTGTTTGACCTGTGCCATGGTGCTCTTGTTTGGTGGTGCAAAAAGGATTGTCATTGAGCCAGGAACAAGCTTTCAGTCCAGGTGTTCCTTCTCTCAGGGTTGGTCCTCCCTTGGGCCTTGTTGTTTTGCAGGAAGCTGGTGCCCAATTCCTCCAAGGCAGGAGGGATCGTGAGAGCAGTATTCTTTCCTATAAATGCCCAGCCAAGGGTCCTGGGGCCGGTGAGCGGCTTCATTAGCCGCAGGTGCCACCGTGGTCTGTGCTGATTTGGGACGGCACTATCCAAGCCAGTGACTTTTCACGCTTCTCCAACTGTATAAAAATGAACCGTCATCGGCGATCTATACATAGAAAGTTCCCGTTTCCGCGCTTGTGCAAAGAGGGTGGGCGTGCTGAGACATTTGCATAAAGCTGATGGATGCGGAAAGGCTGTGGGCTTTGGGGGGAGCTTGTTTGCTTGTGGTTTGAGGGGCTACCGTGCCCTCCCAGTAGAGCCAGGAAAGACAGGAGAATAAGAATAAATGAGATAAACTCGGAAAGAACCACAGCTTTTCCAAAAGAAGGAGGGGGAGGAGGCAGTCCCTCCAAAATAGCGATGCTCGGACTGTAAGAACAGGCAGGTTTTAAGAGAGATGAAGCAGGACGGGAAACCTGGCCTCCAGGTGGACTTCGAGGACCTGAGCCGGGCGTGTGGGATCCGCCTTTCCTATCTGCCCCCTCCGTGCCCTTTCCCTGTATTGTTAGACTTAAGGAGGGGACTAACGGGCTGTGCTCTAAGTACAGGGATAGTTAGACATGCAAATGAGTACAGCTTGTTAATGAGCAAGGGTGATTAGGCGGCAGCGAGCTGCCAGCCCCAGCCAAACAATAGGTGAAAGGAGCAGGTGTCTAAAAGGGGACCCCCACCTTCACCGCCAGCCCCTGCCTCAGCAGCATCTCCAACCCACCGGGCAGCTACACAAGAGACAGGGAAGATTCAGGGAAGATCTGGGTGGGCCTCCTCGGGGACCTCCCCCAGAGTCTTTGGAACTACTCCAGGGCCCCAAAGGGTTGTGGAGCAGCCACAGCCTCACAGAGCTTCCCGGGTGGGTGGCATTGGGCAAGCGACGTGCAAATCAAACAGGAGAAGGGGGGCTCCGAAGGTTCCCAGGAACCTGTCTGGGCAGTGGTTGGGAACCTCGGGAATTGGGAATCCAGGGAAAGACTCTGTGAAGGGAAACAGGAGGTAAGCGTCTGCATTTGCAGGGGCAGAGACTCTGTCTTACTGGAAAAGGTACAGACTTCAGAGTTTATGGACCTGAATTTATTGAGCCAGATCTATGGGATGTGTTGTATCCCTGAGAGCTAGCTAGCTGAGGGGGAGCCAGCTGCAGAGCCAGCCCTCCCCTCTCGAGAAATTATGGAGCTTGGCCCGTGGCATATTACTTTCTCAGCCACTCGAGGGTTGCGGAGCATGGGAGGTCATTACAGCAGACTCACAACCAGTCTAAACCAGACTGGTGATGTGCTTCCTGAGTTGTTCTGAGGCAGTCCAGAGCAAGGCCTGGAGCTTTTGTTATTTTTCTCCTTCTTCCCCCCTCCATCAGCTCCCTGCTCTTTGTGATATATATAAAGACACACACACACACACACACACACACACACACACACACTACGACGACGACTTTGGGGATAGGGAAGTAGTGTAGTTCAGTCGGTGGAATATCTGCCAAGAGTGAAACAGGTTCTAGGGTCCATCTCCAACAGAGCACACACTGGGCATGGTGGTGCCTGTTCTATAGATAAGGAGAGGCGTGGCAGGTTGGTTCTGAAGGAGCTGCTGTATAATTACCTTCAGGAATGAACTTTATTAGGAGAAAGAGCCCTGAGGCCATGATCAAGCTTTGAGATGGGACAGACTTAGAAACAGACAGTGCAGGCTGGAGAGATGGTTAAGAGCACTGACTGCTTCTCTTCTCTTCTCTTCTCTTCTCTTCTCTTCTCTTCTCTTCTCTTCTCTTCTCTTCTCTTCTCTCCTCTCCTCTCCTCTCCTCTCCTCTCCTCTCCTCTCCTCTCCTCTCCTCTTTCTTTCTTTCTTTCTTTCTTTCTTTTTTTTGGTTTTTTTTTTCCAAGATAGGGTTTTTCTGTGTAGCCCTGACTGTCCTGGAACTAACTCTGTAGACCAGGTTGGCCTTGAACTCAGAAATCCATCTGCCTCTGCCTCCCAAGTGCTGGGATTACAGGCGTGCACCACCACCGCCCGGCACTGACTGCTTTTCTGAAGGTCCTAAATTCAATTCCCAGCAACCACATGGTGGCTCACAACCATCTGTAATGGGATCTGATGCCCTCTTCTGGGATGTCTGAAGACAGCTACAGTGTACTTACATATAATAAATCTCAGTTCAGTTCCCAGCACCCATAGTTGGTGGCTTGCGACTGCCCCAGAGGACCTTATGCTCTCTTGTGACCTTTGAGAATGCGTGTGTGTGTGTGTGTGTGTGTGTGTGTGTGTGTGTGTATTCTATATATATACTCAGCTGCCCACATATACAAAGATTTTAAAACAACAACTTTAAGGTAACCCTTGGCTACATAGTTTCACCAGCTTGAGCTACATCAGACTTTGTCATGCATACAACAACAACAGTGACAAAAATCCCACACACCCCTCTCCAAAAAAAGTGAGCCATCTTTTTTGCTTGCACATATACAGACACCCACAAAAGGCTTAAAAGCTTCAAAGCGGCTTACATCTGTACCGGGCCCCCTCAAATCCTCTATCGTTGCCAACTGGTGTGATCGCTCCAGACTCATGCGGTGGACCTAACCGTCTATTAAGGGCATCACACTCTGCACCATGTCACTCAGCATCACTGAGCCCTGCCCCTAAATATGGATGCTATGCTAATGAGACTTGGTGCTAATTCAACAGCAGTGGAGAGCGGGTGTGTGCACAGATCTCACACACACAGAGAACAGAATTGAAAAGCAGGAGTAATAATTAGAGTTTAATAAATGGTAATTTGCTCTTTGCCACTGCGTGTGTCGGGAGTCAGGGAGTGCAATAAAGGGGTCCCTTCAGGAAGGTAGCAGGCAGAGCATTCGCTGCAATGGCTTCATTTTCATTCTCAGGACTGGAATTAATTCTCGTCTACCTACGGATCCTTTCCTTTCTGAAAATAACTCCCACAGAATGTAGAAGACACAATTTGATAAGAATTATTTATCACTGGGACCAAATTTTAACTGAAGTTACAGAGTGAAGAAGTCCTACCTCCAGAGACAAAGTGTGGTAAAGAATGCAAACAATTATCCAAGGGAGTAATTGTTCCTGCTTGATTGAGCATTTGACTCATCTGAATAATTGTTCTCATCCTTTAGGTTTGGTGGGGAAGTCCTGGCCAGAAGATGGGTCAGCAAAGAGCTGAAGGTGATTATGCGTGGAGACAGGACAGGAAGACTGCAGAAGCTTCAACCTCCGTAGCTGTATGGTGGCCGGCATCACAGGCTGGCCAGGCAGAGCCGTGATGGGAGGACATAGTCCTTGGCGCCAAACACATGAAAGCAACCAATGCTAACAGACACAGAAACCAAGGCCAAGTGAGCCGGAGTAAAACCTGAAGTTTTGCTGAGTGGGTCTGGGAAGATGAAGAAACCAAGCTGAGCAGTACAAGACGGTGTGTGCACAAGCTCAAGGTGGCACGTTTGCATGTATGGTGTGAAAAATGGAAGCCCCTGAAAGTTCTCCCCGTTTAAATACAGCTACTTTAGGGACTGGAGAGATGGATCAGGGGCTAAGAGTGTACAGTGCTCTTGCAGAAGACCCTCATTCAGTTCCCAGAACCCATGATGGGCAGCTCACAAGAAACTGTAACAACTCCAGCTCTGGGGAGAATCCAATGCCTCTGACCTCTGTGGGCACACACACTCATATGCACATACTTCCCCCATTCACACATAATTAAAAAGAAAATAAATCTTTTTTTTTTAAGACAGCTGCTTTAGAACTGAGGAGGGGGGTGGTGCTCTGGATAGCAGAGTGTTTCCTTAGTAACCATAAAGTGTTGCATCCCCAGCACTGTGTAAACCAGATGTGGTGAGCACTATGCAAACCAGATGTGGTGGCACATGCCTGTAATCCCAACACTCAGGAGGTGGAGGCAAGACAACTATTCAACAATGTCCTTGGATGCTTTTTCTATTGCTGTAATAAAATGCCACGACCAAGCCAGGTGGTGGTGGCACACGCCTTTAATCCCAGCACTTGGGAGGCAGAGGCAGGCGGATTTCTGAGTTTGAGGCCAGCCTGGTCTACAGAGTGAGTTCCAGGACAGCCAGGGCTACACAGAGAAACCCTGTCTCAGGGGGAAAAATGCCATGACCAAAGCAACTTATAGAAGGAAGGGTTTATTTAGTTCTTTTTGGTTCCAGAGAGATAGGAGTCTATCATCATCACAGCAAGGAACATGACAGCAGGCAGGCAGAACGCTTGAGCAGCAGCTGAGAGATCACATCCAGATCCAGGAACAGAAAGCAAAGAGAGGACTGGAGATAGAAGGGGACTTCTGAAACTTAAAACTCACCCCTAGTTACACACCCTCTCCAACAAGGCCACACCTGCTAATCCTTCCCGAATAGTTCCACTAACTCAGGTCAAGTATTCAAATACATGAGCCTAGCCGGGTAGTGGTGGCGCACGCCTGTAATCCCAGCACTCTGGGAGGCAGAGGCAGGCGGATTTCTGAGTTCAAAACCAGCCTGGTCTACAGAGTGAGTTCCAGGACAGCCAGGGCTACACAGAGAAACCCTGTCTCGAAAAACCAAAAAAAAAAAAAAAAAAAAAAAAAAAAAAAAAAAAAACCAAAAAACCAAAACAAAACATGAGCCTGTGAGAGCTATTCTCATACATACCACCACAGTTACATAGCAAATTTAAGTCTAGCTGGGACTACAGATTTAATTAAATAAATAAGCAATTACGGAGACAAAGATAGCTGCTTGCTTAAATGTCTGGGTGATCTATAACCAACATTTATTCATTCTGACCTGGTGCACTCAGTTTTCAAACACAAATTTCCCTGGGAGGCTTATGGTGTTTTTATATGAAATGTCCCCCATAGAGTCTCATGTGTTGAAGGTTTGGTATACAGCTGGTGGACCTCATCATGGAGAGGTGACTGGAGAGTAAAGCAGAAAGGTCATCCATGGACTAACCCATTGGTGAGTTGAGACTGGG
The DNA here is from genome assembly GCA_964023405.1 of Apodemus agrarius. Lineage (NCBI taxonomy): Eukaryota > Metazoa > Chordata > Mammalia > Rodentia > Muridae > Apodemus > Apodemus agrarius. The sequence continues at coordinate 64,778,765 of OZ030015.1, read as the reverse complement.
TGGGCTCTGAGGAAGTGGGCCGTGACCTAGATCACTGGGGACACGTCTTGGAAGGGTATGCCTTGCCCTGGCCTGTGTTCTCATCTGCTTCTCTGCGCACCTCATGGAAGCCTCTTCTGCCATATGCTCCTGCTATAATGATCATCTCCATTTCTCCAGGCAGCAATGTGTCAGCTGAGCATGGACTGAAACCTTTGACCCTGTTCTAAGACATTTGTCACAGGGAAACAGAGTTCAATGCGATAACTACTACTAAGCTTGCTGTAGAAATCAGTACTATCTGGCCAGGATGGATGTATAATTCCTTTTCTTAAAAGGCAAACCTTTATTCCTCTCTCCCTGAGTATGGGTTGAATTTTAGTGTCTCACATCTCTAATCTCAGCACTGGGAAGCTTGAGGCAGGAAGACAGCCAGGAGCTCAAGGCTACTTGGGCTACCTAGAGACAGACCTTGTCTAAGAACAAACAAACAAACAAACAAACAAAACAAACAACAACAAAAACCCAAACCAAACACACAAATAAACAACAACAACAACAACAACAAAAAAAAAACCAAACCACCAAGGCTGTGGGAGAGGGGCCAGAAAGAATACAAGACCCAGAGGATGGGGAGGAATGTGGTGGAGTTATGAATGACCACTGCGTTCATGAACCCCTGGCAACAGTGGCCGCTCAAGACTACATCACGTTCCATTGCACAAGGCTGCAAGGACTCAGTGTTAGCGACAGGACCAGGTCAAGTAAATAACTCCGGACACATGCTCAGTGGGCAACCTTCACTAAGTGCAAGGGGCTATACATAAAAAAGGAGATGTAAAAGATGGAGGAAATTGAGAAAGGGGGTCAGAGGAGGTAGTGGAGGCAGGGCTGGCGAGTGAGTTAAGGTGCTTGCCGCCAAGTCTAGCAACCTGAGTTGGATCTCCGGGACCCTTGTGGTACAAAGAGAACCAACGCCCGAAACCTGTCTTCTCACCTCCACACGTGTGCTATTTCACACACACACACACACACACACACACACACATATGAGCGCGCAAGCGCAAAGTGTAGAAAAACATTCGAGAGGGGGTGATGGGGGAATACGATCAAACTATATTTCATACTTATGAAATTGTGAAAGAAGAAAAGGATACACAAATGAACAACAGCAGTGGCGACAACACTAAGGACAAACGATCGCAGTCTAACACAGGCGTCCAAATCCACGAGCATTCCCTGAGGCATGAGTGAGTGAAACCAGGCTGTCTCCTGCAGAGCTTGGGGGCCTTGAGCAGACAGCACAGGGACAGGACTGCAGCTCTCCGGGGTTGGTTGGTGGAGCGCGGCCTGCCTCCTGCCTCCGTATTTATGCACCAGGGCTTCATCATTTGCTACCCACACTTAGGGGATTAATTCCTGGGACAGGCAGTCAGTAACACACCAGCCAGCCAGACGACAGACACAGATAAGAGCAGCCAGGGTTGTAATTCCCATCCCATTGACAGGCCTTCAGCTAGCAGAGAAAGAATGGAGCAGCTGAAAGCCTCCATTCAAAGTCGGAAACAAAAAGTTACAAGTGACTTGTGGGAAGGGCAAGGGCAAGGTGGGCGGGTGGGAGGCCAGCCCTGCTCTTTGTACCAGCTGAGACCACAAGGCCAGACAGAAGGCAGGCTGAGAGCCTGCTTAGATCTTAGGGAAATGGTGCAAGCTTTTCAACATTTACATACCCTTTACATGCCCCCTTTACATACAAAGCCTTTAGAACCTTTACATTTTTAAGGTGAATATGATCAAGGTATATCAAGGCACATATGGGAATGTCATAATGAGATCCATTGCTCTGTACAACGAATTGATGAGCACACTTGCTGAGGAGCACCAGAATCTAGAGTGAACCTTAGCCTGATTCACCAACCCACCCTCCGCCTCTGCCTCTTTTTGTTCTCATACCCGGGAATGCCTTTCTTTTCCTGGGATCTCTGAATGATTAAATAGCGTAGATTCAGGCAGGGCTACAGCAATGGCCACAGGCCCATTGTTGTCCTCTTTCAATGAACCATTATGCCTAGAACATAAAATACAAGAAAACTGCTGTGGTGGGAGGGCCGTGTAGATGGTTCAACTGGTAGAGAGTTCGCAATGTAAGTACAAGGACCTGGGTTCGAATCCTCAAAGACCATGTAAAAGCCAGGCACAGTTCATTTCAGTGTCCCTGCCAGATGGGTGGTACAGACAAGAGAAATCCCTGCAACTGAAGGACCAGCTAGCCAGGAGTACCCTGCAGTGAAGAGAGACGTCCTTACAGGGAGAAGGTGAGGACCAACCCCAGAGGTTGTGCTCTGACCTTTACACCCATGTTCATATGCACACACATGAACATGCACACACACACACACACACACACACACACACAACTTATTTTAAATTAAACACACAGAATTAGTGTATAATCCAAGTCCACTACTTGAGTATATTCCCTAAAGAACTGAAGACCATGGGTGATGGTGGCACACGCCTTTAATCCCAGCAATCTGGGAGGCAGAAGCAGGCAGATTTCTGAGTTCGAGGCCAGCCTGGTCTACAGAGTGAATTCCAGGACAGCCAGGGCTACACAGAGAAACCCTGTCTCGGGGAAAAAAAAAAAAAAAAGAATTACAGAAAAACTGAAGACCATGCACAGGACGATTTTTTTTTTCTTTTTGGTTTTTTTTGAGACGGGTTTTCTCTGTATAGCCCTGGCTATCCTGGAACTCACTCTGTAGACCAGGCTGGCCTCGAACTCAGAAATCCTCCTGCTTCTGCCTCCCAGAGTGCTGGGATTACAGGCGTGCACCACCACTGGCCAGCCACAGGACAATTTGTTACAGCACTATTTACTACTCAAAATGGCCATCAATACATGAATGGATAAACAAATTGTGGTATAGCTATACCATGGAATAGTATTCAGCTATAAAGAGGGATGATAAATTGGTGCCTGTTACCACATAAATGCACTTTGCAGAGAGAATCCTGAGAGAAATCAAATACGAAGGTTATAGGTGGCATGACTCCTTTTACATGCAATATCCAGGGGAGGCAAATACATACACACATAATACACACTGAGAGTTGCTGGGTCTGAAGGGAGAGGAGTAAGGAGGTTTCATATTGAGTACATGTGTGTGTTTGTTTGTTTGAGACAAGGTTTCCCTGTGTAGCCCTGGCTGTCCTGGAACTCCATTTCTCTGCCCCCTGAGTGCCTTTTTTCTTTTTCTTTCTTTCTTTCTTTTTTTTTTTTTTTGAGACAGGGTTTGTCTGTGTAGCCCTGGCTGTCCTGGAACTCAGAAATCTGCCTGCCTCTGCCTCCCAAGTGCTGGGATTACAGGCGTGTGCCACCACTGCCCTTAATTCAGTGCCTGAATTAAAAGTGTTCACCTGGTGTCCTGCCTCCAGCCGGTTGCTTTTCCAAGGTCTTCTCTAAGTCTGGGCCTCAGAAGTGCCCTGGTTCTCAGACCTCTTCAAATGCTCTCCTGTCTTCACCTTCCACTGAGGCCCCTTCAGCCCCTTCAGGTCACTATCCAGTGCCTAGGATCTCTGCCCACCATGCCTGTCAGTCCGTTCTCCCACAAGGGCGAGCCCAGCCCTTGCCTGGTTGTTTATAGGTATTCCCCAAAGGGGAATTTTTTGAGCCTAGATTTTTAGAATCAGATGGAACACTTTGGCCCTTGTCACCTAGTGCTGTGCAACCAACTCATAAAAGACTGATTGACAAGCTTTTTCTATCAATATTAAAAAAAAAAAAAGCTACTCATAAAGCCACGCAGGGTGGTACATGCCTGTAATCCCAGCACTGGGGAGGCAGAGGAGGATCTTGGGTCCCAGGGTCACCTGAGCTACATAGCAAGACCCTGTTTTAAAACAAAAAGCAAGGGGGCTGGAGAGATGGCTCAGTGGTTTAAGAGTGCTGACTGCTCTTCCAGAGGTCCTGAGTTCAAATCCCAGCAACCACATGGCAGCTCACAACCATCTGTAATGGGATCTGATGCCCTCTTCTGGTGTGTCTGAAGACAGCAAAAGTGTACTCATATACATAAAATAAAATAAATAATTCTTTAGAACAAAAACAAAAAAATCTAGTTGCTGTTGAGCCTTGATGTGCACCAGATACTTAGTTGCATATCCTGAAAAGAACTGCACTAGTCCCTAGAAGAGGTGTTACTAAACTTCATTTGCAGAGGAAGGTAGCAAAGCTTAGAGAGATGGAATGGGCCAGCCTAATGAGTCCAGAAAAACTGATTGGAAAAGCCAGACTCTGCCTTTCCATGGCACATGGTCCAAAACCTGTCACTCATCAGAAGCGAGTCTTACCAGCAACAGGGACGTGTGCACCTGCTGACAAATCCCTGGGGGGAAACTACATCCGATATGCAAATGAGAAAGAAGAAAGGCTGAGGGAACAGAGCACCCTGGGCGCTCTCTGCCCTCACTGGCCGCACCCTTGACCTGGAGTAGAATCCCTGCTCTCTCCTAATGGGAGCATGAGTGTCTCTTCAGCCCGCAGCCCGCACTTGTGGAGGCTGAGTGAATTTTCTGTCTAGCTCCTTCTCGATTGGGGTACCGACCCACACCATCAACGTATTAGACTCTGGAGTCCATGAGCCTCAGTTTGAATCCCAGCGTGTCATCTTAGTAATGATGAGGCTTCAGACTCAAGAAGCATCATTTCTGCGCCCTAAATATTTGTGGCTCTCTCAGTTCAGAGCTCAGCGACTGCAGGTTCTCTCCCCTCCTGCCAGGCAACAAGCAGGCTCTGCTCTTTCCACATTCCAGGCCTCAGGGTTATCTCTGGTCACAGTTCTAGACCTGGGGTGATTCTTAATCCACTCTCCCCAGGGCTCTCATCCCCCTCTGCCCTCAATCCACACGGGCATGTGATCGGGTCTTGGATCCAGACACAGAATGGATATGAAAAGGACATTGTATCTGAGCCCAGAGCCCAGAGTGCCGTGGGTCAGGTTTCCACCTCCCACAAGCACTAATCAGGTCTGCAGCGTCACATGAGGGCCTGTGACCCCAGCCCAGATGGTCTCGTGTCTCACCACAGGCTGGATGAGGCTGGGACACACTGCCTGACTCCCAGCTACAGGCTCAGCCCACTCCCCGTGGGAGCCATTCCTGGGAAATCTGGGAACTACATGAATGTGTGAATTAAATCTTCTTCTTACCCCAGCCATGCATGTCATTTCAAAGACTCCTTATCCCCTGTTTATGCTCTCACAGTGCCCCTTCTACGTGGAGTTGAGCTGGTCTCTCTAGACTGTGCATAATACACTAAATGGATTATACACGAGCGGCCTCGTTTCGTGCTGACAGTCTTGGAAGTTGAGTAGTTTTTATCCCCATCCTATAAACCACTGCAATCACTACCATTCATAGAGAGAATAGAGCAGATGTGCTCCACGCTTGGGGGGTCATTGGCTGACTCTTCTGTCACTGTCACTTCTATGGTATAGATGTTACAATCATTGCCCATTAAATGAGAACCAGAAAGGTAGAGTTGCCCAGGTCATACAGACGACAATGGACAGGGGCTAGTCTTCCAGTCTGGTCATCCTGGCTCCTGGGACTCCTGGCCATTCTGCTGCATTGTGCTTCTTGAGACAGACTCGTGTGTGTCACCTTAGGGCACACAGCTTGTGTTACAAATCGATGGACTGTGAGCCAGAAGGGCCCTGGCTCAGCCATGAGGTTTCCCCAAGTGCTGAAGGACAGACCACGGTGATTGATTTCTTGGCTGAGCTTTTAAATGTCAGAGCGTGCGTGACCACCTCAGACCTTGGGTCCGGAAATAAAATGCAGAGGGAAAGGACATTCCTCTGGTGTGTGAGCTGAGGAGGAGGAGGCAGGCAGAGCAATGACGGGGTGCACACATGCAGGATGTGTGGGCTTTCCAAGGAGGCGGTGGGGGATGGGAGTGGGCTGAGGCCGGCACACTTGACCTTGAGCGGCTGGGAAACCATTTATGGTCTGACACCAGCTGATGAGAGATGGGTGGTAACTGATTCCGCTCGAAGTCTATATTGATTGATCCCTGTTTGGATCGGCTCCTTAGATCAGCCTGATGGCTAAGCCCCACTCACCTGCTCTCAGAGCTCACCCAGACCCCTCCTGCATGGCTCTATGGGCCTGTCCAGTCCACTCACTGTCTGTCTTAGAAGCTAGGGGACAGACACACCCACAACAGACAGAAAAGCTCCGCAATCACATAGCCTCAAAGGAGATTGCCAGGCTAAGAGAGACTACCGGAAATGACCGCAGGTGAATTTCAGATGTGTTGTGTGCCACAGTAAGACCAGAAAATGAGGTCAAGGTCATGTGAGGGACTTGTGGGGAGTGGGGGAGGCTTCTCTGAGGACTTGACATTTCACAGGCCAAGATTACAAGCATACAATACCATACCATATAGTTTATGCTGTGCTGGAGATCAAACCCAAACATTAAGCCATGGCTAAACTCTGCCAGCTGAGCTCTACCCCAGCTTCAGAGAGAGGTCCCAACATACTCCCTTCACCAGAAACAACAACAATTCCCCTCATCTTCCATGTACGCAGCTTTTGGATCTATGAGGAGACTAAGAGAAGAACATTCGTGACTACCATATTGTCATTTTTTTTTTCTTTTTTTCTTTTTGAAACATCGTCTAACTATACACCTCTGGCTGACCTCAATTTACAGTGATTTGCCTGCCTCTGCCTCCTAAGTGCTGGGATCAAAAGTGTATGAGCCCCAAGCCTGGCTTACACATTATGTTTCTAAAACAGGAAGGACTGTTTTATACATTTGCATAAGGATTAGCATACAACGGGCACATCACAAATGCTGTTTTTGTGGTTTTTGCGATGAGTTACCGCTGAGTCTTGTCAGCACCCAGCCACAGGCTTTTCACATATTGAAGGCTCAGTAAAATGGCCATCAGCTGCAGCAGCGGCAGGAAGTGTGTGAAGGGGCTGCCTGGATACAGTCTGTCACATTTGTCATCCCCAAGACTGCTCGATGGTACCTTCTTCCCCAGATGATCTGGTATTTTTAGCCTCAGCTGCACACTGGAAATAAAATCACCTGGGGTCTTCAAAAGAAAACTTTCATGCCTGGGTCCCATGGGTAGGGATGTCTGATTTCATTGGCCCAGGTAGTGCCCAGACACTTGGGGTTTGGAACAGCTCTCTAGGGATCCTGACACTGCAGATTCAATAATTAACTAAGGATGCACGCCCAGGCAGAGGACTGAGGGCTGAGCAGGGACAATATGGTGTCTTCCCTCTCTAGCTGGTCCCTTCCTCTGCTGTGTCCCTTTGGCCTAAGAGACTGTGTTTGGGAAGAGGCAGGCTGGAGCTCCGGGTGGAGGGAATCTTGGGGATCCCCTCCACAAAGCTGTTATCTAGGCACTTTTTCCACACATTCTGAAAGATGCCCCTTTACACCAAACTCAGCTTGCATAGTCCTGGGCTCATACTAGCTCAACCTCACTGAGTGTCCTGAGACCTGGCTTCAGGTGAGACAGGGCATTAGCATGCTGAGGGATTCCCCCCACGGAGGATGATGAACCCCTATGCCAGAGAGTCAGAACGGCAGCCCGAGTCATGGAGGTAGGCCCAGGAAAGTGCTCACAAGAGGCTGTCTGGAAAATCTTGCTTGAGAGGAATAGCGATAAAAATTGTGGCTTGGGGCTTTGAGATAAGGGTTTGCTATGTTACCTAGGCTGACCTCACCCTCCCAAACTCACAGATCCCCCTACCTCCATCTCTGGGACAACTGAGACTGAGGTGTGCATTATTGTGCCTGCTAATAATCCTATATAAATGAGAATTCTTCTGCTGGTTATGGTGGGGCAAGCTTTAATCCTAGCACTCAAATAGGCAGAGGCATGGGGATCACTGGGATTTTGAGGGAAGCCTGGTCTACAAAGGGAATTCCAAGATAGTCAGGGATACACACAAAGAACTTGTCTTAGAATAAACAAATAAATAAGTAAATGAATGAATAAGAACTCTTAAATCATTGGGGAGAAAAGTATCTCAGAGTCTTCTCAATGTTCCAGATAGATGATCTACATAATTAATAATGGAAATAATAGTTTATGTGGGGCGGAGCACTTGCCCCACTCTGCAGGAAGCCCTTGCTTTGATTCCTAGTACTGCCTAAAGAGGAAGTGGTGGTGTACAACCGCAATCCCAGCACTTGGGAGGTGGAGTCAAGACACCAAAAATTCTGGGTCATTTTTATTTACACGGCAAGCTGAGGAGGCCAGACTGGGTTAAATGAGATCTTGCCCAAAAATGAATAAAAGGAGAGAAGGAGAGAAGGAAGGAAGAAGGAAAGAAAGGAGGGATGCAGGGAGGGGGGAGGGAAAAAGGGAGGGAGGGAAGAAGGGAAGAAGAAAGGAAGGAAGGAAAAAGCTTAGTGGCTGCAGGCAGAACCTCTATGATGTGAGGTATCCACCAGAGAAGACTGCTCCAACATGAGTTTAAGCCACTGGAAAGTCTCTGTTAGCTGCCTGGTGACTACGCTGGGTGTTTGGGATCTCACCTTGAGCCTTTCTCAGAATGAGCTTTTAAGCGCAAAAACCATGTCCTAGGTTGACATATTTCAGTTAATAAGAACAGTTAGCTAGAAGCAGAACAGAAGCCAGAAAGCAAAGTTAGTACATTTTGAAGATTTTTCCAGAACTATAGGTGTCTTAGTCAGGGTTTCTATTCCTGCACAAACATCATGACCAAGAAGCAAGTTGGGGAGGAAAGGGTTTATTGAGCTTATACTTCCACACAGCTGTTCATTACCAAAGGAAGTCAGGACTGGAACTCAAGCAGGTCAGGAAGCAGGAGCTGATGCAGAGGCCATGGAGGGATGTTACTTACTGGCTTGCTTCCCCTGGCTTGCTCAGCCTGCTCTCTTATAGAACCCAAGAATACCAGCCCAGAGATGGCACCACCCACAAGGGGCCCTCCTTCACTTAATCACTAATTGAGAAAATGCCCCACAGCTGGATCTCATAGAGGCACTTCCCCAAGTGAAGCTCCTTTTCCTATGATAACTCCAGCCTGTGTCAAGTTGACACACCAAACTAGCCAGTACAATTGACCCCTTGTCAACTTGACACACCAACATATCACTATTAAGCCTCAACCCTTACTTTCTTATTCATCCCCAGGATCTCAATAATGTAAAAAGCCCCACAGTCTTTACATATTAAAAGTTCAATCCCTTTAAAATGTCCAATATCTTAAAATTCAAAGTCTTTTAAAAATTCAAGTCTCTGAACTGTGGGCTCCACTAAAATACCTTCTTTCAAGAGGGAAAAATATCAGGGCACAGTCACAATCAAAAGCAAAACTCAAACTCCAATGGCTCAGTGTCTGGGATCCAACTCACGATCTTCTGGGCTCCTCCAAGGGCTTGAGTCACTTCTCCATCTCTGCCCTTTGTAGCACACAACTTGTCTTCTAGGTTCCAGCTGCCTGTACTCCACTGCTGCTGCTGTCCTTGGTGGTCATCGCATAGTACTGGCATCTCCAAGCCTCAACTCTTTTGCATGACCCCTTCAGTCCTGGGCCATCAATTACAACTGAGGGTACACTTTCACCAATGGCCTTCCATGGCCTCTCACTGTACCAAGCCTCAGCTGTTCTTCATGATGCCTTCATGCCTTCAAAAGCAGTACCACCTGGGTGACTCTTACACAGTACCAAGTCCTGCTACAGCACGAGGCACAACCTTGGCTATCTGGAACACACTCTCTGTGCTCTCAGAAAACACATCCCAGAAGATTTCACCTCAGTGATGCTGGTCTCTTCTTACTCACCGCTAATTTCTTAGCCCCAGCTAACCAGCATCAATAGTCCCAGTAACACAAAGGTTAACTTTAATGGTTTTGGTATCTTGTTACTCACAGCTGATTATTCAGCCCCAGCTAACCAAAACCACAGAGTCTTCATGGCCCTGATAAGAGTCTTTAATCTTCCCTCTGAAATTTCACAAGCCAGGTCTCCATCTTCTGCCTTGTTCTCAACATCATCTTCCAAGCTCCTACACAACAGCCTCACAGAGGTCTCAACACTGAGTGGACCATCTAGCCCAAAGTTCCAAAGTCCTTCCACAGTCCTCCCCAAAACATGGTCAGGTTGTCACAGGAATACCCCACTACGCTGGTATCAATTTGTCTTAGTCAGGGTTTCTATTCCTGCACAAACATCATGACCAAGAAGCAAGTTGGGGAGGAAAGGGTTTATTGAGCTTACACTTCCACACAGCTGTTCATTACCAAAGGAAGTCAGGACTGGAACTCAAGCAGGTCAGGAAGCAGGAGCTGATGCAGAGGCCATGGAGGGATGTTACTTACTGGCTTGCTTCCCCTGGCTTGCTCAGCCTGCTCTCTTATAGAACCCAAGAATACCAGCCCAGAGATGGCACCACCCACAAGGGGCCCTCCTTCACTTAATCACTAATTGAGAAAATGCCCCACAGCTGGATCTCATAGAGGCACTTCCCCAAGTGAAGCTCCTTTTCCTATGATAACTCCAGCCTGTGTCAAGTTGACACACCAAACTAGCCAGTACAACAGGTTTTGATGGATCACGCCTTTGATGGATGGCAGGTGTTGCTGTCTCCATGCTGGGTTTTACACCATAAGTGCTTTTTTCATCATGGAATCAGTTGTGCTAAGGTCTGGGAACTTACTAAAGTCTGGGGCCCTGTTAGTGCTTATCAAATCTCCACAAGACCCCTGTGAGGCACATATGGGTAACCTGGGGAAACTGAGGCTTAAGAGGCCAGGACTGTACTCCAGGCTATCCACTAGACTTATCCCCTTAACCATCACATCCAAAGTTTCCATCACCCTGCCATGCCCTAGATCTAGAGGGAGAATTACTGCCTTACTCTTCACGATCAAAGATAATTCAGAGCTCAGAGATTACTATTGTAAGATGGGGAGCTGAGTCTGGTCCTGGCCTCCCTGATTCTGGAAGTCTGGATTTTTTACTTCAATCTGCCCCCAGATCCAGCCAGCTTCCATGACCCCACCCTGCTTGGATAGGTCACTTGCAATTTTTCTTCTTGACTAAAGAGACCAAAGGGCAGACATCATCAGTCACATTGAGGGGTCCCCTACTCCCACAGACCTCAACAGGAACTCTCAAAATAATCAAGGTGGGGCCCACTCACTGAAGAATGGGCTTCTCAGTCCTACATGACTGGTGCCCATGTGGCGGCCCTAGAATGTCCGGATATTCCTAATAAGAAGTTTTGCCAGGCCCGAGTTTCCACCATATTTTTAAGCAGGGCTGTGAGGGCACCAAGAAAGCTACATCTTGCTAGAGTGAGCGCAGCCTGGGGTGTCTCTGACTTTCCTACAAGCTCCCTGGAATCCACTGGCTAGACACACGGCCCTCAGCCTTCTCTTCTCGACTCTGAGCCTGTTTTACAAAGTCCAAGAGGACCTCTCTGCGCTCTGGGAGACACTGTTGCCAACCTAAGGGCTGAGTTAATTGGATGTCATTAGTACTGTCAGGGAGGGGGCTGGGAAGCAGCAGCAGCAGCCACGGAGCCTGGGGAACTGAAAGGTGGAGGCAGGGCAGCCCCCAGCACTGGCTGCTCCACATGGCTTGTGAGAAACAATTTCTATTGTCACCCACTCCTGCCTCACCCCGCACCTCCATTCTGGTCACTCAGTCTCTGGTTTTGAGCAGTGAGCCTCCAAGTGCAGTTGTCCCTATTCCCAGGAGTCAAAGGGAGACCTGGATAATAAGACCGGAGCAGGCAGGGTCCCCAGCTCCCCACTAAGCACTGAGTTTGAATCACAAAGGAATCTGCAGTCCTTATCTCTTGGCTGCACTTCCTGCTCCCAGCGGGAGAAGTTTGGAAGAGTTTCCACGATGGACATTGTTAGTTCTGAAGGAAAACCCCAAGAACCCCAAAAGGGCTGGCTCTTGGTCCAAAAGGGCCAATCTATCTCCTATCTCCCTTTCCTCTGGCAGGTGAGGAATCTGGCTTCCTATTCACATGTACCTCCGGTGCACACCAAAGCCAACACCAGCCGGCAGACTCCTCCAGTCCCTATTCACGCACGCATACTTGTTCTGCTCAGAGCCCACGTCTCACTTCTTCCTCTAACCTAAACTCCGAAGCTGCCCAGCTCCCTCCTCCCAGCTACTCACTCTAAATGACCTCTTATACTGTGATCCTCCACACCCTGCTGCTCCTCCCTGTCAGGTCCTCACTGCTTCTTTTGCTTTCTGCCCTGGACTCTTCCAGATGCCTCTGGCTGCTCTCTCTTACCCATAATAAAAACCTTCTCCCAATCATGGAGTGGCCGCCTCAGTGGTCTCTTTTCTGTGGCTTTGACTCCAGTCATCTGCTGGGCGGTGGTGGCGCACGCCTATATTCCCAGCACTCGGGAGGCAGAGGCAGGCGGATTTCTGAGTTCGAGGCCAGCCTGGTCTACAAAGTGAGTTCCAGGACAGCCAGGGCTACACAGAGAAACCCTGTCTCAAACAAACAAAAACAAAAAACAAAAAAACAAAACAAAACAACAAGACTCCAGTCATCACAACTAATTTGTACACATAGAGGGCACAGGTGCACTGGTGTATGCATATACAGGGTTTCTTTTTTTTTTTTCCTTTTTTTTTTTTTTTTTTTTGTTGTTGTTGTTGTTGTTTTTCGAGACAGGGTTTCTCTGTGTAGTCCTGGCTATCCTGGAACTCACTCTGTAGACCAGGCTGGCCTTGAACTCAGAAATCTGCCTGCCTCTGCCTCCCAAGTGCTGGGATTACAGGCATGCGCCACCACGCCCAGCCCTTAGTCAGGGTTTCTATTACTGCACAAACATCATGACCAAGAAGCAAGTTGGGGAGGAATAGAGTTATTCATTCAGCTTACATTTCCACATTGCTGTTCATCACCAAAGGAAGTCAGGACTGGAACTCAAGCAGGTCAGGAGGCAGGAAGAGCTGATGTAGAGGCCGTGGGGGGATGTTACTCACTCGCTTGCCCTGGGGCCCTCCCTCCTTGATCACTAGTTGAGAAAAAATGTCTTACAGCTGGATCTCATGGAGGCATTTCCTCCAGGGAGGCTCCTTTCTCTGTGATAACGCCAGCTTGTGTCAAGTTGACACACAAAACCAGCCAATCAATATATGTGCATAAAAGACAGAGGACAATGTTACATGCCACTCTGGTACCAGTCACTTATTGTGTACCAGGTCTATCACTGGCCTGGGGCTTTCTGCTTGAGCTAGGCTGGCTGACCACACTGGTTCCTGGAATTGACTTGTCTCCACCACCCCAGCACTGGAGATATAGACGTGTCCTTGCACGTGACTTTTCACATGCTCTTAGGGGCTCAAATGTTTGTACAGCAATCACCTTATCCGCTGAGCCATCTCTTAGCCCCTGTTTTGGTTTATTTGTTTTGTTGCCTTACCTTTGAGACACTGTCTTTCTATGTCTCCCAGGCTGGTCTTGAGCTCATTGTGTGGCTCAAGCTGACTTTAAACTCACAGCAATTCTCCTGCCTCAGTTTCTCGCAGCACTGAGATTTTAAAACTGTGTCATCACACTTGGCTTTTTCTTGTATAGGTTCTGGGCATGGAATTCAGGCCCATGTGATCATAAGGAGGACACTGGGAGCTGGAGAGGTGGCTCCAGAGGTCCTGAGTTCAATTCCTGAGTTAATTAGTTAGTTAATTAATTAAACAAGCAGATGGCCCTTGTTGTGCAGCCACCGCTGCTGCCCACCTCCTGTCAATCACAAACTGAAAGTTGTGCTCATTAACACATGCCCTGGTCCTCCCTCTCCCAATCCCTGGTCGCCAGTGGTATTTTCTTAAATAAAAGACCATCAAGGGCTGAAGATGTAGCTCAATCGGGAGAGTGTGTGGCTAGCATGCACAAGGCCCTGGGTTCAGTCCCCAGAACCCTATAAAACTGGGTGTGAAAGCACACATCTGTAGTCCCAGCACGCAGGCAGTGGAGGCAGGAGGGTCAGGAGTTGAGTGACATCCTCGACTACAGAGAAAGATAGAGGCCACCTGGGATTCATGAGACCCTGTCTCACAAAAGCAAACACAAGAGTTAGGGAGATGGCTTAGGGGGAAAGATTGCAGGTTAAACAAAGACTCACATTTGGATCCTTGAACCCATATTTTTAAAAAAGGGGCGGGGGCTGGGTAGGACTGTTTTCACCTGTTACTCCAGGGCTGTAGAGAGCAGAAATGGAAGGATTGCTGGTCTTGCTGGTCACCAGTCAATCTCCGGGTTCAGTGAGAGAGACCCTTCCTCAAAGCAGACAGGGACAGCAGGACACCCCGTGTCCTCCACTGCCCTGTATGTGCACATGTGTGCATACATACCAGCAACACACATGAAGGGAAAGAACAGAATGAAAACACACATGTGCAGTGGCTCCTCAAATAGAGTCCATCGACCAGCCTGATGGTGAAGAGGAGGCTGGCTTCCTCGAGCTGAGGCGGGGATCCTTAACCCTGTAGAATGTATCTGTCTTCTGATGTCAGGAGGAGTAAATAGTGAACCCGTGAACTGCTTACTGGAGCAAAGATGATTATGATGATTTCCCCTTTATATATAGAATAGAAGCAGCATCTATGATAGAGTTAGCAGAAAAGTCAGAGAAAGATTGTGGGGAGGCTTCAAGAGCAAGAATATTCTAGATTTAGATCTAAGAGCAGGCTTGTGGGCGTGTATTTCTGTTTAAAACAACCATTGATTTGTCCCGATTTATGCACTTTGCCATATGCATATTACACCCTCAACTGATTTCATCAATCAGTTAATTTCATTTTATTTATTTTACTTTATATTTGGAGACAAATAATTCCATGTAGCCCAGGATGACCCTGAACTCACTGTGTGGCCAAAGATGACCTTGAACTTTTGACCCTCCTGTCTTCCTCTTCCAAGTGCTGGGATAACAGGCGTGTGTCACCCACCTTGGTTTTGTGCTGTGCAGGGGATAGTATAGTAGTCAAGGCCTGTGCGTGCTGGGTGGGCACCCTACCGACGGAGCTACATCCCTGCTCAGTCATACTGTTTCAGAGAAGGAATGAAGATCTGGGAAGATAGTTCAGCAGGTAAAGCACTTGTCTCACGAGCATGAGGACCTGAATTTGGATACTCAGAATCCACGTAAAGCTGGGTGTGGCAGCACGGATGGGTAATCCCCGTGTTCTTACAGTGAGGTGCGAGGCGGAGACAGTAGAATCCCTAGATAGTCATGGACTGGCTAGCCCAGCATATACAGCGTCTCACAAGAGACCCTGTCAAATGAGATGGGAAGTGAGGAAGACAACTTATACACACAAGCACACACAGAGACACATACACACACAGAGAACACACACATACACACACACACACACACACACACACAACCCTCACAAATTAAAAACACAAAACAACAAAGACCACAACGTGTGAGCCATTCAGTTCAAACAAGCGCAGTCCTCTCAGCATGCTAGATAGGGAAGGGTCACATCCTCCCCCCACCCCCCACCCCCCACCCCCACCCCCGCCAGCCTTTTACAGAAGCCTGAACTTGACAGTACAGTCTTTTCTAATCTGAAGTCACACCGGATCAGGCACTATTTGTGCACTCCTCCCTTACAGTGTGCACCATCTGTGAGTCAGGCTCTGGGAAATGCCTGGGGGACAGAGGCCTCTGACCTCAGCGCTTCCTGAGTCATTCTTCTCTCTCTGGCTCGTTTTGCCTCTGTGGCTTGAGCCTTCAGCTGAAGCTCATCTCCTCCTGCCTCTTTCTCGGCAGAGGACATCCTAAGGATGCTCATAGTGTGTCCTGAGAGGCTCCAGCCAGACCATCAGAGCTAAGGAGTAATCCTCTTTGTCGGTTTTCCGTTGAGCCTTCTGACCTGTATTGGTTAAACACTGCCTGCGTGGCCAGGCACCGCAGTGCATCTGCTGTGTTCCTCTCACTCAGAAGCTCTTGGTATACTCATCTCTGTATCTCCAATAGTTACTGAGTACCACACACATATACAGTGTGTGTCACGCAGCAAGTGCACAGTTCGCAGAATGAACAGGTGCGTTTTAAGTGGGTGGACAACTACAAGATCAACAAGTTCAGATTGGTTAAAGATCAGGCTGAGGGACATACAGGACTGGCCACATTGCAAGTGATATTGTCCCCAGACTTGTCCCCCCCCACCACCTGTCTCCTACCTTGGCAGGCAACAAACCATACCATAAAACTTCTTACCTGTCTTTCAGGAGTTGATTTACATCAGCCATCGGATGGCAAAATATGGGCCTTCAGACTTTTACTGCCTTTTCATTATTCCCAGTGACACACAGAAATATCATTCAAAACATTAGCAATTACTTTAGAAAGTATGTGTTTGAAGGGCTTGGGGAGGCTCTGTTCCAGTGAGGTAAGTCAGGGTGTTTCTGCCAGAGGGCCCAGGGCCTTCAGTGCCACTTGGAGCTGGTTCAAGAGCAGAATTGATCTCTCAAGCCTCATTTTCATCTCCATCAGCACCCTATCAGACACCTCATTCCCCTAGCCAGTTCCCATCCATGTATAATTTATGCACTTGATTCCAGGGGATTCATCTCTGCCTCATTCAGTGGGGGTGGAGCAGGCAGATCCTTTTCTTTCTTGTTTCTCTCTGGAGCAGGCTCGGGTGTATTTCCATAGATCACATTCTGTTTCCTCCTGGAACGTTGCTTCTTTTTAAGGATTCATTTCTAAGTCACTGCCGTGTTTTTACTAAGTTCATAGGGATGGGTGAGGGGGTGAGCGTGTGTAGGGACTTCTGTTTATGCAGGACGTGGACATGTCCCCAGCCTACCTGAGACCAGTTGGTCCCTTCTTGCCATGTACTCATCCACTCTGAGGGTGGAACAGGGATGCCGGGAGCCTCACCTGGCGCCAAAACCTGTACCATTGACCTCCAACCCAATAGTCAGGTCCCCATGCCATGAGCTCCTAGCTCTGTCCCACCCCTCAAGTGCAGTCTCTTTGTCCATGTCCATGGAGACAGAGTAGGATACAGCCAGAGGAATAAGTGAACCTCTTCCCTAGCCTTAGGGCATTCCCACAATGCCGGGTCCTATTGTTCCACCCCTCCTCTGGCTTTTGTCCACTGCCCTCAGGGAATAGCTCATCTAACTCCGAAGTCCCAGAATTCCAACCTGAAATAACTCGAGATAGCTCAGTGGGGAGAGGTGCTTGCCACCAACACTGAGGGCCTGAGTTCAATGCCTGGGCCCCACATGGTGGGAGGAGAGAACTGACTCCAACAAGCTTTTGCTCTGGCCTCTATGAGTTTTGTGGCATCTGAACACACATACACACACTAAACAAATAAACTTAATTTAAATAATTTTGTATATAATTTATTGTATTTTAGGTTCCTTGGTGTTTTGCTTACATGAATGTCTGTGTGAGGATATCAGAAATCCTGGAACTGGAGTTGAAGACCGGTGTGAGCTGCCATCGAGGTGCTGGGAATTGAACCTAGATCCTCTGCAAGAGAAGCCAGTTGCTCATAACTGCTGAGCATCTCTCCAGCCCATGAGACCTTATTATGTCTTTCTTGGTAACTCGATGGCACCTTTTTTTTTTTTTTTAAAGTGTGAACTTTGTAGATGACACCACCCCTGAGTCTCAATGTCAAAGGGTTGGCTAGCTGTCTAAGAATTTACAATGTTCCTCAGTATAGATTTGAAATCTGTCACTACAGAAATAGTGGCCCCTTTATTAACTCAGGGTTTCTCGGGTTTATTTAACGTCAGACCCTTTTCTAAACCTGAAGCAGAAAGACGGGCAAGCGTGCTGCTCACCCTGAGACACCGGCCGTTGCAGGTCCAGTGGTCTGCGGAACGGACTTTGAGAATACTCTTTGGCATCCCCCATGCTCCGCAGATTACCAGCCTCCCACCAGGGCGGCAAGCACGTATGGCCTGGGACCTGAAGAAGAGTTTCCTGGAGGCACCCTCTGGTTAGCCTTCTGATCCCTAGAGGCAGATCCTGCCCCAACTGATGATCTTCTGCCTTCAGGCACTTCCTGCCTCTCCGACTTGCAGCAACCCTATCAGAGAAGCTGCAGCAGCCGCCTGCCTGCCTGCTTCCGGCTAGACAAGAGACACTGAACTGAGAGAGTGAGAGCCCTCTGAGACAGGCTTGGTCGGAAGGGAGGCACCCAAGGCGGTGTTTAGCAGGATTCATACTGGGGGATCGGCTTTGCAGGGAGAAGGCATCTGACAGCTTGCAAGGCAAAGAAACAAACACTTCTCAGCACGAACCGCCTTCACAAGCGCATGGAGTGTGAAAGAACCCACCTGTCTCAACGCCACTGCACCCACCCAGGTGACACCTAAAGCAGCAGCAGCCACCACCGCCTCCACCCCCAACAGCCAAAGTCATGTGAGAGGCACCAGCCTTTGCCTGTCATCGCTGAAAACCGGAGCCAGCCTAACTGGTACATTTTGTCCAACACAAAGCCCCAGTGAGAGATGAATAAAAAAAATTGGAAGAAATGTAAGAGGCCCAGACCGGGTCAAGTCAGGTTGGAGGGACCTGTGAAGGAAGAAAGCCTTGGGATGTCTTGTGATGTGTATTCGCTGAGGCCGGACATCTTCCTTGTAAAGGACCTGGGCTAATGTCGTCCATGGTTGACAGCATGTGTGTGCACGCCTGTGTCTAAAATAATAGAGATAACACCCATCCCTGTAATCCCAGTGCTCAGGAGGGAGACCAACCTGGGCTCCATACAGAATTCCAGGCCCACCAAAGTTTCTTTAACAAGGGCATCTCAAAATTAAACAGGCTTGCCGGGCGGTGGTGGCGCATGCCTTTAATCCCAGCACTTGGGAGGCAGAGGCAGGTGGATTTCTGAGTTAGAGGCCAGCCTGGTCTACAGAGTGAGTTCTAGGACAGCCAGAGCTACACAGAGAAACCCTGTCTCGGAAAAAAAAAAAAAACCAAACCAAAAACAAAAACAAACAAACAAACAAACAGGCTTTACAGTGGGCAAAGGCCCTTACTGCCAACCCTGGAGACCTGAGTTCTACTCCCCGCCTCGCACAGAGGAAGGAGTGTACGAGTCCCACAATCATTCTCTGATCTCCACACTCACCGTGGCAGGAGTGCTTATATATACAAAAGAAATAAACATTAAAAACACGTAAAACTCCAATTGTGTCCAGGTATGGTGGTCATGCCTTTAATCGCGGCATTTCAGGAGGCAGATGTGGGCGGGTGTCTGTGAGTTCTAGGCCAGTTTGGTTTACCATAGTGAGTTCCAGGTCAGCCAGGGCGTCCGTAAAACTCCAATTGTGTCCAGGTATGGTGGTCATGCCTTTAATCGCAGCATTTCAGGAGGCAGATGTGGGCGGGTGTCTGTGAGTTCTAGGCCAGTTTGGTTTACCATAGTGAGTTCCAGGTCAGCCAGGGCGTCACAGAGAAACCCTGTCTCAAACAAGCAAACAAAAAGACCCACTTGTTTAATCCCTCCTCCACCACCACGAAACAAAACAAAAACCCATCAGCATGAACAAACACATACATAAACTAATTAACATTGGCCGGTTTTAGATGCGGCTGGGTGGCTTGCATTGTGAGTATACTTTGCAGCTAGATACCTGGTTACATGGGAGAGGAGACAAGAACACAAGAAAAAGCCGGACTGGAAGGAGCAGAGAAAGTCTCTAGGAAAGAGTCCTGTTTTGTATGATTGATTATCAACACTGGCATTGGAGACTGCCTGTCTTTCTGGCCACCTTCAGCCACCTTCACTCCAGCCTTCACCCACCCTGGAATAGGTACCCCTGGCAAACAATTTCCGGCCCTGTCTGGTGATGCTATATATACTGTACAATAAATAGCACAGGGTCCTGCAGGGTAACTAGAGGGCAAAGCATTGAGTCATCTATCTCCCCAGGCCGAGTCCCAGGCTCTTACCGCTTTGATCATTCACTCTGTAAGGAAACCACAGTAAGCTCTTTAGCACCTCCCTGTAGGGCGCTGAGTACCCTAGTTAGTGCCACTCCCCACTAACACTGGTTTTGTTTCTTGTTTTTTTGTTTGTTTTTTGTTTTTTATCAAGACAGAGTTTCTCTATATAACCCTGGGCTGTCCTGGAATTCACTCTGTAAACCAGGCTGGCCTTGAACTCAGAGACCCACCTGCCTCTGCCTCCCGAGTGCTGGGATTACAGGTGTGCGCTGCTAAACCAGACTCCCCTCACATTCGTTCAAAAAAACCTATTTATAATACTACTGATTTTTCTGCAAATCTTCCATTTCCTGGCACACTAGGAGATAAAATGAGTGGCTTTATTGGTGTGGTGTGTGTGTGTGTGTGTGTGTGTGTGTGTGTGTGTGTGTGTGAGAGAGAGAGAGAGAGAGAGAGAGAGAGAGAGAGAGAGAGAGAGAGAGAAAGAGAATCATCTTTGGAGCAATTAATCAAAAATTACATCGAAGGCTGTACACTTTTCATCACGTCTTATTTCTGCCAAGAGCTTGGAGCCTTCAGCTCCAGCTTCACTTGGGGAAACTGGGGAAGCTCAAAGCTTTCAAGGGAAACACAAAGCCTGGGAGTCCTGAGGTTACCCCCTTTCCCTCCCCCTCACACCCCCCCACCCCGCCCCCCACCTCACCCCCCCACACCCCACCCCTGTGTGTACCAGTGTGGGGAGGGGAGGCAAGAGCACACGAGAGCACAGGAAGGGGCGGGGGCCTATTTCTGTCCGTCCATTTGGCTCAGGCTGGCCTTGAACTCGCTAAACTGGTGAGCACCTCCCGGTAAGCACAGGGATGCCCCCACCGTATTTCATCCAAGCTATGCTCTTTTGTTTTTCACATTTCAGATTCTTTTTTGTTTCTGAGACAGGAGTTAGCTCTACAGCTCAGACTGGTTCATGATCCTCCTGCCTCAGCCTCCAGATTGCTGGGATTACAAGCATGCGCCATGCACCCAGATAAACATCTAACACCCCATGGGGCCTCCAGAGACTCTGTGTCAGGGCCCCAGGTCACCACCACCTCAGTTTCTTATCACTCTCTCTGTGGACAAATATGAAACGCCTAGAACACACACAGCCGGCCTGTTCTTTCAGTCTCTCGCCTTCACGACATTTCTAGCATCCTAGAACAATTTCCCCAGTTCTTTTTCCTCTAGATAAATACTAAGATCTTTAAGCTCCAGGTCAGCATACAGTCTCTGGAAGTCCTTCCAAAGGATGGGCAAGATGGTAAGCCTGACAACCCGAGTTTGATTCCCAGCCCCCTCCCACCCCCGCCCTGTCCTAGAAA
>OZ030015.1:64472456-64752456 GCA_964023405.1 Apodemus agrarius | reverse complement strand
CTCACTATCTATGCTGTCATCCCAACACCCAAGCACATCTTCTTCATCACTGTGTTCTACCTGGGCCCTAAAAAGGCTGGAGGCCCCTTACTTCATAATGCAAACTGTAACCAGCTCATCTCCAAGGGTTCTGTGCTTTTAGTGGTTCTAATACTATTTAAAGATTCAAGTTCAAAGTCTCCTCTGAGACACAAGCAAAAGTATTATCTGGGAGCGCCTGTAAGATAACAAATCATGCTTTCTAAATTCACAGTGGCACAGAGCACACATTATTATTTCTTTTATCTTTTTTTCTCAGACAGGGTTTCTCTGTGTAGCTCTGGCCATCCTGGAACTCACTCTGTAGATCAGGCTGGTCTCGAACTCATAGAGATCTGCCTGCCTCTGCCTCCCAAGCACTGGGATTAAAGTCAAGTGGTCAGAATACACATTCTTATCCTTAAAGGAAGAAACAGGAACCTAAGACAGAGGGGTGAAATAAAAAGCAAGACCAAAGCCCACCAGGGAAGACTTCAAATGTTGTAGCTTGTAGCTCCATGCACGGCCTGTGGCTCATGGAATCCCAGTATGACCTCCAATCAGCTTAGGCGTCTCTGTGCATCCGGGTTTTCTGGTTGCAGTCCACATGGTCTCTCTCCTAGGCTGGCTATGCTACTTCTCTGCGGGCTCCATGACACCATCCTTGTTCCCCTACTGAGCTCTTTATTGTATCTGTGGCTTACCTTCACAGCTTCACGCGCTGGTCTCCCAGGGGGCCACCGGCAGGGACTCGGGGCTCTGTCATACACTGCCTGGCTTCATAGGTCTTTCCTCTGAAATCTGAGCGGAAGTGCCTGCTGTGACCCTGGAACTCTTAAAGTCTGTCCTCCAGCCAGAGCATCACATGGGTGGAGCTGTAGCTGCACCCTCTTGGATCACAGCTTCAAGTCAGGTCCTAACCTAAACCCAGACCCTAAGCTCTGAGTGCTTTTATAACTAAACATGGGAAGGCTGCACTCAGTGGCAGATCAGACAGGGGCGGGTCCCTGGGTAGCTGTATTAGTGACTTTTCTCTTAACTGTGATAGCATACCTGACACAGGTAATTTTGGGAATGAAAGGTTTATCTGGGCTTATGAGTTAGAGTGGGGGTGGGCGGGGGAGGGGGTGCTCTATCAGGGAGGGAAAAGAACAGCAGCAGAAACCGGACAGTGGTGGCACACGCCTTTAATCCCAGAATTTGGGAGGCAAAGGCAGGCAGATTTCTGAGTTCAAGGTCAGCCTGGTCTACAGAGTGAGTTCCAGGACAGCCAGAGCTACACAGAGAAACCCTGTTTCAAAAAACAAAACAAAACAAAACAAAACAAAAACAAAATAAATAAATTAATTAATTAAAAAATAATAATAATAAAATAAAGAACAGCAGCAGAAGCATGAGATGAGTAGCCACACAGCAGCCACACTCAGGACCCAGAGAGCAACTAGAAAACAGACCCAGGGTATAAAACCTCAAAGCTGGTCTCCCCAGGGCCCAATTCCTCCAGTGCAGTCTCACCTCCAAAAGATGACCTTTCCATGACCTTCCAAAGTCCAGCCAGCTGGGGACTAGGTGTTCAAACACAGGAGCCTTCTGGGGCCATTTCACTATCAATCCACTACTGTGGCGCTATTTTATCCCCCTCAGCCTGTGAGAGTGCAGTCCTGCTGCTTCTGGCTTCTTCAAACCTTTCTCCTTTAAGAGAGCAGAGGTCAGAGCATTTGGAGCTTTTTGTCTAGGAGGAAGAGGAGCTGGTGTGTCTGGAAATCGGTGTGAGTGTTCCTCCCACACCTCACACAGATCTGAGGAGAACAGTTCAGAGAGAGGATGCCCCAAAGCACTAGGCCATAGCCCTTACAGAACTGGCTGGCCTCCTTAGCAACTCTGAATTCCCCTATCTGGTTTGTTTCTGTCTGGCACCCCAACCGAGCGTTTCTGCGAACATGATGAACGTGGTGTAGACGCTGGCAGCCAGAACTGGCTTCAAACAGGAACCAGGCCACTTCTTAGTCTCTGTGTTGGGCAGGTCTGTCAAGTGGGAGTGGAAATGTACTGAGAACTGTGTGCAAGTTAGGGTGCTTTCTTGTTATTCTAAGAGATTAGAAAGTAACTCTAGGAGTTGACATGTCTCACGGTTGTGGCGGGATACATGATAAAAGCAAGGGGCTTATGTTGGCTCACAGATTGAGGTTCCTATCCATTGTGTGGGAGGGGCATGGTGACAGGAGCATGAGGCAAAGAGACAGACAGACAGACAGACAGACAGACAGACAGACAGACAGATAGACAGAGAGAGACTATGAATTTGCTAGCTTAGAACTGACCCATCTATCCTGGGACAGATCTAGCTGGCTTCTGGTATGGCTGGATCTAGGCAACTAAAGTCCTCAGGCTCTGCTGTCCGTCACTCTCTGCCTCTACACCCCACTTCCTCCCTGTTGGCCCCCTGTCAGATGGGCATCTGCTCAGGGTGGGAGGATGGCTGCCCAAGCTTCAATCATACATATGGTCAGACTCCCACTCTGCAGTAAGGAAAACAACACTCCTCCCGAGGACACCCACACAGGCCCTAGGCTCCGCTTGGGACCCACATCCTGAACCTATCTGTACTAGTGGTGAGCACAGGGAGCCGATGACCCTATCTGGGTCACTTGAATATGCTCTGGGGCCAGGGTAAGGCCTGACCCATAGCACAGGAACCACACACGCACTAGGAGTGGCTTCCCATGGAGAGGTAAGGAGGTAGTTACTGAATGCCTGCTCCACCGGCCCCTGCCAGGCTCTCAGCTCTGGATGGGGTTGGTTTGTCCACCAGCCCCTGCCAGGCTCTCAGCTCTGGATGGGGTTGGTTTGGACAGTTAAATTCTCACAGTGTAGAGCTAGAGTGAGGAGCCGGCTCAGTGGTTAAGAGTACTTCCTGCCGGGTGCTGGTGGTGCATGCCTGTAATCCCAGCACTCTGGGAGGCAGAGGTAGGCGGATTTCTGAGTTCAAGGCCAGCCTGGTCTACATAGTGAGTTCCAGGACAGTCAGGGCTATACAGAGAAACCCTGTCTCAGAAAAAAACCAAAATCAAAAAAAAAAAAAAAAAAAAGAGTACTTCCTGCTCCTGCAGAGGACACACCAAGCAGCTCACAACTGCCTGTAACTCCAATTCCAGGGGATAAAGCAGCCTCCTCTGGCCTCCTCAGACACCAGCATGCATGTGTCATGCATTGACACATGAAGGCACACACACACACACACACACACACACACACACACACAGAGACATTAGTGTTACCTGTGGATAGCTACCTGGAGATAGTAGTGCAGGCCTTCAATCCCAGCATTCTGGAAGCTGAGGCAGGAGGATTTCCAGTTTAAGGACAGTCTGACTACATATCAAGAGCCTGCTCTCAACACGCTCCTTCCACAAAGAATAGCTAGGACAGACAGAGCTAAATGCTTTGTGGAATCTCATTTAATTATGTATGTCAGAAAATCATGCCGGGCGGTGGTGGTGCACGCCTTTAATCCCAGCACTTGGGAGGCAGAGGCAGGCAGATTTCTGAGTTTGAGGGCAGCCTGGTCTACAGAGTGAGTTCCAGGACAGCCAGAGCTACACAGAGAAACCCTGTCTCGAAAAACCAAAAAAGAAAAAAGAAAAGAAAAGAAAAAAGAAAAAAGAAAAAAGAAAGAAAAAAAATCATTAGAATAGACGACAGAGGTCATATACATAAGTAATAAATGTGAATAAAAGAAAAGAAATAAAAGGGAAAGGACGTGCTTGTTCCTGGGTATGTTGGAGGAGAAAGTTTATTATAGGTATGTGGGAGAGCATAGCCAGAGACAGACACATTTGAAAGTCCAGAGTGGTCATGACTCTGAACCATATGGGGAGGTGGGGAGGGGCAGGGAGAAGGCAGAGAGGGGAGCCAGATGCAGTGACCAAGAGGCCATCGATACAAAGAGGGCAGGTGACCAAAATGGTTGGATTATACAGGAAAGACCAGTTTAGACCCCTGGACTGGAGAGTTTAGAGTAGACGGTGGAGTATGCCAGTCAGGAGAGCCCTGTAACCAGTAGGGGCTGAGGGACGCTGAGAGAACCTGGTGGCTAGGTCCACTTTGATATGTCAAATAGGTAACTTAGCTCTTTGTCCTAGGTTTGAAACCTAACAAAATATTTAAATCAATTTTATCCGAATCGGTCACTAATCTCCCACAGTATCAAGCTTGTGACAGACGCTGGTCTTCGACGTTGACTGACTAACACATACAAAGCATTTCAGCATTTCCTCCCTTTGCTAGTTGCACCGAAGGCTTTGGTATAACACATAGGGAATTCATTCAACACGACAGCAAAATATAAACAGAAAAACACAACCCGGACCAAGGGAAAACATAAATTAGAATAGATTAACAAGACATACAGAGAACAAAAATAGATTCATGGAAATGATGGGATTCATTGGTGAATTTGGCTTTGAGTTTCCTGGCAACCAAAGAGAAAAAGGGAAACTGTTTGTCAAACTCTCATAGTTCAACAGTGTGTGGGGGTGGGGTGGGGAATCATTCCTTGTGGAAACTAATTCAATATGTCAACTTTTGTTACTTTATTTTATTTTATTTTATTTTTTGTTTTGTTTTGTTTTGTTTTTTTGAGACAGGGTTTCTCTGTGTAGCCCTGGCTGTCCTGGAACTCACTTTGCAGACCAGACTGGCCTCAAACTCAGAAATCTGCCTGCCTCTGCCTCCCAAGTGCTAGGACTAAAGGCCTGGGCCACCGCTGCCCGGCAATATGTCGACTTTTGGATACATAACTCCTCACAGGCAGGTGAGCTGGAGAAGGGGAACAGAACCAGACACTGAAAGACCTCATTTGGAAGAACAGCGTCACAGGAAGTGACATGACAATAACTCCCCTTTAGTAGGACAACGGTCTGCTGTACCTTAAATAACAGGGCAAGGTGTCATTAGGGGCTTTGAAATAACATTCAACTCCTTGGGCAGAAGGGACTGGGGAGGGACTCAAAGGGACAGGCTCCTAAGTTTGTTCCTGTGAAAAGGTTTGACTTAGAGTCTCAGAAATCTCCAGGTGCTGTCCCTGAGGCCTCCAGCCAGGGACTAAGGGGCTCACTCAGTCTCGTCCTTTGGTAGGATGCCTCTTCTCAGCTCCGAGGTCAGGAAAGAGTTAAGTGTGGTGACCCAAATCTGCAGTCCCGTTTCCAACACACTGAAAATTACTTTTTAATCCTAGCTTTCAAGGCTTGCCTGGGGAGCCATCTGCCGTCCCCTCCCCCACCGCAGGCACCAGGGGATTATACCCACCTGCCTCGCTGCACTTGCTTTCCTGGAGCCAAATTCTGCTCCTGCCCTTCCAGACAATAATAATCTGGACGATGACAATTTCATCTATGGAGCTGAGGGGGCAGCGTAGGTTTTTCCACAAGATGAAGCT
Source organism: Apodemus agrarius (assembly GCA_964023405.1). Taxonomy (NCBI): domain Eukaryota; kingdom Metazoa; phylum Chordata; class Mammalia; order Rodentia; family Muridae; genus Apodemus; species Apodemus agrarius. The sequence continues at coordinate 64,747,001 of OZ030015.1, read as the reverse complement.
TAGTCTTACCGCTCAGACAAAATGGTAAAGCAGTGTGAAAGATGCAGTTCCTCAGGGGAGGGGTGGACGATGATCAGAACCCGAAGACTTAGTGACTCCCTACCATCTGTTGTGGGTACCTCTGAGGTAGTATGCCATTGACCCTTAAGTGAGCGGTGGCTGGGGTTGTCGCTTACTGAGGAGTGTTTGCCTGGTTGTGAATCCCTGGGTCCACCCTCAGCACTAGATAAACCAGCAGTGGTGGTGGTATACGCCTGTAACCTTAACTCTGGAGAAGTAAAGTCAAGAAGATCTGAAAGTTGACAGACATCCTTGGTTACACAGAAGGTTTGAATCTAGCCTGGGCTACAGACCCCATCAAAAAGAGTGACACACCCAAGCAAACTGAACGGAAGTCCTTGAACTCCTGCTGAATCAAAACCCAGAGATCAGTCCTAACTGCCCAGGGTTTGAGCACCCACTCAGTGACCTGCTGGGTACTTTGTCCCCTGAAATTTTCAGCAACCAATGGAGCGGAGAGATGAGTCAGCAAAGAGCCAGGATGGTGTGTTATGATGGGGTCTTTGGACTGACAGTTACTAAATAATAGCACCAGGTGGACCCATCAATGGGACGGGATGTTCTATGGAAGGGCAGAGGCCTGAGCTGGGCTGATGGTTCCTAAGACGAGACAGAGAGTGTCTTTCTTGCACGGCTAGTCTTCAAGTGTCAACAGCAGGTGCAGCCCCGAAGATGAACAACTCAGCAGTGACACCTGAAATTATGAAGACACACACCCTTTCACCCAGATACCCCGCTTGGAAGAATTTATCTTGAAAATACACACCCACATGGGCACAATGACACACTGACAATGCCATTCAATGCAGCATTGTCTGCTATGGCAAAAGATTGGGAATGACCTAAATGTCCACCAACGGGAGGCTGGCTCCCGGAACGATAGCGCACTCACACAAAGAGCACTCTGCGGTAGGAATGGGAATAAAGGGGTTCTTTATGCTCTGCTATGAAACAACTCCAAGAGCATTGTTAGGTGATAGAGAATTGAAGGAAACCCCCAAGTGCATGCGTGGCCCTGGCTGCTGCTTCTTCTTCTTCTTCTTCTTCTTCTTCTTCTTCTTCTTCTTCTTCTTCTTCTTCTTCTTCTTCTTCTTCTCCTTCTCCTTCTCCTTCTCCTTCTCCTTCTCCTTCTCCTTCTCCTTCTCCTTCTCCTTCTCCTTCTCCTTCTCCTTCTCCTTCTCCTTCTCCTTCTCCTTCTTCTCCTCCTCCTCCTCCTCCTCCTCCTCCTCCTCCTCCTCCTCCTCCTTCTTCCTCTTCTTTTTTTATTCAAACTGGTTACAGGTGGGTAGCCAGGGAGAGACGAATGGGAAGATTCTCCTGGGATCTTTCAAACTATGTGGAATATGGGAATATGGGTAATTTATATATGGGGGTGGGGCTGGAAGAGAGGCACTTGCCTATCATTTATGAAGCTCTGAGCTTGATCCCCAGCACTCCAATAACTAGTAATAACAATGAATAGTAATGGCGGCAGTAGTAAGTATAGAAAGGTCATGGGGGAAGAAGGATATGACCAGCCTTTAAGGGGAGAGGAGTGGCAGAGGGAGGATCATCCTCTAGAGGAGACAGTGGGTGCTGCATCCCAACGGGTGTCTGGGAGTCAAGCGCTTTGTGTTAGAAGGGAAATAAAAGCTGGCAAAGCAGAGGAATATGGCATGTTTACCCTAAAAGACAAAACACAGCAAAACCAGCCTGCATGCTAACATCACCACTGTCAACACGGGTCTGTGGCTTAATGCATGGAATCTCCAACTCCTTAGCTCTCTTCCCTATGAGAGCTGAATGGCGCTTCTCTGTGTTTGCTTGTATACACACCCGATCTCTGGAAGAGAGTACATACAGTTGCCAAGATCCAGTCCAGGAAAGTGGAGTCAGGGCTGAAAGGAGGGCTGGTAAGGACACTGGACTATTTGCTTTCTTCCTACCCCTTCTCTTTAGAAGATAGGGTCTTCTAATTTTTATTAAATTTATTTTTAGTGTGTGTGTGTGTGTGTGTGTGTGTGTGAGAGAGAGAGAGAGAGAGAGAGAGAGAGAGAGAGAGAGAGAGAGAGAGAGAGAGAGAGAGAGGTGGACATTCATGAATGCCCACAGAGGTCAGAAGAAGAATCCTCATAGCTAGGTTTGTTGACTGTGTATTGACATTCTTTCATAGTAGGAGGGCTGAGGAGGGTCATGAGACCTTCACCTGGGTGTCCACCCCTCCCAACAAGCTGTATGCAATTCTGCCCTAATTGCCTGTAGCCTCGGGGAGGAGCAGCTATATCAGATGGGAAAGACTAGGGAAGACTCACCATCTATGCTGGGCGCAGACCTTCCCGGATGGCTACTTTAAGGCCACCCACATTTCTATCTGTAACCCTTCATCTATGCTCTATAAAGAAACCTAATAAATTCATTGGTTCCCGGGTGAAGTTTGGATTACATTTCTTAGGGAAGGAATGTTCACAACATACCTGTAATCCTGGCACTTCCAGGGTAGAGGTAGCTAGATCATGGAGTTAAATGGCGTGGTAATTAAATAGGATGATGTCCCAGCTTAGGATTACCATTACAGGGATAAAACACCATGGCCAAAGGCTAATTGGACAGGAAAAGGTTTATTTGTCCACATCACTGTTCATCATGGAAGGAAGTCAGAACAGGAACTCAAACAGCAGGATCCTGGAGGCTGATGCAGAGGCCACAGAGAGTGCTGCTTACTGGCTTGCTCCACGGGGGCTTGCCAGAACCCAGAACCACAGGTCTAGGGGTGGTCCCATCTACAAGGGGCTGGGCCTTCCCTCTCTAATAGGCTGGGCCCTTCCACCTCAATCTCTGATTAAGAAAACACCCTACAGGCTTGCCTACAGCCTGATCTCATGGAGGCGTTTTTTCTCAATTGAAGTACTTTTCTCTCCAATAACTCTAGCTTATGTCCAGTTGACAGAAAACTAGACTGCGCAAGTAATAACGTCAGTTCTACTTGGAAACCAGCCAGGAAACACCAATTGGCACTCACAGCAAGACCAAGCCCCACCCATGACGACTTGATTCCACAGCTTATGTTCTTTCCCCTCAAGCGAGTCACAAAATCAGTGGGGTCCCTGTCACTCAGGGGCAATGGCCTTGAGGGTCTTTACTGTCCACAGTATCTCTGCCAAGAAGCACACACAAATGCTTTTTTTTTTTGTGGGCTCACAAATATGTTTGTGTCTGGAGGTCAGATGTATTGCTAAGACCGTAACTTCCCCTCTGAGGAATGTGTTCTCAGAGCTGTTTCTAGGCATCTGCTGCCATGCCAGAGACACAGTGGACAAGGCCAGAACCCCATCTCTTATCTTCCCTGGGCCTCAGTTATCTAATCTGCAAATGGGGATGCAGATATCACCCCTGGCTGTCTCTTCAGGCTCATGGGAATGACAGATGAAAGGAGGTATCTGTTAATGACCTCATCCAAGACTGCAGACTAGGACCGCCTCCAAGCCTTTTGAGCCAGATATCTGACTCCACCAGTGAATACATTTTAAAGTGTGATCAAACGGAAGTGCAAGAGCTCACTGTGCATTAGCAAGCCAGAGCTGTCACCTTGAACTTCCCTCAGCCGCCACCCCCTAGATGACAATACCCACAGGTGGGCGGGGAGGACACTGAGCCCATAAATACACACAGGCAATATCCATATATTCCAAATGTTTGTCCTTGGCAAGAGCTGCAGCTGTCCCTTAATGTAGCTAAATGAAGTGGAGGAAAATCAGAAAAATGCAAATGAGCTTCTTATTTTAGGCAAATCAATCTCAGTAATGCTCATATCTGATCAGGCTTATCTTTAGGACGATCATTAGAATAATGGATTAATGTGAAAGGTTATTTTTACCCTGCCTGCTCTCACTCCTTAAAACCCTTCAAAGCTTATCCTGACTCAGCCTGGCGCCCCTAAATAGGAGACCCTTTACAAGTCATTTAAAAGACAGCATCCCCAACATCCCCAATTAGATGTCTATGATGCTGTCCAACTGACTGCAAGGTCACCCAGCACCACCCTACCCCCACTTCTCATCAAGTACCTAAGCCACCTGCTGCCACACGGGGCTTCAGCGGTTTTCCTAAGGAAAGCCCAGAAAGGCATAAAGAAGCACGACTGTAAGAGGCTGTGTGTGTGTGTGTGTGTGTGTGTGTGTGTATCTATGTGTCTGTGTTTATTTGTTGAGAGACAGTCTGAATGTTAGCCTTGAACTTATCTCCAGCCATCCGAATGAGAACTGTGTGCATAAAAAGCACTTCTTGAAATAGCCAATTGGGGTATGTGGTAAAAATGACAGCTACCAAGCACTACCAATACAACCATACTGCTTGAGAGACGATCTCTTATAGCCCAGGCTGCCCCCCCAAATTTGTCCTCCAAAGTGCCAAGATTGCAGGCATGTGTATCAAGACCAGCTTTGTGTGGTGCTGGAGTGGCACATGGGGACTCTTGCATGCTAGGTATGTGGGTGTGTACAAGCACGCGGGGGCACACACACACACACACACACACACACACAGAGATGAATTACATTCCAGCCACCATCACTGTCCTGAATGTGCAAACATTTATTTTAATACCAGCAATAATTTTATAAGGGAGATGTTATTAGCTTTTCCAAAAAGAAAAAAAAAAACAAAAAACAAAAAACAAAAAACAAAAACAAACCTAGAAGTGTTCTGGTAGGGAAGGAGCCCTGACACCCCGTTCTGAGGCTTTCTCTGCTCTACTGAGGAGGCAGCCTCCGGGGCCCTGCAGAGATGAAGCTCAGAGCTTACTCATTTCAAGTATTAGGCCATTTTTTGTCAAAAGCTATAATGAAAAGCACACACAGTAAGCTGGAGAAATCGGTGTTTGTGTATGAATCCAGGACTACATGTCTGAGACATAAACAAAAGCCCAAATTCTTAGAAACAGCTTAACCAGGGCTGGGAGATGCTTAGTCAGTGTCCTAGTTTTATTTCTGTTGCTGTGATAAAATACCCTGACAAAAAAAGCAGCTTAGGGGAGAAAGGGTTCCTTCCGATTGTAATTCCAGATTCTGGTCCATCATTTTGGGAAAGTCAAGGCAGCAGGAACTTGAGGCCCTGGTCACATCCACAGGCAAGAAAAGAGACAGAAAGAATGAGAAAGAATGAACAAATGTATACTATCCAGATTACCTTCTCCACTCATATATAGTCCAGGGCCCAAACCTAGGGAATGGTGCCACTTAAAGTGGGCTGGGTCTTCCACATCAACTAATGCCAACTACACCTTCCTGCCATGACCCTCCAAGACAGGCCAGCCTAATCTAGACATTCTCTTCCCAGTTGATTCTAAATTGTGTCAGCTTTTCAATTAAAACCATCACAGTCAGTAAAGTGCTGGCCTCACAAACCCAAGGACCTTGACAGATTGTGTCTGTAACTCTAGCGTTGGGAGCAAAGACAGGTGGATCCCTGGTGCTCAGTGACTAGTCAACCTAGTTAACTCAGGACACTAAGATGGAGAGCCAACAAGGATTGCTCCAGGCAATCAAGGATAACAACCTCTGGCCTCCACTTACATGTATACACCCATGCTTATATATAAGTACATACAAGAGAGAAAGAGAGTTTTATGGTGTGTGCTTGTATGCTTGTAATTCCAGTGCTAGGAAAGTGGAAACAAGAGGACCCCTGCGAAGCTATCTTAAAAACAAAAAGGTAGGGGCTAGAGAGATGGCTCAGCACTGACTGCTCTTCCAAAGGTCCTGAACTCAAATCCCGGCAACCACATGGCGGCTCACGACCATCTGTAATGAGATTTGATGCCCTCTTCTGGGGTGTCTGAAGACAGCCACAGTGTACTTACATATAATAAATAAATAAATCTTTAAAAAAAAAAAAAAGGCAGACAGTGCCTGAAGAACTACACCTAAGGAGAAAGGCACAAGGTTGTCTTCTGGTCTGTGCAAACACACACACACACACACACACACACACACAAACACAAACACCACAGTGTAATCATTAGTGCTGGTCTCAAGAAAAGATCTAATATTCATCTAATATTCATTAGACTATGGGTGATCTCTTTACCCTTTTTTGTTTTGTTTTGTTTTTGAGAGAGGGCTTTTCTGTGTGTCTCAGACTCACAGAAATCCACCTCCCTCTCTCTCTAGAGTGCTGGGATTAAAGGAGTGCACCACTACTTCCTGGCTATTCTTTTTTATAAGTTATTTTACTTTTTTATATGTACAAGTGCCTTGGTGGGGGAGGGGACCAGGAAAGGGGAAATCATTTGAAATGTAAATAAAGAATATATCTAATTTTTAAAAGTGCCTGCGTGTATGTCTGTGCACCTTGTGCATGCATGTCTGATGCCCACAGAAGCCAAAAAGCATCAGATTCCCTGGAACTGAAATGAGATGGTTGTAAACTATCATGTAGGTACTGGGAATCAAATCCAGATCCTCTGAAAGAATAGCTAGGGCTCGTAACCCTTGAGCCATCTCTCCAGTCCCACAACTTTCTGATTTATATGTAGGATGAACAAAACCTCCCTCGTAGAATGTCTGGATGTGCAGGGTCTGAGGAGGGCCTCGAGTAAGAAGCTAAAAAGGAAGACCAGTGTTCTTGAGATCTCTGTGCTCTTGCTTACTTCTTTACCAACTGGGAGATGGGAATTGAGAAAAGAAAGGATTTGTTTTGGCCAGAGCTGGGGAAAGAGAAATTCTTAGCTTCTAGCCTTGCCAGCAGCAGAGTTACAATTTATAAAAAGGATGGAACAAAAGCCAGGAAATATGCATATGTAGATTTAGCTCTGAGATAAGTTTATGGAACTCTTGAGATAAATCTTCTCCTCGGAGATGAATCTTTCTCTGGCTTCAAGGCTCCAGCCTGTTCTCACACCTGGCCTGGAATTTTCTGGAGAACTTCTAATTCTTTAGGAGCCTTGTTGCACTTCTCTCTCTCTCTCTCTCTCTCTCTCTCTCTCTCTCTCTCTCTCTCTCTTCAATGAACTGAACCTTAATATCCAAAGTAATGGGTATGACATTTTTAACCTGTTTGACATTTCTGGCAGATAAAAGAACATGTTGCATTCAGTTGACACTGTGTGCAAAGAAGGACATGCTTGCCTAGACAATTCTCTAAGAGCCGACCTCTTCCTCAGTCCAATGAGGTATGCATGAGAGTAACCCTTGTCCTCATTTTAGAGATCTAGGATCTAAGGGACTTACTCAGTGGCTGAGAAGCTTTCTAGGGGATTTGAGGCCTGGCCAGCTAAGGTCATGCATGCCTATAATCCCAGCACTTGGAAGGATGGAGCAGGAGGAGTTCAGGGCCAGCTACCTACTGAGACCATCTCAGAGGAAAAGGCTGGAGACTGCAGAGATGGCTCAGCAGTAAAGAATACTTACAGCTCTCCCAGAGGACCTGGGTTTGTGTCTGAGCACCCAAGTCAGGCAACTTACATAGTCTGTAACTTCTGCTCCTGGGGATCTAATGTCTCTGGCCTCTGCCAGAACCTACGCTCACATGCAGACATGCACACCTACACAGTTAAAAATAATATATATATATATATAAGGACGAAAAGAGAGAGAGACAGAGACAGAGTCAGAGACACAGAGAAAGGTCCGTCAGGTATGGTGGTGAGTACCTTTAACACCAGCACTTAGGAGGCAAAGGCAGGAAGATAAGGAGTTGAGGCCAGCATGGACTATACAAGATAGTATAAAAGAAAGACTCTGTGTCAAAAAAAAAAAAAGGAAGAAAAAGAAAGAGTTGGTGTATGGTGAGATTCTTTATTTTCAAGACTGAGTTCTGAGTTCTTTTTCAAGGCCATGAGGCTCACTCAGCCCAGCAGTACAGAGACTGCCCAAATACATCCCCCCAGGACACGGCTCTGTATTGGCTTTAGGGCTTCAAGGTCTTGAAATATCCTTGTGCTCTCAGGAGGCCTTTTGTTTGTTTGTTTGTTTGTTTGTTTGTTCCTTCCTTCCTTCCTTTCTTTCTTTCTTAACACTTGGTATGACGCCAGGCAGTGGTGGTGCACGCCTGTAATCCCAGCACTCAGGAGGCAGAGGCAGGTGGATTTCTGAGTTCGAGGCCAGCCTGGACTACAGAGTGAGTTCCAGGACAGCCAGGACTATACAGAGAAACCCTGTCTCAAAAAACAAAAAACAAAAAACAAAAGCCGGGCATGGTGGTGAGTACCTTTAACACCAGCACTTGGTAGTAGAAGCAGGCAGATCTCTATGAGTTCAAGCCTGATCTACATGTGGTGTTCCAGGCTAGCCAATGCTAGGCTACATAGAAAGACTCTGTGTCAAAAAAAAAAAAAAAAAAAAAAAAAAAAAAAAAAAAGGAAGAAAAAGAGTTGGTGTATGGTGAGATTCTTTGTTTTCAAGACTGAGTTCTGAGTTCTTCAAGGCCATGAGGCTCACTCAGCCCAGCAGTACAGAGACTGCCCAAATACATTCCCCCAGGACATGGCTCTGTATTGGCTTTAGGCTTCAAGGTCTTGAAATATCCTTGTACTCTCAGGAGGCCTTTTGTTCGTTCGTTCGTTCGTTCGTTCGTTCGTTCCTTCCTTCCTTCCTTCCTTCCTTCCTTCCTTTCTTAACACTTGGTATGACGCCAGGCAGTGGTGGTGCACGCCTGTAATCCCAGCACTCGGGAGGCAGAGGCAGGCGGATTTCTGAGTTCGAGGCCAGCCTGGACTACAGAGTGAGTTCCAGGACAGCCAGGACTATACAGAGAAACCCTGTCTCGAAAAACAACAAACAGAAAACAAAAGCTGGGCGTGGTGGCGCACGCCTGTAATCCCAGCACTTGGGAGGCAGAGGCAGGCGGATTTCTGAGTTCGAGGCCAGCCTGGTCTACAGAGTGAGTTCCAGGACAGCCAGGGCTATACAGAGAAACCCTGTCTTGAAAAAAACAAAAACAAAAAAAAAAAAACAAAAACAAAAAACAAAAAAAAACAAACAAACAAAAAAAAAAACAAAAAAAACCCAAAAAAACAAAACACTTGGTATGTAGCCCTGGCCTCCAGAAACTGTTTATGTAGACTAGACTGGCCTTGAACTCACAGAGATCTGTTTGCCTTTGAAGGACAGTGTCTAGAAGACACTCCAGGGAGGAAGAAGCCCCCAAGGGAGCAGGACTTTGGAGGGCTGCTACTGTTCCCCTTTCCTGGCAAGGCCTGGCAAGCAGGGTTAGCTGTCTCTCAGTGTGCTCCTGATTGCTTAATGGCAGGGGGTAGGTAGGCTGAGCAGTAAGGAAAGGAAGGTGAAGACTCTGGGGAGCAAGGATCAGGGAGGAAGAGCAGCGAGCACCAGACCCCACACACGGCGGCCTTTGGACACGAAGGCTCATTTCCTTTGTCCCCAAGGAAATCTGGGAGGCCATCACCTGCCCACCACATTTCAATTTGTCTCACACACTGGGGTTTCACTTCATTACCCGTGGAAATTCAGCTTCATTGATATGAAGGGGCTAATTACTACATGAGACACAGTTACAAGACAGGAAATGGATTTACTGCTGCCTTCAGAGGGAGGGGGAGCTACAGCAGACACTGGCTGCTGGGCCCGGCTGCCTTGAGTCAGGCTAAAGCGGGCCCTGCACCAGGATGGGCAGTCTCAGTTTACCAGAGTGTACCTACAGAAACCAGGGTTCCACAGAGCTCTGGAAACAGTTCCGCTTTTCCTCTAAAGTTACACCACCACAGTTGGTATGTTTCAATAGGATCCTCTGGCATAATAAAAAAAAAAAAAATCATACTGAAGTGGGCATTTAGTTCATGGGTAATGTGCTGGATTCTATCCCTAGCACTACCAACACTGTTTTCTGCAGTATGTGAAAGTCCACACCTTTAATCCCAGCACTTGTCAGGCAGATCTCTGTGTGTTTGAGGCCAGCCTGGTCTATATAACAGGTTCCAGGTCTGCCTGGGCTATATTGTGAGATCCAGTCTCACCAAACAAAACCAAACTAAACTAAAGAATAAGAATGTAATGGGGAGCCGGACGTGGTGGTGCATGCCTGTAATCCCAGCACTTGGGAGGCAGAGGAAGTCAGATTTCTGAGTTCGAGGCCAGCCTGGTCTACAGAGTGAGTTCCAGGACAGCCAGGACTACACAGAGAAACCCTCTCTCGAAAAACTTTAAAAAAAAAAAAAAAAAAAAAAAGAATGTAATGGGTAATATTTAAAGAGGAAGATAACAGTGTGCTACAAATTGGGCACATGAGAAACAAGTGAAAGTTACAGGACACAAGACTTGCTTTTCTTGGTGGCTGAGAATGAGAAGTCCATGGCTGCTTTGTTTTCTAATATATATACCTCTTTTTAGAACCCCTTATGGCTTAGGGTGTTGGTTGGTTTTTTTTCCACTTTATAAAAGTCTTAATTCAGCCGGGCGGCGGCGGTGGTGGTGCACGCCTGTAATCCCAGCACTCTGGGAGACAGAGGTAGGTGGATTTCTGAGTTCGAGGCCAGCCTGGTCTACAGAGTGAGTTCCAGGACAGCCAGGGCTACACAGAGAAACCCTGTCTCGGAAAAAAAAGAAAAGTCTTAATTCATACAGACATATAAAGACATAAATGTAAGTGAAAGGTTTATCAAAATAAACAAATTAGTAATAGCTAAAGTTCAAGAGCTGAAGCTAGCCGGGCGGTGGTGGCGCACGCCTTTAATCCCAGCACTTGGGAGGCAGAGGCAGGCGGATCTCTGAGTTCGAGGCCAGCCTGGTCTACAGAGTGAGTTCCAGGACAGCCAGGGCTATACAGAGAAACCCTGTCTCGAAAAACGAAAAAAAAAAAAAAAAGAGCTGAAGCTGGGTGATGGGGGGAGAGGGGGACGGAGTATGCCTGAGCAGAGGTAGACGGATCTCCTGTGACTTGGAGGCCAGCCTGGTCTACAGAGTGAGTTCCAGGGCAGCCAAGGTTACAATAGAGAACCCCTATCTTGATTTTTCTTTTTTCAATTAAAACCAAACATCACCGACTGTGGTTTTGCACACCTGAAATTCCACGACCAGGAGACTGAGATAAGAGGACCAAGAGTCTGAGGCCAGTCTGGGCTAAGTGTAGAAAACCTGACTCAAATATATATAATATACACTTGATCTGCCCACATCACTTGTTCACTTTTCACGAGCTCCGTTGAGGAGGGGACAGACAACCACCCCAACTTGCATCTAAGGAATGAGAAGTAGAGGATCAGCCAAAGTCCCCAGGGTCACAGAGGCGAATGCCAGGGCGAGGGTTGGCCCTTATCCTTGCCATAGCCTGGATTCTCAGGAACAGTGAGAAAGTCCCCTAAATCAGAAGTGGTATCTTCTCAGATGTCTTAAAAATAGCATACCATCGGCTTCAGCAAGCTGCACCTGAGATCCTATCTTTAACGTTGGGGGAAAAAGCCGGGCAGGGTAGGTGTGGCGGCAGGGCGGGCGGGGGCGTGGCCGTTTGACGGCACGCCCCCTCCGCGAGGACCCCCGGAGCCGGCCTCGGCGCGCCGGAGCGTTTCTCCTTCCGGGGCGGCCTGCTGGGCCTCATGGAGGCTGTTCGGTCGGACAGCTGCGAAAGAGGGACGGCGGCGCCGCGAGCCGAGGAGAGGCCGGCTCCCGAAGCGAGGGTGCACTTCCGAGTAACCCGGTTTATCATGGAGGCTGGCGTCAAGCTAGGCATGCAGTCCATCCCCATCGCCACCGCGTGCACCATTTACCATAAGTTCTTCTGCGAGATCAATCTGGACGCATACGACCTCTACCTGGTCGCCATGTCTTCCATTTACTTGGCCGGCAAAGTGGAGGAGCAACACTTGCGTACTCGTGACATCATCAACGTGTCGCACAGGTACTTTAACCCGGGCAGTGAGCCGTTGGAGCTGGATTCCCGCTTCTGGGAGCTACGAGACAGCATTGTACAGTGTGAGCTTCTTATGCTACGAGTTCTGCGCTTCCAAGTCTCTTTCCAGCATCCACACAAGTACCTACTGCACTACTTGATTTCCCTCAAGAACTGGCTGAATCGTTACAGCTGGCAGCGAACCCCCATCTCTGTTACAGCTTGGGCTCTGCTGCGAGATAGCTACCATGGGGGGCTATGCCTCCGCTTCCAGGCTCAGCACCTAGCCGTGGCTGTGCTCTACCTGGCCCTACAGGTCTATGGAGTCGAGGTGCCTGCAGAGGGTGAGGCCGAGAAGCCTTGGTGGCAGGTATTTAGTGATGACCTTACCAAGCCAATCATTGATAATATTGTGTCTGATCTCATTCAGATCTATACTATGGATACAGAGATCCCCTAAGTCCTGGCCGAGGCAGGACCAAAGACCAGGATGATTGGAGGCCTGGGGTATCGTGCTACCAAGTTGGGGTGGATGGCATGTCTCCACTCGGAGGACTGGTTGTGCTGGCAGAGGATGTCACTGGTGACTGCAATGACATACTGTCCCCAGGAGCCCTTGTTCAAGAGCCTCCATGTGGGCAGGACATACTGAGCTTCCTGGAACTGGCTGCATCAGCTTTTGCCCTTTGAGAAGATGCTGCATTTGAGGCATGGACCATAGCAGGCCGCCAACAGGAAAGTTAAATAGGACTGCACCCTTAGGAGAAGTACGAATGTGTAACATAGAATCTTATTTTGTATAATAAAGATTATGCAAATAAAATATGGGAAAGGTTTAACGCACCAAAGTCTGCCTTGTATATTTTTTAGTTACAATAGGAGAGATACTGGAAACTAAATGACCAACATTGGGGAAATGGTTGGTAAAGCATGTGACATCCATAAAATGGAATATTATTATTCAATCACTAAAACATATTTGTAAGGGGCTTATGACAATGTGGGTAAAGGTTCATATTAGGCAGCATAAAAAACAGGATTATAGATGCACTATAATTTCTACAAAAAAAGAAATATACAAAGATAGGCAAAGTATATAATTAGTTGGGGGGTGCTAAATGTATAATAACGACTGTAAGAATTTCTGTCCTTTGTTCCAGCTCTTTGCAGTCTCAACCATTATCCCGTGGTTATGGACCTTGATGGTGAGGTCCAGCTTATCTTCACAGGTGTCTACTTAAAAGAACAACCATCATACTTTATTATCCCCAGAAGTTTCCACACAGTGAACTTCCCTTAATTATAAGACAGTTGTGTTAGAGCTGCCTCCTTTGTCCTGGCTGATAGCATCAGGAAGATCAGCCTCTTGAAGGTCACGGGGGAAAGGCAGAGCATGGTGAGTGAGGTCAGGAGGACCCCGAGTTCCAGCCTTGGCTATGGAGTGAGACCCTATCTCAAACTTAACCCACACGAGCAAGGAAAGGAGGGGTTGGGAGCAGGCCACGGACTCACGAGTCATTTAACCCTTCATGCTTGCAATAGACTTTCCCCACATGCATATAGTGTCAGGCACCACTCTGGACTCATGCATAAAAGCTCAGCAGAAGCTTAGACACTAGAAGTGCCTGCCTATCACATAAGAAAATAGGAGGAAGAGATTAGGCATGTAGCTCAATTAGTAGAATGCTGGCAGGAAGATCAGAATTTCAATGTCAGTTTAAGATATCCCTGACTATGTAAAACTCTGCCTTAGAAAGGGAGAGTGGTGGTAGCCCATACCTCTAATCCCAGAACTTGGGAGGCAGAGGTAGTTGGATCTCTGTGAGTTCAAGGACAGCCTGATCTACAGAGTGAGCTACAGTACAGCTAGGGATACCCAGAGAAACCCTGTCTCAAACCAAAAGAAGAAGGAGAAGAAAAAAAAAAACTGAAAGAAAGGAAGTCGACTTAGGAAGTCGAGGTCAAACTCATAATTGAGGTAATGTTATGGGTTGGAAAGTTAACTGGAAATGGAGTCATGTCACACTTTGAAAGGAAGGAGAGGGACAGCTGGGGAATATGACTTGCTCTAGCTGGTCTGGGATGGCAGCCTCGGGGGAATGGTGGGGACGGTAGCCTGTCCTCCAGGCTTGTTCCCAGGCATTCACAAACCTTCCCAACACCTGGCCCGTCAGGTGGTTGGCAAACTTGCTTTGTGGAGAAGCAGCAGGCAGCTCCTGGGTTGGTATTCCCTGCCCCCCTCTCCAGGGCCTTCCATGCCAGGGTAAAAGCACCAGGGAAACATGGGCTCTACCTCTATCCCCCACTTAGAAGCTGATCAAGTTACTCTCATTTTCATACAGGGCCTCCAGGAGAGCGGCTTTGAAGCAGAAATGGGAGAGTGACAGTGAAGGGTCACAGTCTTGCTTGGGAAAAGCTCAGCCTGACTTAGGAGCCACACAGGGTTAGGCCACTGCTTCCAAGGGCCCTTCAGATGAGAGTGCTAGCTCAAGGCTATCCAGGCAGTGTGCCCACCTCAGTGACAGCCTTGAGAGAGTGACATTTTAGCTTCTCACACCTCTACTTCAGGAAGCAAGGCCTACCGTGTATGACATCTGAGCAGTAGAGGGGCTCTGCAGGCTTAGGGGTGCAGCTGGGACCCCAGAGATCCTGGATCTCAGGATGAGACAAGCCCTGGAAGGGAACAAAAGTCAGAGCTCTGTGATGCCCACGATGCATCCTGGGCCAGAGTAGAATTTCTCTGAGGTAAACTGCCCTTGTCATTGCTAGGGCCTAGGAGGATGGAGTTATGAGAAAGGAGGAAAATCAGAAGGCACATCTCTGGGAGAATCAGGGAGTTGATAACACCTGGGCTTTGGGGCCAGAAGAAAAAATTTTGCTTGAGAGACTTTGGCCAAGTGTTATTAATTTCAGAGTTAGTTTCACTGCAAGAATCTAAGGAACCTGACTGGGTGTGGTGGCTCATGCTTTTAATCCCAGAAGTCCAGAGGCACAGGTCAGCCTGGTCTACAGAGTGAATTCCAAGACTGCACAGAGAAACCCTGTCTCCAAAGAAAAAACAAACAAAAATGTAAACAACCACATTCTCTAATAGGAACAAGGTATGCTCTGGTCCTAGAGATTAGAGGGCCACTCCCAGGGAAGACCAAGTGTCTCCCCTGAGAACTCTGTTCTTCTCAAGTCACCACAGTCTCAAGTCTACCCATGGCCTGGGAAATTCCAAACCTGGCTTATTGGCACATTGATGATCCATTTCTCTGAGCAAAGGAACTGGAGCATTAAACTCAGAAGGCCAGGGTAGATTATATTGGCTCTGAGCATTGGCTCAGTAACATTGGCTCAGAAAACAGAAGACGGCCTCATTTTTCTCTTTGGTTTGGTTTGGTTTTCAATACAGGATTTCTCTGTATAGCTCTGGCTGTCCTGGAACTCACTGTGTAGATCAGGCTGGCTGGCCTTGAACACAGAGATCTGCCTGCCTCTGCCTCCCAAGAGCTGAGGCCAAAGGTGTGAGTCACCTTTGCCCTGAGGTATCTGATTTAACAATACTTTCCTTGAGGCTGGAAATGTAGTTCAGTTGGTAGAGTTCTTACCTAACACTCCCAAAGCCCTAGGTTCAGTCACCAGCACTATATAAACTAGGTATGATGGCACACACCTGAAATCCTAACTCTCAGGAGGTGGAAACAGGAGGGTCAGAAGTTAACGACCATTCTTTTTTTTTTTTTTTTTTTTTTTTTTTGGTTTTTGGTTTTTAGTTTTTTTCGAGACAGGGTTTCTCTGTATAGCCTTGGCTGTCCTGGAACTCACTTTGTAGACCAGGCTGGCCTCGAACTCAGAAATCCACCTGCCTCTGCCACCTGAGTGCTGGGATTAAAGGCATGTGCCACCACCGCCCGGCGTTAACGGCCATTCTTGGTCGCAGAACTAGTTGAACTAGCATGGGATGACACTGTTACAAAAGTAGACAAGTCAGTACTTTTCCTTCTACTTACTAATGTTTTTGGGTTTTTTGTTTGTTTGTTTGGTTTGTTTTTGTTTTTTCGAGACAGGGTTTCTCTGTATAGCCCTGGCTGTCCTGGAACTCACTCTGTAGACCAGGCTGGCCTCAAACTCAGAAATCCGCCTGCCTCTGCCTCCCAGAGTGCTGGGATTACAGGCGTGTACCACCTGGCTACTAATGTTTTAAAATTTTTAGTGACTGATCATATACTAATGCCTCCCTTGTGATGTGTAACCCTATCTCTGAAAGGGACTTCTGTATGGACAGTGTACTTCATACACAGCCTGTAGACCAGGCTGGCCTCAAACTCAGAAATCTGCCTGCCTCTGCCTCCCAGAGTGCTGGGATTACAGGCGTGCACCACCACCGCCGCCCGGCTTCATAGCATCTTCAAAAATTATGTTAGAATTAAATTGGAAAGTGTGCATACTTTAAAATCACGCAAGTTCCTATCAGTAATCTTATTCACCTTAACTTTTATTATTATTTTTTTTAGAAACAAGATCTCTCTATGTAGCCATGGCTGTCCTGGAACTCACTATGTAGACTAGGTTGGCCTCAAACTCCTGCTTCTGTCTCCTTAGCACTGGAATTAAAGATATTATATATATATATATATATACATACATACACACACACACATATATATATACATATATATGTGTGTGTATATGTATGCATATATATAATATGTATATATGTATTATATATGTGCATATATATATAAAACCATATCTATCACCTTTTAAAATCTCTCTCTCTTTTCACTTATTGATGTATTTTGTATGAATATTTTGTTCACATGCATGTATGTGTACCTGATGAATTGATCCTCTGGATTTGGGGTTACAGATGGTTGTAAGCCATTATATGAATGCTGGGAATCGAACCCAGGTTCTTTGCAAGAGCAATGAGCACTCTTAACTACTGAACTATCTCTCTAGTACCAAACAAATGTTCTTAATTTTTTTTTAAGACAGGGTTTCTCTGTGTAGCCTTAGATGTCCTGGAACCTGCTCTGTTGACCTGGCTGGCCTCACACTCACAGAGATCCAAGTGCTTGGGACGCTTCTGCCTCCCAAGTGTTGGGATTAGAGGCATGCACTGCTACACCCAGTTTTAAAAATCGTTATGCCTACCTGTGACCAAGTATACCTATCCTTTATGGTTATGGATTTTCCATGATTTCTTCAAAACTTTCCTGTTATTTCTGGTTTTTTTTTTTTGTTGTTTGTTTGTTTGTTTGTTTTTGGGTTTTTGAGACAGGGTTTCTCTGTGTAGCTCTGGCTGTCCTGGAACTCACTCTGTAGACCAGGCTGGCCTCGAACTCAGAAATCCGCCTGCCTCTGCCTCCCGAGTGCTGGGATTACAGGCATGCGCCACCACGCCCGGCCTTCCTGTTATTTCTAAAGTATCACTTCTCATCTGATATCATCAGATATTTTTTTCAACTCATTAGCCTAATATGTTCTCCTCAGTGTGAAATTGCTGACATCAATGAGGTGTGAATCCACCCTACTGGGTTCTGCTCCTCGGAGAATTCTCTACAGACCTGTGAGTCGTGACTTCTAGATGGGAACATTTGTCTATTTTTGATCATTGACTTTTTTGAATAAGAGTATCTGTGTGTCTAAAGAGGATTGGGCTACATCTCAGTCACACCTGAGCAGTACATACATCAAAATGGAATGAGCTATCTATCCCTGAAGGCTTATGTCATTGTTCAATAGGGAACGGGGCTTTTGCAGTCAAATTCTCTGCGGTTCCAGTTCTGTTTAGAGGTGATCTCTGGACACCCATGGGTCTTTTATTTTGAAGAGAGTCCACATTGGTCTCCACAGCCCCACTTCAGAGGACTTAGCTGGCCTTGTCCACTCACCCAGATCTCAGCTCATAGGCAAACCCTCAACTTGGCCCTCTTCTAGGACTAATGACAAAAATCGATCAATCATGCCCATTTCGTAAGAAGTTTCATCTACAGCCATCACTTGCCTCTTCAGTGAGTTCTATAGAAGTGTCACCTACTTTATCATATGCATCTTCACAATAACTCCTTCAAAGGAGATATTACAACAAAGGGGAGATTAGCCAGAAAGTAAAACAAGCTGTTCAAGATCTTGGGTCCCCAGACTCTAATAGCGGCTTCCAGTCTTAGTGTGACTGCCCTAATTCCCTCTGGAGCCTCATCCTGTTCCTTGTAACCTGCGAGGAGCTCCCGTGTTGGCAAAGGGAAGCCCGCGGTCTTTAACACTTTAGTCCAAGCATGTCACTGAGCACTTGCTCGGGCCAGCTGGACTTGTCTGACAGAGACGCTTTATTCTCCAGCCCTGGGTTCCTCCACCCCCATTCTCCGAGCAATGAGGTCATCACAGAGTTACTTCCTGCTGCTTCCGACACTCTCCTCCAATGGAGTACCCTCAATAGCCCCCCCAGCTTCCCAATTCTAATCGCCACCAGGCTGACTGGGGCCTTGGAGTAGGCCCAAATCAGAAAAGGATGTTAAAAATCCACACAGCAGTGATGTTGTATTAGCTATTTCTGTATAAGAAATTATCCCAAAATCTAGCTGTTTAGAACAGGAAAGAAAGTAGATGAGATAACTCAGCTGGGAAAGACGCTTGCTGTGTAAGCCGGAGGACCTGAGTTTATCCCTGGAGCTCAAATAGAGGGGAAAGGAGAAAACTGACTTCACAAAGTTGTCCTCTGATTGCCACACGAGCTGTTCACACACACACACACACACACACACACACACACACCCTTTAATGATACAAATAATAATTAACACATCTCTTCATCAATGAACTTGCAGTCTCAGATTTCCTCTCTTGTTGCCTCGGCTCTTCACAAGGACAATATATTTCACTAATCTCTGAAAACTATATTTATCTTCTGCATGACCTTAAAGGCCATCACAAAAGAAGAAAGTGCCCTTGAAGCAGTAATGGAAATACCAAAGGGAACATTTGTGGAGCCAGCGAAGCGATGTGTCTGCAGTATGATTTGTAGATCGGGATTTCTTAACCCTTTTCCACTCAAGATTTTTTTTTTTTTACCCAGGAAAACATGACCCCAGGTATAGAGATATATAAGTATACAGAGGCAGGGTAGGAAAACTGTTCTTTTGGCAAAGTGCTTGCTATGTAAGCATAAGGACCTGAGTTCTAGCCCCAGCACTGACATAAAAAGCCAGGCATGACTGTGGTACCTGTAATCTCAGCAATGGGGATGGGGAAACTGAGACTCTGGAGCTGATGGGCCAGCTAGTCTAGCTGAATCAGTAAGCTCTGGCTTCAGACACAGATTCTGCCGAGAGAGAGAGAGAGAGAGAGAGAGAGAGAGAGAGAGAGAGACTGAGGAGGTTCCTGACATTGACCATTGACCTCTGATCTCCCCTCCCCTCCTACATATGAACACTGGCTCACATTTGCATAACACACACACACACACACACACACACACACACACAAACCAACAATATATAAATAGACAAATCATTTGCTGAAATTAATCATAAAGAAATTTACTTTGGCCTGGCAGTGGTGGCACACCTCTTTAATCCTAGCACTTGGGAAGTAGAGGCGGGCAGATTTCTGATTTTGAGGCCAGCCTGGTCTACAGAGTGAGTTCCAGGACGGCCAAGGCTACACAGGGAAACCCTGTCTCGAAAAAACAAAAAACAAAAAACAAACAAACAAAAAAAAAAAAAAGAAAAAAAAAAAGAAATTTACTTTGGCCTGGCAGTGGTGGCACACCTCTTTAATCCTAGCACTTGGGAAGTAGAGGCGGGCAGATTTCTGATTTTGAGGCCAGCCTGGTCTACAGAGTGAGTTCCAGGACAGCCAGGGATACACAGAGAAACCCTGTCTCAAAAGAGAGAGAGAGAGAGAGAGGGAGAGAGAGAGAGAGAGAGAGAGAGAGAGAGAGAGAGAGAGAGAAGGAAAGGGAATGAAAAGGAAAGGAAAGGAAAAAGAAAAAGAAAAAGAAAAAGAAAAAAGAAAATTTATTTTGAAACAATTCTTTTGTATTTGCAAAACTTAAGCACTTAGTAAAGATCCATGCATACTAATGAGATGAGTGTGTTTGTTTATTGTTACACAAGAATTCCATCTTGGTGGCATATTTGGTGCTGCTCCAGGACATAGAACATCTTCAACATGTTTCAAAGTTGACTGATACTTTGATTTTATAATTGCTAATGCTGAGAACACCACTTTGCAAAAACACAGGGTAGAAAATGGCAAAAATATTGCTTAGGCCCATTTCAGAAATTGTGGAGAAATCCATCCTGATTGCAATTGCTGAGCCATTTAATAATTTCCTTAAATGGAATTCAAGTCAGCAATTCAAGTAACAATTTAAAAGGTTTCTTACATTTAGTGTGTGCATGCACGCTTTTGTGTGTGTGTGTGTGTGTGTGTGTGTGTGTGTGTGTGTGTAGAGGTCAGAGGACAACTTTCAGGAGTCTTCCTTTCACCCTGGCCCCTGGCATTCGTGGGGATTGAACTCCTGTTGTCTGTCTGGCTTGGCACAAAAAGCACTTTTATCTGCTGAACCCGCTCTTGAGCCCACTAGCAACAAGTTTTATAACCATACATTTTAATATTCTGTATATTCTGACACAATTCAACCCAAAGATCGACTAACTTAGTACTTGCCTTGCTGAGGAACAATGGAAGAGAAACATTAAAAGTGTTCTTCCTGTTTCAACGATCCCCAGCATCCACTGGTCTGGACTCTGAGCTGAGGTGATTGAGCCAGCGCGCTCAGAGGTCACGTGGGATGAGGCATGCGCAGTACAAAGTGCAGAGGCTCCGGATGGATCTAGAACCAAGGCCTCAGTGACTGTGTGCAAAGGAACACGGCTAACTACGGCCAGAAACGCCTCAGACTCATTGTCGGGTTGATTTTGAATTAAATTTCAGTGGTTGTATATTCATCTTTTACTGTTGCCAAATTTTAAGCCCACATTGAGTCACGTGATTTTGCGTGGAGGTCACGACCTACAGTGTAAGAAGCTGGGCTCCAGGCCTCCCGGGCCACCTGCATGGGCCCGCCTGTCAGACTTGTGCAAATTTCAGCGCTCAAGCTAAACTCTAGGGTTTCTGACTCAGACCCAGAGAAAGAAAGGGGTGAGAGAGCAGGGAAGCCGACCAGCATGCTTCACTGGGAAGACAGATGACTCAGGACCGTGCACGATGATCCTCCAGCCAACTAGGGGGTTAGCCAGAGCAGGCAGACCACGAGATGCAGACCGGGCTTTGAAAACCACCAAAGGTCAAAGCAGAGATGGTGAGGGTCCGCCTTTAAATTCCCCAGAGCAGAACTGAGAACAAGCGACAATTCCCGTGGATCAGAAAGGCCAATGATGGTTCCACCAATGAGGAGCAGCACAGGTGCGGATGCCTGGCCAGGTCCCTCTAGCAGAAACGTACACGATGCCGTTGGTGATTGGTCCCTGCTGGGCAGTGAGCCTCTTCAGAAAGTTTCCCTTCAGTTGTTTGCACGCCCAGGAGGGATGCTGTCCTGGCCCGCTGTTTCCCTTGCTGTCACCTTCCATGACTCTAGTTCAGATTTGCTGAGATTGACAGGGCTGCCAGAGGAGCCAGCCCGGCTGTCTGGTGCGCACGGTTAAAAATAATCTTTCGTTTGCTAAGCTGGCTGCTGACTATCTGCGGCTTTAATTGATGGGCAATCTTCTTGCTGTTATATGAATTTAAAAACTACCGCTTCCCCCAAAGCACTGCTGTTCTGGTGGTTACCTGCTAAGCTGACCCCAGCCCACGCATCCTGTCACCTCCAGAGGACACACACCTGTAGTCTGATTCCTCAGACTCCAAGGCTCCCCCTGTTTACAAAAAGATACCCCCCCCAAAAAACCAGCTTGAACATAGAGAACAACAAGGGGGCCTCATCATAGTTTATTTTCGTTTTTAAGAAGATTTCTCTGCTTCAGCCACCTCGGGGGGCAGGTACAACAAAACGACAGGAATGAAAACACTGAGCCACATTAAAATGCTCTGCCAGCAGCAGCCAAATCCTAAGCCTTCGGAGAATAAACTGACGGCAAGTGCAGCTGCCCTTTTGCTAGCAACAGGGATTGTGGGCTTAGATTGACGGCTCTGGGCTTAAGCCCAGGAGTTTAATGATAATGATGTTGGTGATGATGATAATTATCATAATAATAGCTAACCTTTATTGAGGACTTTCTGTGTGCCAGACGCCGCACAATACATACAATGTGTTTATTTCTATCTGTTTCTCTGTATAATATCTCCGTGTAGATAGCGAGAATCTCCTTTGATTCGTACTATATTTCTGTGAAAGAGAGCTTTGGTAGACTATCCTTACCCCATGTTAAAGAGAGGGAAGCTGAGGCTTGGCGAGTGTCGATAACTTGACCGATGAGTTTTAGAACCAGTGTACTCATGGTTTATTCTCGACCATTACTCAGATCTTCTGGAGAAATATGCCGAGATACTCTGAAGAGAAAATTGACTTCTATGCTTTCAACGTATTCCTGGGCTCAGATTCTAGTTCTATGACCTCAATTTCCTTATCTGTGAAATGGCACATCAAATGTGCCCCTTGTCCTTATAACTTATCTGCATGAATTACTGACTCAAGTTTCCTTAAAAGGAGGGAATTTAATCCAAAGATTCATGATGTATTAGTGTCAATAATAATGTTAATGTTTACTTGCATATAACAAAATCAATCAGCTCACACCAGCTACTGAACATTTGTTTTTGTGGTGCTGGGACTGAAATCCAGGGCTCACCTTACTCCACGAGTTACTGGGGGAGGGGGGCTGTTGATTTGTTTTGCTGTGTGTGTGTGTGTGTGTGTGTGTGTGTGTGTGTGCATTGTTCCTATTTACTTATTATTCGTTTGGGGGAGGGTGTCACAGCGTGTATGCAGAGGTCAGAAGATAACTTTGTGAAGCCAGTTCTGTCCTTTCACATTTACATGGTATGATGGCAAAATTTTGTGTCAACTTGACACAAGCTGGAGTCATTTGGAAGGAGGGAGCATCTGCTGAGAAAGTGCGCCTCTCGCCCCCACCCCCACCCAGTCAGATTGACTTGTGGGCAAGCCTACTGCTTGTTGTCTTGATTGAAGATTGATGGGGAGTTGACTTTGGGTGGTGTCACACCTTGGCTGGCGGTCCTGGGTTCTGTAAGAAAGCAGGTTGAACAAACCACAAGGAGCAAGCCCATAGCACTGTTTCATGGCTTCTACATCAGCTACTGCCTACAGGTTAGAGTACTTGCGCTGATTTCCCTCTGACAGTCTGTGATGTGAAACTGTAAACTTAAACAAACTCTTTCCTCCCTGAATTGCTTTGGTCCTGTTTTATCACAGCAATAAAACCCAAGATGCATTGTTCTCACCATGTAGACCTGGCTAGCCTCAAATTCAGAGATCCGCCTCCCCTCAGATGGACTCTTACTCTTTCTCACATGGCTCTGCTCTGTGCATGGCCCCCTTGTACAGGGGGACTTCTGCAGTGTCTGGGCCTCCTCCCTGCCCACAAAGCTGATTATATGGTTATAAGCGTCTCTGGGCTTCTACAAGGTGTGAAGGAAAATGGAAGCCTGTATGCAAATGTTCCTGGGACTGCTTTTTACTTAATTGATTTCTGAGTTTGTTTAAGCTTACAGTTTCACACCACCAACTGTCAGAGGGAAATCAGGGCAAGAACTCTAACAGGGCAGGAACCTGGAGGCAGGACTTGATATAGAAGCCATGAAAAAGCGCTGCTTGCTCCTTGTGTTTTGCTCAGCCTGCTTTCTTACAGAACCCAGGACCGCCAGCCCAGGTGTGACACCATCCACAGTCAACTGGTCCCTCCCCATCAATCATCAGTCAAAGAAAGGAGCAGCGGGCTTACCCACAGGTCAATCTGACGGGGCGGGGAGAGGGGACACTTCCTCAACAGATGTCCCCTCCTTCCAAATGACTCTAGCTTGGGTCAAGTTGACACAAAATTTTGCCAGCACACCACGTATATGTGGAAGGACAGAATTGGCTTCACAATTTTGATTTCTGAGACAAAGAAGATAACCCAGGCCAACTTTGAACTCACAATCATCCTGCCTCAGAGTCTCAACTGTTGGTGTTATTGCACCCAGCTCTCCTTGACATTTTAACTTTGGGCTCCTATGGGCTCATAGCCTCCAGGAGTGTCATCTTAGCCTCTCTCGTCCAGTCTATGCTACTTTGTTATAGAAGTCAAATGAAGCTCACACATTCTGCTTTGGGTTTTTGTTGTTGTTGTTGGTGGTGGTGGTGGTGGTTTTTGGTTTTGGTTTTGTCTTTGTTTTTTGAGACAGGATCTTCCTATGTAGCTCAGGTTGTCCTGAACTTACTACATAGACCAATCTGGCCTAAAACTCGGAGATATGCCTGCCTCTGCCTCTCGAGTGCAGGGATTAAAGGCGTGGGCCACTATACCCAGCTTGTGATTTCTGTCTTGAAGAATCCATCTGATTTCAGTGCCAACTAAGAGGCCTCCTACAGTCATCCAAATAGGAGCTTGTAGAGGTTGGAGGAAGGTGGTTCTAGGAGAGGTGATGACTAGTCAAATTAGAAACTGGATGTTAAAGATGGATGGAGCCTGTAGGATTTCCTGATGACCTGTCTGGCAGAGCATGGCTTCCATCCAGTGCTTTGGAGGTTGAGACAGGAGGATGGCAAGTTGGAGACCAAACTGGACTAAATAGTGAATAAAAAGGCTTAAGCCACTGGGCGTGGTGGCACATGCCTGTAATCCCAGCACTTGGGAGGCAGAGGCAGGCGGATTTCTGAGTTCGAGGCCAGCCTGGTCTACAGAGTGAGTTCCAGGACAGCCAGGACTACACAGAGAAACCCTGACTCGAAAAAAACCAAAAAAAAAAAAAAAAAAAAAAAAGGCTTAAGCCATTCCCTCCTCAACATCACTGCTATGAGACACACTGCAAGTGTCTCACGGGTACGCCACAGCATTCTAAATGGTCTTCAGCCTCTTTAGACTTCTAGCAGCTAGAACCCAAAGCCTGACTGCCATTCTCTAAGAACCCATCTTCAAGGATAAAGTTGGATCTCCAGAGTGCAGCCTGGAGGACACCCAATGACTTCACCCATGTGCTTCTTCTAACTTCACCTTCACTGTTAGATGCTGTTTCCCTGCAGCCCTGACACCCCAAGATAAGCTTTCACCCTCCCAGTCTCTTGCTCCCCTGCATCCTTGGCCTGCAGACTCTCTGACTCCTCCCAAAAGCTGCTCAGTCATCCTTAGGGGCCAGGGGGAGTCTTTTCTCCTCCACAAAGCCTTCTCTGGACTCTTAGGTGTAGGTGACCCCTTCTTTCATAGCACCCTGGTTCTCTATAGTTGCCCTTGCCTAACTATATTGAAATTGTTGTCCTGTCTGTCTCCTCGATCAGACTAATCCCTATTTATTTCTGGAACCCTCACAGCTAGGACACAGCCTGTACCCAGGGTGAAGTTCTCAGTCCATGTTGAATGAGTGGATGGGCCAGAGGGATACAAACGCTGATTGCCAATGGTTGCCAGGGTGGCTCAGCCTATGATACAGACATAATCAAGCCTTCTCTTCTGCCTCACTTCCAAGACATATTAGTGAGATTAAGAAGTTAGATGCTGCCGGGCAGTGGTGGCGCACGCCTTTAATCCCAGCACTTGGGAGGCAGAGGCAGGTGGATTTCTGAGTTCGAGGCCAGCCTGGTCTACCGAGTGAGTTCCAGGACAGCCAGGGCTACACAGAGAAACTCTGTCTCGAAAAACCAAAAAAAAAAATTTAAAAAAAAAAAAAAAAAAAAAAAAAAAAAAGAAGTTAGATGCTGATGTGAAGAACTGGGCTCCTATCAGACACAGTGCAGGAAGGAAGCTAGCTCATCGGCATGAGATTCTGAACCAAAATCTAGCTCTGAATTCTCTCGCTATAGCTTGCTATGCCTCAATAATCAAATACCATAAACCTCAATTTCCTACCTGGGGAAATTGGGAGTAATGATGCCTGCCACGGTGTTGCGAGGATTAGGTGAACATTAATATGTATTTGAAGCAAGGCAGAGGACAGAGTTGTACTACATGATCACCTGGTCCCCAAAAATCTCATTATGGAGAAAATGGTCTCTGCCAAGAAACCATCCTGAGAAGTACTGGGAAGGAAAGTGGGACCATGGGCAGTGCTGAGGCTCCTCAGAGAAAGGAAGAAAGTTTTTAAGGGAAAACCCTTTAGCTTACAAATTACAAGAACTTAACCAGGTGTAGTGGTGCATGCCTTTAATCCCAGAACTGGGGAGGCAGAGGCTGGCAGATCTGTGAGTTGGAGGGCCAGCCTGGTCTACACATAGTGAGTGCTAGTATAGCCAGGGCTGCCCAGAAAAACTCTGTCTCAAGAGCAAGCAAGTAAACAAAGAAACAAACATAAAAACCAAATTTTATGCATTTATCTTGTGTGCTTAGCGGGTGACTTATGTGCCAAGTCACGTACACAGAGGCCAGAAGACGACATGCTGAGTTGCCTCTCTCTTCTTTCCTCATGGGTCCTGGGGATCGAATTCAGACCATGAGGCTTAGTGGCAAACATCTTTACTGGCTGAGCCATTTTTTGTCACCCCCAAAGGTAAGCTTTTTACTTTAGAAAAATTTTATGTTTATGGAAAATCTATAGCTAGTTGAGAGCATACCAGTGTTCCTTAAGGCTAACACGGCGTGTTTGTCAAACGTAAAAGACTAGCATGCGCCGGGCGTGGTGGCGCACGCCTGTAATCCCAGCACTTGGGAGGCAGAGGCAGGCGGATTTCTGAGTTCGAGGCCAGCCTGGTCTACAGAGTGAGTTCCAGGACAGCCAGGACCACACAGAGAAACCCTGTCTCAAAAAAACCAAAAAAAAAAAAAAAAAAAAAAAAAAAAAAGACTAGCATGCTACAGCACTGCTAACTAAAGTAGAACATTTTAAAAATGAGTGCACACGAGTATGTGTGTGTGTATGTGTATGTATATGTGTGTGTATGTGTGTGTGTGTGTATGTGAGTATGTGTATGTATGTGTGTGTATGTATATATATATACATATATATGTGTGTGTGTGTATGTGTGTGTATGTGAGTGTGTGTGTGTGTATATTATACACATGTGGAAGACAGAGTAATACCAGCTCTTTATCAGTATGTGTGTATGTGTGTGTATGTGTGTGAGTATGTGTGTGTGTATGTGTGTGAGTATGTGTGTGTATGTGTGTGTATTATGCACATATGAAAGACAGAGTAATACCAACTCTTTATCAGTATGTGTGTATGTGTGTCTATGTATGTATGTATGTGTGTATCTGTGTATGTGTGTTGTATGTGTGTATGTGTGTGTGTATCTGTGTATGTGTGTTGTATGTGTATATGTGTGTGTGTATCTGTGTATGTGTGTGTATGTGTGTTGCATGTGTGTATCTGTGTATGTGTGTGTATGTGTGTTGCATGTGTGTATCTGTGTATGTGGGTGTATGTGGGTGTATGTGTGTGTGTATTATGCACATGTGGAAGACAGTAACACCAGCTCTTTATCAGTCTTTACCTTATTGGTTGAGACAGGGTCTCTGACTGCACCTGGAGTTCACTGATTAGGCTAGACTGTTTGGGCAGCAAGCCCCAGGATCCTTCCATTTCCTCTCTGCTCTGGGATTATAGGCTCTCACCTCCACACCCAGCTTTTGTTGTGAGTGCTGAGGGTGGGATTCAGACCCCCAGGCTTGTGCGGCAAGCACTCACGTCCAGCAAGCACTGAACTAAGGGTCTTGTCTCCAGCCCCTTGACTGGTATTTTTGAACATCATACAAACAAATAATCCTTTCTATTTCCAAAATGGCTCTCCACCCATTATACTAAGAGGGAGGAAGTGGTGTCTGTTTTATAGATAAGGAAGCTGGGTCTGGAGGACCAGATATCTCAGGGGGCCCAGTCACAAAGGGTGATGGACTGGAAGCCATCTCCTCCTTTTAAAATGGGGAGGTTAGCCTTGATTGTCCGTGTTTCCCGTGCGAGAACAACTTCAGTCTCTTGGTGGAGTCGGGGAGGGTAGAAAAGCTCAGATTCAGAACATACAGATTTTCCAAAATGTCAACATTTTAGCCTTAACAAATTTATTTGAAAACACATTTCTTCAAAATAATTTATTCCTAAACAGCTAAAGAAGAGGGGGGCAGGCCGTTGTCAGAGGCTGACTCGCGCAGACAGGATAACAGGCAGGTTAAGGAGAATAATTACAGGCTTTTTTCTCCTTACTCAACAGCTTCTTTTTCAGGCCTGTCAATCACTGTTTATCACACTTGAACCAAAACAATGATTTTTTTCCCCTTTTCTCTCTGAGGTCAGGAGGACCTACTGGGGAGATGGTGACTAACTGTGGGGGCAGGACCAGTGTGTCATACAGGCTGGAACCGGGGACCAGGGGGCCCTTGTCAGTGAATGGGGCCCATGTTCAAAGCTTAAAATACACCTGACAGAACAGGAAGAAAACATTTTCTGAGGTTCTAATATGGGGTGACATCCTCTTTATAGTAGGTGCTGGGGATTGAATCTAGTGTCTTGAGCAGTCTACGTGCTCTACCACTGTACCACACCTTCAGCTCCAGCCGCCAGGATCTTATTTTGTTTGTTTGTTTGTTTGTTTGTTTGTTTAGACAAAATCTCATTCTTTAGCTCAGATTGGTCTCAAATTTACAGTAATATTCCTGCTTCAATCTCCAGAGTGCAGGGATTACATGTGTGAGCTTTAAGGTTCTCTCCCTCTCCCTCTCCCTCTCCCTCTCCCTCTCCCTCTCCCTCTCCCTCTCCCTCTCCCTCTCCCTCTCCCTCTCCCTCTCTCCTCCCTTCCCCCTCCCCCTCCCCTTCCCTCTCCTTCTCTCTCTCTCTCTGTTCTCTGTGTGTGTACTTGTGCATATATATATATATATATATATGTATATATATATATATATATATCCTTGTGCACAAATTCAGGGGTCAGAGGACAACATGACAGTTCTCTCCTTCCACCATGTGAGTCCTGGGAATTGACTTTAGATCGTCAGGCTTGAAACAGGCCCTTTTATCCACTAACCATGGCATTAGTTATTTAAACATCTCCATGGCCCTGCCAGAGGGGCACTTTGGCTCCCATTTCACAGATAAAGACTCAGAGGCTCAGAGGAGTTAAGTGCAAGCACAAAAAAAAAAAAAAAAAAAAAAAAAAAAAAAAAAAGAAAAGAAACACACACACACACACACAGGGCTAAGTGTGCTAACTGGACTGCAATACAGTTCCAGGAGAAATGTCATTTTATGTCCAACTAGGACAGGCATCTGGCTCCACAAAGTAGGGAAATCCCTGTCCTCCTGCAACACTGGAGACTAACACAGAGCAATCAGCCTCTCTCCAGGTAAGAGAGGAGACAGAGGAAAGGTATTCA
Organism: Apodemus agrarius; assembly: GCA_964023405.1. Lineage (NCBI taxonomy): Eukaryota > Metazoa > Chordata > Mammalia > Rodentia > Muridae > Apodemus > Apodemus agrarius. The sequence goes on along the minus strand of OZ030015.1, from coordinate 64,717,674 downwards.
CTCAGAGAAAGGTATGCACTCAAATTAGTGATCTCAGGGTTAGGGAGTTGAGTTCATACTTGCAAAACAGTCTAGATAGACTGGCTGGTAGCACAGCGTCTTCTAAAACCCATCAAATAAAGTTCAAAGCTTTGGATGAAATCTAGCCACAGACCCACCTTAGGAGAACTGTGCTTAGTAGAAGAGGAAGGGTAGGTGAGCACAGTGGGCAAGACCTGATCAGTGAGGTATTAGGGAAAACTTCCTGGGGGAGGGGGTGGTCACATTGAGTCACATTACCTAAGTAAAAACAAAATTCCCAGCAGATATGACACATGTAAACATGTCTGCTAAAAACATCACAGAATGTGGAGGAAAACAAATGTTAAACTTGAGAGAAGAAGTGGCCATTAGTAAAGTGACAGTTAAGCCAGACATAGTAGCAGGCTTTAATCCCAGCACTTGAGAGGCAGAGGCAGGCAGATCTCTGAGTTCAAGGCCAGCCTGGAACGAGTTCCAGGAAACCCAGGGCTATACAGAGAAGCCCTGTCTTGAAAAATCAAAAATTAAAAGAATTAAATACATAGATAAATAAATAAATAAACAAATAAACAAGCAAATAAAGCAACAGCTAATGTCTATTGAATGCCTACTACATGCCAGGAACTTTTAAGAGTTTTATGTATATTATTACATATAGTATTATGTATATTATTTACTCTCTTAGGCCACAAATACTTCCTGAGCACTGTAGGGCCTGCTACATGGTGTGCAAATCGTTTTCAGTCCCCTTGTAACCATATGGGACCTTAGTCAACAGCAAACAAGAAACTTTCCACTTCTATCCAGTCTACCTGCCCTCCTTTTGGTATAATATCTGAGGTGGTGTGAATATGGTTCGTCCTATTAGGGAGTGGCACTATTAGGAGGTGTGGTCTGGTCAGAGGAAGCGTGTCACTGTGAGGGTGGGCTTTGAGACCTTCCTCCTAGCTGACTGGAAGAGAGTCTCTCCTGGCTGCTTTTGATTCAAGATGCTGAGCTCTCAGCTCCTCCAGCACAGTGTCTGCCTGCATGTGCCATGATACATGTACAGAGGTCGGAGGACAACTTGCAGCCTTTAGTTCTCTCCTCCCACGTGGGTCTTAAGAATTGTACTCAGATCTTCAGGGCTGCTGGCATCTTTCGAAGCCTGTTTTTGAAATAGGGTCTCTGTATTTGTCAGGGTTCTCTAGAGTCACAGAACTTAGGGAATGTCTCCATATATTAAGGAAAATATTCCAGTCTGCAGTCCTACTAACCCCACAATGGGCAGCTGTGAGTGGGAAGTCCAAGAGTCTAGTAGTTGCTCTGTCCCATGAGGCTGGGTGTTTCAGCTGGTCTTCTGTATAAGCTGAAATCCTAAAGACGTAGGTTCCAATGGATATTCTGGCAAGTTAGTGCAAGCAGGCAAAGAAGAGTGAGTCCTCCTTCTCCCATTGTCCTTATGTGGGCCTCCAGCAGAAGGTGTGGCCCAGATTAAAGGTGTACCTACTATACCTGGATCTAAACTTTTCCTTACTTGGAACTTGCTCTGTCCCAGGCTGGCTTTGAACTCAGAGATCCGTTTGCCTATGTCTCCTGGGATTAAAGGTATATACCACCTTGTCTGGGCTCAAGCTTTTCATGGACACTATGCCTCAAGATCTGGATCGAAAACATGTGTCATCCCATGTCAAGATCCAGATCAAAAGCCTGTGGCTTTTAGTCTCAAGATCTGGATGACATGTGTGCCCTCCATTTCTGGATTATAGTTCATTCCAGATGTAGTCAAATTGGTAACCAGGAATAGCCATCACAAGCTATACCTGCCACAAGCCAACACGTATCCTTAGTGCGCCATAATGCCGGCATACACAGATGCCTACAAAGACCCAGTGCTCTGCCGCAGAAACTTGGGCTACAAAGCCCACGTTTGCCTGGCTCTGTCATGCCCAGGGCTTCTCTGAGGTTTAAGGTGGGAGGGGCAGGGGAAAAAGTAGATGAAAATCTGTGTGGAAGAGGTAGGGGACAGCTGAGGCAGGATCACATACGAACTGAGGTGCCAAGCCCCTGGTGCGTTGTCCTAGTCAATTCTGTTGCTGTGAAGAGACACCATGACCACAGGCAACTCCTATAAAAGAAAGTATTTAATTGGGGCTGGCTTACAGTTTCAGAGGTTTAGTCCATTATGGGCATGGTGGGGAGCGTGCAACACAGACAGCTGAGATTCAGAGGCAGCAGAAGAGAGCTAACCAGGTCCAGCTTGGGCCTCTGAAACCTCACAACCACCCCAAGTGACACATTTTCTTCATCAAGGCCACACCTCCCATTTCTTCTCAAATAGTGTCACTCCCTGATGACTAAGCATTCAAATGTAGGAGCCAAGGGAGGCCATTCTTTTTTTTTTTTTTTTTTTGGTTTTTCGAGACAGGGTTTCTCTGAGTAGTCCTGGCTGTCCTGGAGCTCACTCTGTAGACCAGGCTGGCCTTGAACTCAGAAATCCGCCTGCCTCTGCCTCCCAAGTGCTGGAATTAAAGGCGTGAGCCACCAACGCCCGGCCCAGGGAGGCCATTCTTATTCGAACCACTACATGCATTATCCTTTATTCTGTCGAATTTTGCTTAAGAAGCTCAGATTCAAATACAGAATTCTGCCAGGCAGTCGTGGGACATGCCTTTAATCCTAGCATTTGGGAGGCAGAGGCAGGCAAATTTCTTAGTTCGAGGCCAACCTGGTCTACAGAGTGAGTTCCAGAACAGCCAGTGCTATACAGAGAAACCTTGTCTCAAAAAAAATAAAAACAAAACAAAAACAAATACAGAATTCTTAAGAATACCAAAGTGGCTGGGAGTGGTGGGGCACGCCTGTAATCCCAGCACTTGGGAGGCAGAGGCAGACAGATTTCTGAGTTCAAGGCCAGCCTGGTCTACAAAGTGAGTTCCAGGACACAGAGAAACCCTGTCTTGAAAAACAAAAAAAACAAAAAAAAAAAAACAAAAAAAAAAAGAATACCAAAGTGATGGGCTGGAGAGATGGCTCAATGGTTAAGAGCACTAGCTACTCTCTCAGAGGACCCAGGTTCAGTTCCCAGCACCCACATGGCAGCTCACAACTGTCTGTACTTCCTGCTCTATAAGATTCAACTCTCTTACACATGCAGGTCAAATACTAATGTACATAAAAATAAAAATAAATAAATAATTTTAAAAAAACACCAAAAGTGGTGACCATAGAGTACTAAACTCAAAGTGTAAGTCCTACTTTGGAGAGTGTGAGAGTGTGCCCATTGTGACTCCTCTGGTTGTGTACCCTTGGAAAGTGAGTACCATGTTACTGCACAGGTTGTATGCCCTTGAAGCCATCCTTGGAATGCCATCTCACGTTCAAGTCTACTTTTTTTTTTGTAGAGATAGTCTTACATATCCAGACTGACCTTGAACTCACTACAATCTAGAACGCCTTCATACCTCTACCCCCTGAGCCTACAGGCATGTGCCACCACACATACTTTATTTACTGCTGGGGATTAAATCCAGAGTGTTAGGCTAGCACTCTTCCAGATGAGCTACATCCCCAGCTTTAGTCTAGGTTATAGCACTGAAAGAAAGTGAAAACTCACACCGTGTTGCAGCTGATAGCCAAGTGGAAGCTAACACATGGGGAAACACATGGTAAGGAATGATAGAGAGTACTGAGAAGGAAAAGGATGTGAGAAGAGGGCACAGTGGAGTTCAAGAAGGTGCCATGTTTATTTGTTGGTTAATTGGTTGGTTTTGATTTTTCAAGACAGGGTTTTTAAGACAGTGTGTAGTTTTGCTGTTCTAGAACTTGCTTTGTAGACCAGTCTGGCCTTAAATTCAGAAATTTACCTGCCTCTGCCTCCAGAGTGCTGGGATTAAAAGCTGTACCACCACACCCAGCTAAGGGTGTCTTTTTTTTTTTCAAGACAGGGTTTCTCTGTGTAGCCCTGGAACTCACTCTGTAGACCAGGCTGGCCTCGAACTCAGAAATCCGCCTGCCTCTGCCTTCCAAGTGCTGGGATTAAAGACATGCACCACCACCATCCGGCTGGGTGTCATTTTTTAAAGGGTGGGCGAGGACTGGAGAGATGGCTCAGTGGTTAAGAGCACTGACTGCTCTTTCAGAGATCCTGAGTTCAATTCCCTGCACCCACATGGTGGCTCACAACCATCTGTAATGGGATCTGATGCCTTCTTCTGGTGTGTATGAAGACAGCAAAAGTGTACTCATATACATAAAATATAAATCTTTTAAAAAAAAGGATGGGCAAGAGAAAGCTCATTGAGAAGATAACTTCTTTTATAACCTTATCTTCTTTCTTTCTCCTCCTCCTCCTCCTCCTCCTCCTCTTCTTCCTCCTCCTCCCCATCCTCCTCCCTCTCCTCCTCTGCCTTCTCCTCCCCTCCGTCTCCCCCTCCTCTGTTGAGTACATGTGCAGGCGTGCACATGCCATGGAGGTCAAGAGACAGCTTAAGGAACTCAGCTGACTCTTTTTACCATGGATTCTGGGAGTCTAACTCAGACTGTTGGGGTTCTGCTGCCAGCACTTTTACTCCCTCCACCATTTTGCTGGCCAGAGAAAATGACTAAGAATATATGTTCTCATTCTCATTTAAGTGAGCATAAATTCAGTGGATAAGGCTCTCCCAGAAGCCCAAGATTGTTTACTTTGCCACTTCTGCCTATAGCCTTGTGGTGTCAATCTGATAGGCTGTCAGCACCAAATACACGGACAGCTCCTTCCTCATTTCTTAATTCTCCCAGAACCTGGTTTCTCTGTGGTTCTGCTCAAGATATCCCTGGCTATCTTATTCTTCATTCCACAACTTTAGGGTCTGGGGCTAGAATCTATCTGGATGGTATTCCAGAAGGTGCCTTGAAGTTCATGATTCTAAAAGAAACCAGATTAAACATTTGAAAAGTCTATAAGTAAGCCAGGTGGTGGTGGCAGTGCAGGCTTTTCATCCCAGCACTTGAAAAGGGGGGGGGGAGCCTCTAAGTAAATAAACACACATACACTCTCTTTTCCCACCCCCTAATCTGTGTATGTGTGCAGATTTGTGCCCATGTATTTGGAGTCAATGCAATGGTGGGTGTCTCAGTTGCTCCTTCTCCTTCTCCCTCCTCCTTCTCCTTCTCCTCCTTCTCTTCTTATTCTTCTTTGAGACATGGTTTCTCTGTGTAGCCCTGGATGTTCTGGAACTAACTCTGTAGACCAGGCTGGCCTCATACTCAGAGAGATCCGCTTGCCTCTGCCTCCCAAGTGCTGGTATTAAAGGTGTGTGCCACCACTGCTAGGCTTCCAAGTCATTCTATTTTAGACAGTGTCTCTCACTGATCCTGGAGCTCATCTTTTGGAGAAGACTAGTTGGCTAGCAAGCCCAAGAGATGCTCCTGTCTTCATATCTCCACTGCTGGGCTTGGAAGTGTATGCTACCATTCCTAGCATTTTTACATGGGCCTAAGCGGTCACACTCAGGTTCTCATGTTTATGTGATATGCCCTCTTGACAGGCATCACCCTAGCCCATAGATATAGATACAGATGTAGATATAGATACAGATATATAAACATTCTAAACCCAAACCTCTGACTCCGGTTCTTAGGAGATGTTGCATTGTTATCTACAGAAGCTGGTTCCGACATAGCATTTGTATTTTGCAAACAGTATAACTTTTAAACATTTCTTTGACAAGCCCCTACTGGGTTGGAATTAATGTCTTTTATAGCTTCCTTCTCCTTGGCTGTGTTCTTCATGTCTCCAGAAAATGCTTATGTAGCTGCCTCAGCTTTTCACAAATTACCAGGGGATTAAAGACACAATAGGGGAGACTATGTAGTTTAAATAATCTCAGGAATATGTAGCTTAAGTAGCTCTCTGCTCTCTCTTCCCTACGAGAGGCAGGCATGGACTACAGAAGGGGATGAGTGGTAACCATGGCCAGTCTGAAGTAGATTCTGTGTGGTTTAAGGGCAATGGACTGAAGTATATAGAGATGAACATCTGGTTTCTTAGAATTTAACTTACAATGCTGAAATGACAAAAGCCAAAGTTGTGCCAGGCATGTTGGCAAGTGCCTGTTATCTAAGCACTTGAGAGGTAGAGGCAGGAAGATCAGAAGTCCAAGGTTATACTTAGACACAAAGTGAGTTTAAAGCCAGCCTGATCTACAGGAGACCCTGTCTAAAATAAATAAGCAAACAAACAATAATCAACTAAATAGAAAAAAAGAAAGAAGCCAGGCAGTGGTGGCGCACACCTTTAATCCCAGCACTTGGGAGGCAGAGGCAGGCAGATTTCTGAGTTCAAAGCCAGCCTGGTCTACAGAGTGAGTTCCAGGACACCCATGGCTATACAGAGAAACCCTGCATCAAAAAACCAGAGAGAGAGAGAGAGAGAGAGAGAGAGAGAGAGAGAGAGAGAGAGAAAGGAAGGAAAGAGAGCTGAAGTCATCTTTTGAGCTCCTTCTATTGAGGTCTTCTCTAAATTTGGTCAATAGTGAGCACAATATTCTAGTACTGAGGTGTGAGGTGTGTGGTGGAAAATTCTAACTGCCAGCCTCTAAGAATACTCAGCTGACCCAGCGTCTAGCAGGCTGAGAAAGTGAGCAGCATTTTCAGCATAACTTCCGTGTGTCCAGTTCTCCAGCAGTCACTTCCTGCATGTTATCTCAAGGCATCCTCACAGCAACCCGTCTCAGCAATGAGCTGAGGCTAGAGAAAGGGACATAACTCAGGACCACACAGTTTGCAGAGAGCAAAGATTCTAACTCAGGTCAGTTTTAACACCAGACCACGCTGTTAAAACCTCTGTCTGTAGAGACTCCAGTGAAGAAAAGTCTCTGGTGGTGTAGCAGAAACTGCTTCTAGTGCTTGGGTTGCTGGCTCTAGGTTGAATGTAGAAAGCTCAGGAGTACCCCATGTATTTGCAAGCTGCTGCCAGGTGTGGTTGTACATGCCTATAATCCCAATACTTGGGAAGTAGAGGCAGGAGGATTGTCACAAGTTTGAGGCCAATCTAGGCCACATAATAGATATCACAATGAAAACTGTATTTTTATAATTAATCTAGGCTAATAAAATGGCCTTAGAAAAAGCTGACTTAGTTGGGCAGTGGTGGAGCAGACTTTTAATCCCAGTACTCAGGAGGCAGAGGCAGGTAGATCTCTGTGAGTTTGAGGCCAGCCTGGTCTACAAAGTGAGTTTCAGGACAGCAAGGGCTACACAAAGAAACCTTGTCTCCAAAACAAAACAAAACAAAAACAAAAAGTAACAAGACATAAGAAAACAAAACTCAACAAAAACATATAAATTTAAAAAGAAAAATGAAAAGTTGACTTAAAGCACAGACTGGCAACAGTGGAAACACCTGGTGGGTATGTGAAGAGTACAGATATTTGGACTCCCCATCCCAGAATATTCTATTTCATAAGTATGTGACAGAGCCTGGAAATAGGAATTTTTAAATATTGTTATCGTTCTAAGGCACTGACAAGTGTGAAAGCCACTGTTTTCAGGAGCCCCTGTAAGCCCACGGTTTCCCTTTCTGCCTGTTATAAACAATCCTCAGAGCCAAGGCACAGTTCTGAAAGAGGAGCCAGCATCCCCTGGAGGGATCTTAGGATGCTTTGAATTTGTTTGGACCAATAGTTCTCAATGATGGAAGATAGCATATGCGCCTGGGACACTCTCCAACCTCTACTCATCTCAGCTGAGAATCACTGAGTCCGATGAAGTTAGAGATAAATTGACAGGGACAGGAGACACCTATTTGCTCAGGAATTGATGCTAGCTGCTTTTGCACTATTACTGGGTAGCCATGACCTTCTCTGCCATCTGGTACCTTCCAGAAGAACTTCTAGTTTCTCTCTAGGGAACCTCCCATGTTGCTTCAATTACAACTAGATAGGGGTTGTGTATGGAGACTCCCTTTGGGTTTTTCTGTACAGGTCTCTAGCATTTCTTCCCCTGTTGGTGTTTTAGGCTTTAGAGAAATCTATAGCACACCAAGAGGAGGACTGAGATCAGATGGTCTTGGGTACAACAGCATAATCTGTATGCTATGAAGTGTGAGACCAAGAAGACGTTGCTTCTCAGTCCCGTTCAGTCCTCACTGTGGAGACCTTCAGGCTTGGTATCGTCAAAGGTCGTGATTAAAAAGAGAGAGAGAACTGGACAAGGTGACACACTTGTAATCCCAGCATTTGGGAAACTAAAACAGGAGGATTATGGCAAGTTCCAGACCCGCCTGGCATTTAGAATGAGTCTTTGTCTTGGCTCAAGGGTAGCCTGCCTTGGTTGGGCAAATCTGTCAAAGGATCAGCGGCTATACTAGGAAGTAATGATCCTAAAACACTCACTCACTCACTCACTCACTCACTCTAGTCTGTGTTGATTTGACTGCCGAAGGTAATGATGCTCTTAATGCTCTTTGCTTTGAAACAGATGGGCTGGGACAAACCCAGTTTTTACTGTCACCGGGCAGACCCTGGTAGATTGCTCTGAAGCATCTTTCTAAAAGTCTACTGATTGGGTAGACAAGATGGCTCAGTGGGTAAAGGTACTTGCCTTTGCTCAATGACCTGAGTTGAATCCCCTAGGACCTATGTAATGGAAGGAGAGAACTGACTCCCATATGTTTCCTCTGACTGAAAGTGTGGACATGACCACTCCTCGGTATAGCTGAGAAGATTTTACTGTAGATATGAGGGAGAGTACTGCCAGAGGCATAAGGAGAGTTCAGACTGAACTGGGGCTGAGGGGGGAGTAGGGGGTAGAGAGAGACTGGAAGAGAAGTGTGAGGTGGGCAAAAGAGAGGAGGCCAGGAGCCAAGAGAAGACTCAAGGGCCGAGAGGGCCTGCGAGATGCAGGAGAGCGGGTAGCCAAAATGGCTGCTACCCAGGAATCAGAAGTTGGGGGAAGGGAAGCAAAGCCCAGCCGCTGGATTGGAGAGGTTTGAGGTAGGGGGCGGGGTGAGAAGTACTGGGAGGAGCCACAGATACTAAGGGATTCTAGGAATTCTAGGAATTCTTGGAATTCTAGCCCAAGTCTGATTTGATACGTTAGTAGGTACCTCCTTTACCCATTTGTCCCAGGTTTCCTTGAGACCTCAACACCGACCACACGAGTAAGTCACACAAAATAAAAGTAAAATGATTCCACTACAAAAATCCATTCAAAAGCTATTGGAATAAGGACTCAAAAAAGTCACGTGGCCAACCCAGAGCTGGCAGAATCCTAACAGTCCTACCTATTCCTTTCCCTCTTGAATTCCAGATTGCTCACGGGACAGGATCGTGCCCACCGGCAGGCTCTGCTGTGTGCGGCTGGAATGAGCTGACGCTGGCGTTTCTCTTTGTTCGCCTCCCCCACCCAGGTTCCAAATGCGCTGGGGGCTTGCTGTCTGTAAAGGCATTTTCTCCCATACCACTGTGGGAGAAACCATGAACTCACTTAAAAAAAAAAAAAAAAAAAAAAAAACCTTCCTAACACCCCGAGCGTCAGTCTTTCCTAGTGTAAAGACGTTAATGGAAGAACCGGGTGAAAATATTCCTTTTTTGTCTCATAGCTCCTACTTCCACTGTCCTCTTCTTTCCCACTCTGTTAGTGGGTGAGACTCTGGTGTTAAATGCCTTTCCTGAGAAAGAAAGCCTCAGCTAGGTGGGTGGTTCTGAAACAAAAATAGAGGCAAAGACCTGCCTGATGGAGAAGTATCCCAGGCAGTCTGTGGATCGCCCTGTGTCTTCTGAAGCAATGCGTTCTGGGTGGACAGATTAAGGCATTCGGTTCTTCTGTGAAGACCTGTCTGTATGTGTCAGAGTTCGGAGTTAGTGTGGCTCCTTGAAGTGCATGGGCATGCCCTCAGGAATGAGAGAGGAAAAAGCTCAGGATTGCCCAAATTGCTTATCTAGAATACTCGTGTCTGCTTACTCCACACATATCAACCCTATGGTCTCTCAGGATTGGCAGTAGGGGAGGTGACCAGCCATGTACATTTTTGAATAAGTTCCCAAGATGGTTCTGATCCATTACTCTTTCCTCTCCTACAATTCTCGGCTGCTAATCCAATTGAAAATCACTGAAGTGAGGTTTATGATTGTGTTACTTTGGCACTGGTGAGGCTACATGGAGCATATAAAGGAGGTGTAAATGAGAACATAGCCATGACTTAGATTTCCTTTTCTTTCTTTCTTTCTTTTTTTCTTTCTTTCTTTCTTTCTTTCTTTCTTTCTTTCTTTTTTGTTTGTTTTTGTTTTTGTTTTTTGGTTTTTTTGGCTTTGGCTTTTTTGAGACAAGGTTTCTCTGTATAGCCCTGGCTGTCCTGGAACTCACTCTGTAGACCAGGCTGGCTTCGAACTCAGAAATCCACCTGCCTCTGCCTCCCAGAGTGCTAGGATTGCAGGCGTGCGCCACCCCCCCGCCCGGCTGACTTAAATTTTCAATAACACAGTGAATGGGCTTAGACAAGCTCGCGTAATAGGCTGAAGGAGCCAGTGCCGTCTCCTTCGCATACATGAAGGCATCACCACGCTCAGGGAGGGAGATGTCCCGCTGATTTACTTTAGAACGCAAATCAATGAGAAAGTTGATCAGGTAGGAGAACATATACCCATGAGGATGGGTGAGGCGGTTCATCTGGTAAAGACATTCGCTATCAAGCCTCACAACCAGAGTTCAATACAGTGGAAGGAGAGAATGAACTCCTGCAAGTTATTTATCCTCTGACCTCTCCACATGCATGCTTGCCTGTGATAGGTTCATGTGCACACACGAACATAATAGATAGATAGATGCACATAATAGGTAGGTAGGTGGATAGATAGATAGATAGATAGATAGATAGATAGATGTAATAAAAAAAACTTTAACAGCCTAGATGGAAAGCCATTGAAGAAAACTCTTAAGAATCGCGATAAGGATGCTGAAGTGTACACAACTGATGGCTTCTGGTGGGGGTGCAGGTGAGGAAGACTCAGTTGTTTTTTTTTTTTTTTTTTAAGCAGCTGACGCCTGGGAGTTTGACCATGCTCTAGTGAGTATACAGGCAACACAAATTGGCTCTCTCTCTCTCTCTCTCTCTCTCTCTCTCTCCCTTTCTCTCTTCTTCCTCCTTTCTTCTTCCTCTTCTTCCTGTGGAGTGTCAAAGGTGAAGGAACAGATCTGAGGGGACTGGAAAGTAAGTGTGATCAGGGTGCATGATATGCAATTCCCAAATAATAATAAAACATATTGTGTTGGGAAAAACACACACATAGAGCCTAGACAAATGACAGGATGGTAGGTTGTCAGGGTCTATCCTTGAGGGAAACACAACAATTAAACCTTGAAACTTCAGAGTTGGCAAAGCTATTGCTTGCTTGAAAAGGATATATATCAAGCTGCTCAGGGGTGATGTCTATTAACCAGTTGTTCCTCATGCTAGTTCCTTGCTCTTTAAGCAATCGTTGAACCTTCTTTCTCATACAGAAGGCGCCTGTCCACCTTTCTGGCTCTAGAAGCAATGGTTTGGCACAGGAAATAATTTTCAAATGGTTACTATTTGGTATATTATGAAGGTTGGTCCCAAGGCTTTGCTGATAGTGTCTAAACACTTCATCTATTAAAAAATGGCAAAACATGACCTCTTTTAAAATCGTACTCATTGTTGTTTTTCAAGGTTGGTTGTTTTCAAAATAATCTCTTACAGTCATCCTGACTGGCCCGGAACTCCGCCTTCTGTCTTCCTGCCTCAGATTCCCAAAGTTTAGGATTACCTGTGTGCACCATCATTCCAACCTATAATTGGTCATTTTGTTTATTAGAAACAGGGCCTCATGTATCCCAGGCTGGCCTCAAACTTAATATATAGCTGAGGATGACCTGGAACATTTGATCCTTCTGCCTCTACCTCCTGAATGCCAGGGATTACAGTCTAAAAAAAAAAACCAGTCTTACTGGCTTTTGCTTCTGCAGCATATAACCCAGCGCCCATCACAGCAGAGATCGTGATTAAATATTTTGAAGTACGTAAATCAGCTTTCAAGGCCAGGTCTAGCTGGTCTTTCCAGATACGTGACTTTGCTTATTTGTTTTGGAACAGGGTAAGTCCTGGCTGCACTGGAACTCACTATGTGGATCAGGCTGGCTTCAGACTCATGGCAGTGCTGCCTCTGAGTCCTGAGTGCTGGGGTTACAGGAGTGTGCCACCATGCATGGATACTATCTGAAAGTTTTTAAGGATTCATTTTTAATTTTTATGCATGTGTATGCATGACTGTCTATATGTATACATATGGATAAGGGGATGCCTCAAAAAGCCAGAAAGGAGTATGGGGTCCCCAGGAACTGAAGTTACAGGCAGTTGTGAGCTGTCTAACCTGGGTGCTGGGAACTCAGCTCATGTACTCTGCAAGAGCAGCAAGTGCTCACAATTGCTGCGCTACCCCTCCAGCCCCCAGTATTTCTTTAAAAAAAAAAAAAAAACAAACTACTGGGTGTGGTGTGGTGGCACCCACATTTAATCTCGGTACTCTGGAGGCGGAGCAAGAATAGCCTTTTACTCAAGGCCAGCCTGGTTTACTATATATGAAGTTCATCTTCCTAGCTTATCCACAAGATAAAACCCGATGTGAATGCCACATTAATTTTGTCATTTATACCTTAGACTTATGGCACCAGACTAGACATTAGAAAAAATATCATACAATATTTGCGAGAGGCATCCTGCCTTGCTTTACTAACATTTCTCAAAACCCTTGGGGTTATCAATGACAAGAAAAATCTGGAAAGCTATTAGAGACCAAATGGCAACTAAATGGAATGCAGGACACTGGATGGGGTCCTGGGAAAGAAAGGGGATTTTTTGGGGGCAACTCTTGGGAAATCTGTTAGGGTGTAGAGTCCCATTAATATCAATGAATCAATGTTATTCCTTTCTGTTGTTGTTATTGCTTTTTTAAAAAAAAAAGATTTATTTATTTATTTATTTCATGTATGTGAGTACACTGTCGTTGTCTTCTGGCACACCAGAAGAGGGCATCGAATCACATTATAGATGATTGTGAGCCACTATGTGGTTGCTAGGAATTGAACTCAGGACCTCTGGAAGAGCAGTCAGAGCTCTTAATTGCTGAGTCATCTCTCCATTCCAACATTACTCCTTAACTGTGACAAAAATATCATAGTAATATATGATGTCAACAGTAGGGGAAACTAAAGGAGAATTACCTGCAAAATCTGTACTATTTTTGCACTTTATTTATTTATGTTAATGTGCATTGCTAAAAGATTATTTATATGTGTGAGTGTCTTCCTGCATGTATGTATATGCAACACATGTGTGACTGGCATCCAGAGGGGCAAGAAGAGGGTGTCAAATTGCCTGAAACTCAAGTTCCACACAGTTGTGGGTGGTGGGAACTAAACCCAGATTCTCTGAAAGAGCAGCTAGTGCCCTTAACAGCTGAGCCATCTCTCCAACCCCTCCTTTTGCAGTAAGATCTCACTATGTAGCTCTGGCTGTCCTGGAATTTGCCTTTGCCTCCTGAGTGCTGTGGGCATATCCCACCATGTCCCCCAGATTTGCAAATTCCTTTTTAAAGATCTGCTATTTATTTTTATAAAGTTGCAAATATTCCAAAATCAAAAGGATGTGGCCAATTAGGGCAAATGCAGCAAAGATGTATTTCAGGCAGTGGTGCCCTCTTGGGCACCCTGGCTAGTTTTATCATTGCTGTGACTGAAATGACTGACAGAAACAGTGTGGGGGAGAAGGCTTACTCTGGCTCATGGTTTCAGAGGGCTTGGTTTGAGTTGCTTAGCCTTGAGTGTTCTGGCACAGCTCAGTTGTCGGAGCCTGTGGTCAAAGAACAGAAATCAGAGAGAAGAAACGCCATTGCTCAGATGGATTTCTCCTTTTACTCCCCTTAATCCTCCTGCCTCAGCCTCCTGAGTGTCAGGATTATAGCCTGTGCCACCACATCTGACTCCAAGCATTTCTTCTTATTGGTAATTCTGTGGCTTAATTGCAAACAGTTCTTTAATAAGAAAGATTATTGTGATTAGGAGTAAGAGCTGTAAGGTATAAAGTTTCAATTAGATAGCAGGAATAGATTTATAATGCCTATTGCACACTATAGTTACTATACTTATAATAATGACTGTAAGCTTAAAAATGCCAAGAGATGAAATTTTCAAATATTTTCATCACAAAAGTGATCTGTGAAGTGATAGATGCTAATTAGATTAATCTAATTTTTTACATCAGCCTATACATATATATGACTATAATTTGCCCACTTAAAAGCACAAATAAGCCGGGCAGTGGTGGTGCACGCCTGTAATCCCAGCACCTGGGAGGCAGAGGCAGGTGGATTTCTGAGTTCGAGGCCAGCCTGGTCTACAGAGTGAGTTCCAGGACAGCCAGGGCTACAAAGAGAAACACTGTCTCGAAAAACAAAAACAAAACAAAACAAAACAAAACAAAAAGCACAAATAAAAGCTGGGGGGGGGTTGTAAACCTTTAATCCCAGCATTTAAAAGGCAGAGGCAGGTAGATATCTGGGTTAGGAGCCAGCCTGGATTTCTGAGTTCGAGGCCAACCTGGTCTACAGAGTGGGTTCTAAGACAGCCAGGGCTACACAGAGAAACCGTTTCTCCAAAACAAACAAACAAAACCCACAAATAATTTAAAAGAAGTATAGGACACATATATATCAATGCATATTAATTAAAAGTGCGGCCTGCGGATGAGTTCACAGGGTTGAGTGCTTGCCGAGCAAGCACCAGACCCTGGGTTTACTCAGCATAAATTGGGCATGATGGTTCCCTTTTGTGATCCCAGCATTTGGGAGGTAAAGGAAAGAAAATCAGAAGTTTTAGGCTAGCCTTGTCTACCCTATGGGTTTCAGACCAGCCTGGGCCACATGAGATCCTATCTCATGAAAAAATAAATAATAAAAAATGAATAAATACAAGCTACAGGATTACTTGGCCCTGCACCTGAGTGTCAGCTCCCCCGATTACTAACTGCCTACAGTTATCCTCACGAAATGTAAGTTCTTTGAGCCTTACTTATTCAGCTGAACATATAAATAAAAATAAACCCCACAGCTCCAGCCTCCTAGAACTGTCATGTTGCTTAGTTAGTTAGCCCTTAGCATCAGGTCTGGCACATAGTAAACCGTTAGGAGTTGTTACTGAGTTCATCTTTGATTGTCTTGTTATATTGTGTGTTACATGGATTTAAGTTTTCTTTTCACCCCATATCCTTTTGCTTGTTTTCGAGACAGTTTTTCTCTGTGTGTAGCCCTACCTGGCTATCCTGGAACTCAATTTGTAGACCAGGCTCTCCTCCAGCTTACAGGGATCCTCCTGCCTCTGCCTCCTGAGTGCTGGAATTAAAGGCATGTGCTGACGTTCCCAGCCATCTCAGATCTTTGAGGGATATGTCCCAGGATTCTTGGAAGGATCCATCACCTCCTAACTGACTGGTAAATGCCACTGTCATGAATGATACTTAAATAGAATAACATTGGCAGGCTTTCTATTCCCTTTCAAATTGTCTGCTTGTTTATTCTTGTGCATTTTAGCACATGACTTTTCATTGCAGCCTTGTGCAGCCTTGTGATGTACTTGTCTACTTAATAGCACAATTCTGGCTCTCAGGGTACCATTCTTTGTGGTCACAGTTGTGTTAACTTAGAATTGGTGGGATAACTTCTGTATAGGGCCCTTTCATTAGCTTAGTGAAAAGGGTCCTGGAATTAGAAGCCATAATGCATAATTCCTGGTGTGTGTGTGTGTGTGTGTGTGTGTGTGTGTGTGTGTGTGTTTCTGGAAGCCTGTACACTCCGTTTTCAAGAGACTTTAATGTAAGCACAAGGCAAGTCAAACAGCGTTTGAGGAGCTAGCAGAGACTGCTATAAGAGCCCAAAGCTGGGCATGCCAGTGAGGTAAGAGGCGGCCTAAGCTGTGAAGGAAGCTGGGTTTCCGACCCAGAAGGGGCTGAGATGCACATTTAACCAAAGCAGCAGGCCTGGCCTGCAGGTTCTCCCAGCATCCCTCAGTCCCTACTTGTGACAAGGTATGGCTAGAATGCCCCACACTCTACCCTGAACTTTCCAGCCCAGGGGCTGGGCTTCCCCTCCTCCGAAAGCTCCTCCCTACATAACCCAGACACTTTGGTCTCCCTTCTTCTCTCTCTCACCCCTTCTGCGTTTTCTTTCTCCCTGCATGTGTGAGGTCTTTTTCTTTCTTCCCCCCTCTGCTCTGTCTGCCTCCCCATGGCGACTTCCCTGGTCTGGTTCCTGGGCACCAGTGAACTTGTCTGAGAGCTGCTTTCAATAAAGCTGCCTTTATACTCTGGCTTGGATTGACTCATTTCACTGGCTGTGGAGAATAACTTATCCAAGGATACAACTGAGGTAATGATTTGGAAAGGAGGGAAGGGAAGGAGGGCATTAGCGGAATGCCCTCTGCAGAGGGGAGTAGACTGTGAGCTTGGGAAAATCAGTGCCTGGCTTCCAAAGGCCGCAGGCACTGTGGAAGGAGGACTGACAGGAACACACAGGCCTCCCATCATTCCAGAATACTTCACGAGCAACCTCACAGCCCATCTTCTAGCTCATGTCTTTCCTAAGTTCTTTGCAACACCATGCCATGACCCATCTGCTGGCTCAGATTATCTGAGGATTTTGCTGACATTTTGCCCCCACTTTTATTTATTTTCTGTTCTTCCCAGGCCTCCACATTTCTGTTTGACTTGTTGCTGGTTTGGTTTGGATTTGATAGGGTCTCACTACATAGCCCAGTTAGACCTCCGACTTGTAAGAATCTTCCTGCCTCTCTGCCTCTGGCTCAATCAATGATCTCATCTCAGATAAAGAAATACAGTTTATTGAACACACACCATAATACTGGATGTCCAGGACTGACCGCAAAAAAAAAAAAAAAAAGAGCCTGATTGCCGTGCCCCCGACTCTCTAGCTAGCTATCCTACTGCTCTCAGAGCAGATGTTTTATAGGAAAACCAGGTTCAAATGTTTAAAGGGCAAGGAGGAGAGCAGTTGGCTTCCCAGACAAAGTATTATCAGCTAATCTTTAAGCTGATTGGTCCGAGTAAGGTAAAAGGGGTGGTCCATGGGTGAACAGGGGAACTTCAGAACATTGAGATAACAGAGCATGAGCATTATAATCATAACTTTTTTGGCTTATTAGTAGCATTCTTCAGTGTCAGCCACAAAAACCACACTGAGCTCACCTGTAGGTGCAGGAAGGGTTGCCCGGTGGTCAGCTCTGATATTTTAGACACAACAGTTCATATTGACCTTTGATTTAATGGGTACTATGTAAAGCTTTGTGAAATTTTTCTTTCTTTCTTTCTTTCTTTCTTTCTTTCTTTCTTTTCTTTTCTTTTCTTTTCTTTTCTTTTTCTTTCTTTCTTTCTTTTTTTTTTGTTTTTTTTTGGGTTTTTTTTGTTTTGTTTTGTTTTTTTCGAGACAGGGTTTCTCTGTTTAGCCCTGGCTGTTCTGGAAGTAGACCAGGCTGGCCTTGAACTCAGAAATCCGCCTGCCTCTGCCTCCCAAGTGCTGGGATTAAAGGCGTGTGCCACCACCGCCCGGCCCTTTGTGAAATTTCTGAAGGTTAGCAAACCTCATACAGAACACTCAGAACTTACAGAACAAAGCAGGGTGTGTGGTTAGCATGTCCTTGCTCTGAGCCAAGTCACTTCTCTGTGTCACTAACTGGCAGGCAACTATTGCAACAATATGAAATAGCTGGCAGGCATGGAACAAGATGGCTGCAGCTCTTCTGGTGGGTGGAGGGTCAGAACCATAACGCCAGGGATGTCTTCAGACCTAGTCCCTTGAAAGCAGCTTCGAGCTGGGCCACGGTGGCAAAGGCCTTTAATCCCAGCATTTGGGAGGCACAGGCAGGCAGACCTTTGAATACAAGAAAAAAAAAGCAATTAAAGAGTAATTGGGGGGAGACGAGGCAGAGGGGAAAACATGCTCATCTTAGTGCCTTCCTCTTCCACACTGGAAGGATTGGTGTTCTGTTTACTTGGTTGTTTGGGTGCTGGGGCTGAACCCGGCGCTCTTTGTCTGAAGAGCATGTACTGTGCCGCTGAGCTTCTTCCTCTTGCCTGGATGCCTACTTTTGAGGAAACAGAATTGCTTTTATTAATCGCTACACACCGCTCCAGTACCTGGAATAGAGTAATTAATAAGACAGAGTTACACGAGCTGGGGTGTTGTAGCTCAGTTGATCGTTTGCTTACCTAGCATTCATGATACCCTAGAGTCAAGGCTTAGTAGGACCTAAAACTGTCTGGGTTGGTGCTTGTTATGATTCTAGCACTAGAGAGATAGAGACCAGAGGATGAGGTGTTCAAGGTCATCTTATCTACTTAGCAAGCTTAAGGTTAGCCTGGGCTACTTGAAATCCTGTCTCAAACATGCCAAAACAAACAAACCCAAAATGACAACAAACAAGAAAAGCAAAAACAACTCTAATCTTTAAAAAAAAAAAAAAAAGCAACTCCTAATCTTTTTTTTTTTTTTTTTGGTTTTTGGTTTTTGGTTTTTGGAGACAGGGTTTCTCTGTGTAGTCCTGGAACTCACTCTGTAGACCAGGCTGGCCTCAAACTCAGAAATCCACCTGCCTCTGCCTCCCAAGTGCTGGGATTATAGGCGTGTGCCACCACGCCCGGCCCCGCAACTCCTAGTCTCAAAAATGAAAATAAGGGTGGCATGCAAGGAGGATTTAGTGAAATAATATACTGAAGCAGCTAAAATTGTCTCTCTGTGTAGTACTCAGCGCATGATAACTCTGCTATTAAAGAAAAAAGAAAGAAAGAAACTTTAGCCAGGCAGATCTCTGAGTTTTAGGCTAGCCTGGTCTACAGAGTGAGTTACAGGACATCCAGGGCTACACAGAGAAACCCTGCATCAAAAAAAAAAAAAGAGAGAGAGAGAGAGAGAGAGAGAGAGAGAGTCCAGCTGGTGTGGTGGCCCACTCCTATAGTCTAACTCCATGGAAAATGCAGAAGGATCAAGAGTTCAAAGCTAGTCTCATAGACATAGTGAGTTTGAGGCCAGCCTAGGCTTCATAAGACCCTGTGAAAATAAAGTAAAATAATAAAGACACAAAAGTGTGTGAGAAAAATGTGTGTGTGTGTGTGTGTGTGTGTGTATGTGTGTGTGTGTGTGTGTGTGTGTGTGTCTGTGTGTGCTTTTAAAACCTCCTTCAACTGTGTCAGGAGTAACATCATATGCTTGTAATTGCAACACTCAAGAGTCAGGAGAGTCAGGAGGTGAAGGCCAGCCTTGGTTACAAAGCAAGTTCAAGGCTAATCTGGCCTACAGGGGATCCTGTTTAGAGAAAAAGTAGAAGGGGGGGGGCAACTCTGACTCTGATCTGAATACCATCTAACACGAGCCTCTGAGTGAAGAACATTGTTTATTATTGGTTGGAAATGTTGCTGTTGCTGGGGTAGGTCTTCATACAAACTAGCTTCTGAATGTCTGCCCTCAGATCCTGCAGCCCAAATCGTGTCAGAGACATTTGCCCAGAATCTGGAAGCACAACATAGCTCCTGGCTGTCCTCTGTGAACCTTTGACCCCGCATTATATCCTTCATCTCACCAGAACTTAGCCTCTCTGCCTAGTCCTTTGGTTTGGGAACTCGACATTTAAAATGGGATAGTCCAGATTGATTTGGCGATAACGTGCTCTGACAGGGTTTAGCCTACAGGCCCTGTGCTTTCCCATCATCTCCGTCCCAGTGGAGGGATTGCCTGGAGCAACGTCATGTGTCTGGGAAGATTGTCTTTTCAGTCGTCAACGAAGTAAAAGAGTCTTCTTAAATCTGTGAGGAATGCCCTGGGTTACCGAGCACCCTCCTATCCCTTAGCATTCTTTCTGCAAGCATTTCAGAGAGGCCAGGCCAGGGGAGTCTTTCTGATTAGCTTGGAAAATGGAGTTAAGAGTTAAAGCCTCAGCCAAATTATTAAGTGTTGGTTCTCTGTTTGGACTCCACGCCCACAGTTACCTGGCAACAGCCAGGTAGGCCTGCCCACTATAAAAGGAGCTTCATGCCCCCCCCTCTCTTGCCTCTATTGCATCTCTCACTCTCTTAGCTTATCTCTTGCCCTTTTCTTCTCCCTTTTCCTTTCCCTTTCCTTCCCTTCCCTTCCCTTCCCTTCCCTTCCCTTCCCTTCCCTTCCCTTCCCTTCCCTCCTCCCACCTCTCCACGTGGTCATGGCCCTCTCTTTCTCTCCTCTCTTCTTCTCTCTGTCTTTCTCTGCCTCTACTACTCTCTTAACGCTCCTCCCCATGCCCTAAATAAACTCTGTTCTATGCGATCCCTCCGGGGGAAGGGATACCTCTGCATGGGCCTGCTGAGGCATTCCCTTCCCCCACACCTCACCACACACGCCATAGAACATATATTCTGGCATCTATTTCTCTTTTTATGATCACAATACTAAGCATCTGCCAACACTCCTTGGTTGTGGGATAGAGGCTGGAGTTCAGAGGTAACTTCAAACAGGTTTTTAGTTGCCCTAAATAATCTGTTACCATGGCACAAATCTAGACATCCTGAGAGCCTCTGGTTAATTCTCAAGCGAATAACTTTCTACAAATGTACAGCATGTGGTGGTAAACACGCTAGCCAGGTTTAACAGTGCTTGCCTTTAATCCTAGTACTTGGGAGCAGAGGCAACAGATCTCTGAGTTTGAGGCCAGCCTGGTCTACAAAGCAAGTTCCAGGATAGCCAGGACTACACAGAAAACCCCTGTTTAGGAAAAAAAGAGATACATTTGCTAACTTATTATATTAAGTAAAGGTAGAAAATAATTACTCATAAGACAACATAGAGGGGCTATGGTAATGGCTCAGTAGGTAAGATGCTTGCTATGTAAGCATGAGGACCTGGGTTCAGATCCCCCATACCCATCTAAGAGCCAATGAGGTAGAGTGCATCTGAAACTCCAGATCTTTAGGGAAGGGGGATAGAAACAGGGAGATCCTTGAACCTCCCAATCAGTGTAACCAATCAGTGAATTCTAGGTTCAATAAAGAGAAGAGCCTCAAAAAGTAAGGTAGACAGAGACAGAAGATGACCAAGGTCAACCTTTGGTCTCCATATACATATGCACACATGTGTGCATAAATACATACATATATACATGCAAATAACACATACATGCAGTATGTAGGAACATTTTACAACCCAAAGATAGAACAAACACAATCACAGAGGAAAAGACAGAATGTTTACATTAGCGTCATCTAGCTTTATGAAGTTACATATCATTTTGATATTTCTTGTTCTATAGAAATCTGAGTGTGACACTCTATCCCGAATGTGCTCTGGGCTGGCATTTGGAATCACTGCTCTGGGAGTTAGAACATTATTTTTACATGATATCCTCAGCTGGTACCCTTGACTCTGGCTGTGTTAAGATCTGGGGAATATAGCCTTAGAAGACACATAGACTAAAAGCAAAGAATCTTCAATGTATCAGTAGGTGCCAAGGCTTGTGAATCATTCTTCCTGGATATACAATTGAAAACTGTGAATATGATGTCATTAGGTATCTTTGGAGCAGGGATTCTGTTGTTGTAATAGTTGGGACAACGTACTAATCCCAATAAGTCCTTGGCCTTGGAATAATTGTGAAGTTTACAGTCAGCAGAGGCAAGCATCTGATTGGATGCTATGTTGTTACTGAAACCCAGGGAGACTCTGGCATCTGTAGGTGAGATTCTCATTTTTATATATGACCCAAAATCCCTTTTAAATAAATTTCCCAACTGTGAACTATAAGGCAGGTATGAAAGTCACTATAAAGTAACAGTATTTTTTGAGCCTCTTATCATGTTTGAGACACAAGCAAGCAGGCGAATATCCTGAACAATAAAACAGTTGGCCTTCTAGCACAGACGAGGAACTTCAGGTAGACACAGAGCTTGAACACGGTCACGGAACTGGAGGTTGGTAGAACCGAAAACTATTTGACTCTGACACAATGATTGCTACATAATATGATAGGGGAAAGAAGAGAACCAAGATGTACAGCCCAGCATCTTTCAGCGTGGTGAAATACAGACAATCGGAACTAAAAATACTCACAGTACGAAACTAGAGGGGAACTTTTGAACTTGATAAATAAAGAACATCACTGTAAATTTAAAACCTACACTGACTTGGGAGCGGCAGCACATGCCTGTCATCCTTCCACTTAGAAGGCTGAAATAGGAGGGTCAAAAGTTCAAGGGCAGCCTCAGCTCCTAATTGAGTTCAAAGCCAGCCTGGGCACATGAGAACCCCCAACCCCATTTTGGGGGTGGGGAAGATTACCAATGGCATCTTAAATGCAGAAGATTAAATAGTAGAAGACTCTCATTTCTTCTGTCCAATAAATAAATTTATTAATAATTTTATTATTAATAAATAATTATACAAACACAACAATATTACTAACATTAATGTATTACTAATAATTAATAAATTTATTGAAATATATTAATAATAGTTAAATTAATTAAATGTATTAAAGTGAGAATAATAAATATCTCACATTTTATGAAGGAGAAAGTAAAATGGGTTTTAGTTACATGTTTATAAGATTAGAAAATCCCAAGAGCTGGGCAGTGGTAGTGCATGCCTTTAATCCCAGAATTTGGGAGGCAGAGGCAGTCGGATTTCTGAGTTCGAGGCCAGACTGGTCTACAGAGTGAGTTCCAGGACAGCCAGAGCTACACAGAGAAACCCTGTCTTGAAAAACCAAAAGAAAAAAGAAAAAAAAAAAGAAAGAAAGAAAGAAAGAAAATCTCAAGAAAGCCGGCATGGTGGCGCACATCTTTAATCCCAGCACTTGGGAGGCAGAGGCAGGCAGATTTTGGAGTTTGAGGCCAGCCTGGTCTACAAAGTGAGTTCCAGGACAGCCAGGTCTACACAAAGAAACCCTGTCTCGAAAAACAAAACAAAACAAAAAAACAAAACAAAACAAAACAAAAAACAAAAAGAAAAAGAAAGAAAAAGAAAAGAAAACCCAAGAACCCTATTAAGTGACTAGAATAAGTGAATTTAGAAAGACTAAAAATATAAGGTTAGTATAGAATATAAATGTTTCCATATAGCATTAATGAATCACTGGAAAATAAAGTCAAATCAAATGACCATTCCACTTACAATGATACTGAAAAACTTAAAACACGTTATAAATGTAATACTGTATGTTCAACACCTCTGTGTCAAAAAGCACAAGACATAGATCAGAAAATGAAGTCGGGTTTTGTTTTACCTTAAGGCAGGGAATCTAGTGATGTAGTTCAGTGGGAGAGGATTTGACCAGCATGTTTATTTAATATAGACCAGGCTAGCCTCAAATTCGTGATTTTCCTATATCATGAGTCTTGGCAATCATATAGGTGTGCACCACTAAGTCCATTCAAAACTGCTATTCCTAAACCTAACCAATGTGAAGGCATCGCCAATGAAATCATAGGACAACTAAACTACAGTCAACTCTGCGGAAAGAAATTGAGGGGTACTCTAAAAGAGGGAATGGTTTCTCACAACCATGGATTAGAAGAAGTATTATGAAAATGGCCATCCTACCAAAAATATTTATAGACTCAGTACAATCCCAATAAAACCAACCCCTAGGCCGTTCTTCGCAGAGTTGGAAAAAAAATCTTAAAATTCATATGTAATCACTTTTTGTGAAAGGTCTTAGAGGACCAAAGCAATCCTGAACAAAAGAATTATGCTTAAAGCTGTTACGGGATATTTGATTATCATACACAGAGAATCTAATTGTTAGCAAAATATAAAATATTGACTTTGTAGGATGCAGTTAGGTGTGTCCGGTAGAGAAGCGGCTTGGGTGTGCCTCTAAAAGCCTCCATAGATAAGAATGCTAAAGAATGAAAAGTTCCTGCCTATTTTAAGGCAAGTTGCTTGGGAGAAGTCTTGTGGTCTTTGCTCTAGGACCCTCATTTGGGGGAGGGGGTGTTGAGCTGTCCCATGGTAAAGGCGAAATGGTTCTGGCCCTAGGGGCTTGGAGCTCCCTCCACCTTGAGGGTGACTTGTTTCAGCCTGCCAAGAGTAAAGGGGAGGAGCTAGGGACTTTTATAGGGTATAGACCTTTGATAGTTCCTGTTCTTTTGGCTTTCTTGGCTTGGAAAAGTCTTCAGGGAAGAAGCTCTGGGTAAGAGGCAGGGCTTTTTTCTTTGGGTTTGCAGGAACCACAGAGAAGCATCTAGCAGGATGCAGGTAAAGCAGTATTCTAGGAAAGAGAGAGCCAAGGAGTCCTCTTGGGTTTGGAGGAACTCCGTAGTATGACACAGATAGAGATTTCTAAAGAGCTAGCGGTGGTGGCACACGCCTGAATCCCAGCACTTGGGAGGCAGAGGCAGGCGGATTTCTGAGTTTGAGGCCAGCCTGGTGTACAGAGTGAGTTCCAGGACAGCCAGGGCTACACAGAGAAACCCTGTCTTGGGGGAAGGGAGAAGGGAGGGGGAAGCTAGTAGTTTAGTTGTAAGATCAGGCTTGTGAATAGATATTTTGTATATACTTAAAAAGGAAATAAAATTACCTCACTGAGCTAGCAGGTTTTTACCTCAGCTCCCACCTCCTGTGCCTTTATTGGTATACATATTAAGTAAAGCAACCAACCAAAGCAAATAATAGACTATAAATCTGAACAGAGAGGTCTCAAAAGAAGAATACAAAAGAAAAATAAACAATTATTTAAAGCACCTCACATCATTAGTCATTAGGAAAATGCAAATTATAACAATTTCAAGATTTTATTTCACCTCAGAAGATGGTTATCACAAAAAAAATCAAAGGACAACAAATGCTGGCAGGATGTGCGGAAAGAATTTTAGTTACTGTTAGAGGAGTGCAAACTGGTGGGGATATCATGGAAACAAATGGGGAAGTTCTTTAAAGATGCTAGAAACAGGGCAGGCATTGCAGCACATACCTGTAATCCCAGCATTGAAGGTAGAGGCAAGTGGATCTCTGTGAGTTTGAAGTGAGTGAGTTCTACTTAGTGCTCTATTTAGTGAGTTCTAGGCCAGCCAGGGCTTCTTAGTGAGACCATGTCTAATTAAAAGCAACCACAAAGCTCACCACCACCACCCAAACAAAACAGAATCAAAATGGAAGCTAGAACTATTCTACTTACGTACAGCAATACCACCACATACACACTAAAATGGCTAACATTGAAAAGACTACAGTCCTAGCCATACCTGGTGGCACACACCTGTGATCCCAACACTCAAGAGGTGAGGGAGAGAAGGTTGAGTTCAAGGCAAGCTTGGGTTCTACAGTGAGCTCAAGGTGAACCTGGGCTACAGTGAGACTCTGCCTCAAACAAAAGAGTAAACAAACAAAAGACGAAAGCCCGCGGTCCCAAATAAAGATGAGAAAGACAGCTCTCAAACATTGCTGATGGGACTGACTGTAAAGGGACATTTTGTGAGAATTCAAGTTAAACATGAACTTATGATAGTACCAGAAACATGAAGTTACATGATGACCCAGAACTATTTCTAGGTCTTAATTAAAAAGAAATGACAACATATGTCTACACATAAACACCTGCACATGTGCCCTTACAGCAACTCTATTCCTGACTATCAAGAGTCCATCAAGTGGTAAGAGAATAAATGATTTACAAAATGGGCTATCACTCAGCAACATAAGGAAAATATTTACTGATATACCCACCAATATGAATTCTTAAGCTGAGCAGTGGTGGTGCATGCCTTTAATCCCAGCACTTGGGTTCGAGGCCAGCCTGGTCTACAGAGTGAATTCCAGGTCAGCCAGGGCTATACAGAGAGACCCTGTCATGAAAAAACCAACCACCAACCAACCAAACAAACAAACAAAAAAAAAACCACCAAAAAACAAACAAACAAAAAAAACAAACAAAAAAAGAATTCTTAAAACACCGAGTGAAAGAAATCATCTAGAATGTACAAAACCATAATAATAAAAAGCAAGTAAGTGATTCTTATGTGCAGGGTGGGAGGACTGATTCTAAGGAACAAACGTAGAAATATACTCTATCTTGACATGGGCAGTTATAACATGGGAACACTGAACAAACCAGACATGACATTGCATACCCACAGTCCCAAAACCTGAATGTTAAAGGCCAAAAGATCATGAGTTCAAGACCATTCTCAACTATACAGCAAATTGGGGTCTAACCTGAACTACATGAGATTCTTTTTTGGTTGTTTTTTTGTTTTGTTTTGTTTTGTTTGTTTTTGTTTTTTTGTTTTTTTCAGACAAGGTTTCTCTGTGTAGTCCTGGCTGTCCTGGAACTCACTCTGTAGACCAGGCTGGCCTTGAACTCAGAAATCTGCCTGCCTCTGCCTCCCAAGTGCTGGGATTAAAGGCGTGGACCACCACGCCCGGCTAAAAGGGACTGGACTCCCTACATGAGATTCTATCTCAAAACTCAACAGTAAAGATAAAAACCTTAGGCTTTCCAGGGATTCCTGCTATAACTAAAGGAGAAACATATACAAGGCCTTGCAGATGAAGGGTATCTTCCAGTTACCTGCTGCAGGAACCCACCTAAGTGGCACCAACCTTGACTCTCAGATGGAGTTGTACACCTATTAAAGGAAAAACGAAGGTGTCTATGTCATAAGAGGACCTAGGAGAGACTGTCGCTCAGAGCTTGGGCTGTGGCTGCCCTTGAGAACCCTGCTGATGGCAGGGCCATCTCCTCTAGAAACACTAGCCGGCCAGCCCTGCTGAAGTTCGTGGCTGCTGTTAGAGCCACGCTCCCATTGCAAGCAGCCTTCGTGAGCCAGGGCTTCTAGTCGTGACTGATCCCAGCCAGGGTTGACCGCCAGCCCCTCACAGAGGCCTCTCATGTCAACCTGCCCACCATTGCTCCGTGTAACACACACTCCCTTCTGCGCTACGTGGACCTTGCCGTTCCATGCAAGAACATCAAGGGCGCTCACCCAGTGGGTCTGGCATAGTGGACGGTGGCCCCGGGAATTACTGCACGTGGGTGGCACTATCTCTGTGAGAACCGTGGGAGATTATGCCTGAGTTTTACTTTTACGGAGACCCAGATGAGGCTGTGAAGGAGAAGCGGGCTGCTGCAGAGAAAGCTGTGACCAAGAAGGAATTTCACGGTGAATGACCGGGTCAGCTCCCGAGTTCACTGCGGCTCAGCCACAGCCGGTAGACTGGTATGGGTGTGTTCGGGTGTCCTCTGTACCCATCCAGCAGCTTCACACTGAAGACTGGGATGCCTGGCCAGCCATTGAGGACTGGTCAGCGCTCCCATAGCTCAGGCCACCAAGTGGATTGGAGCCATCACTGAATGGTCCTGAGCTGGCTCTGCAGACGCTTGAGCTAAGAGGATAAAAGTGGAAAGAAAATGAAGTTCCTAAAAACTGAAAGAAAAAAAAATACTTTAATCCCAGCACTTTAGAGGCAGAGGCAGGTGGATTTCTGAGTTTGAGGCCAGCCTGGTCTACAGAGTGAGTTCCAGGACAGCCAGGGCTATACAGAGAAACCCTGTCTCGGGGGGCGGGGGCCGGGTGGGGGGTGTGGGGAGGGAAGAAAGCAGGGTCTACTTAAGGCTTCAGGCGGAGAAGCGTTCAGCACCACCATGGCCGGAAAGCAAGGCAGCCTGCAGGTTGAGAAGGCAAATCTTTAAAGGGAAGCACAAAGCTTAGAGTGAACAGGAAATGGGCCCGAGTCTTCAGACTCTCGAAGAAAGCCTAACCCTCATGACATTCCTCCTAACAAGGTCACACTCCTAAGCCTCTCCAAATGGCATCGCCAACTGGGGACTACAGATGTATTAAAAACCGTGAGACTATGGGAGCATTGCTCATTCAAAGCACCACATCTACAGTGACAGCTTGCTTGGTAAAAATATCCTTAATGACTTCCTTCCCTTTTCCTCTCTTTCCTAGTCCTCCGCTCATATTTCCTGGGATTGTAACCGGGTTGGCAGGAATGAAGTTATTCTAGAACGACTCTGACCCTTAACAACTCCAGTAGCATGAGGATCAAGGTGTTTTTTTTTTTTTTTTCCTTAAGTAGCTAAACTCTAGATTTTTTTATTAAAAAATTTTTTGGGAAGTTTTTAGCCAGACATAATGTTTCGTGCCTTGAATCCTAACATGCAGAAGCCAGAGAGGCAGGTGGAGATCTATATAGGGAGTTTCTCACTAGGCAGGGCTAAACAGTGAAATGCTGTCCCCCAAAAATAAAATTGTTGAGTTTTATTTATTTATTTGGGGGCTTATGTAAACCAGGCTGTCCTTGAACTTGCTGTCTAGCTGTGGCTGACTTGAACTCCTGGTCCTCCTATATCCACCGTCTAAGTGCTGGGATAATAGGCATGTGTTACCATTCCCAGCTCAAATTTTAGAATTTTTTTTTTGTTTCAAAGCTTTATTATAGAGAAGTAGGAAAAGAAAAAGAGATAGAGAAGTAAAGGGAGAAAGGAAAGATAGAAGGGTGAGAGCTGGTCATGACCACGTGGAAAGAGGGGAGAAGAATGGGGAGAGAGGGGGACAGGGGGACAAGAGTAAAAGTGCAAGAGAGAAAAAGCAAGAGCAAATTTTAGAATTTTTAGAAAGAAAAATACAGTCACAAATAGCATGCCCATTTTTACTTTGGTGGTGCTGGGATCAAACCTATGACCTTGGCATGCTAGGTAAGCACTATCCCCGAGCCACATTTCCAGTTTTGCTTTGGAAAGAAAGTTTAAATCACAAGCACATCATATATGAAGCCCTTAGCTTTAAACCCCAGCACTGGCTGTCCCTTCCTCCACAAAAAAAGCAAGTTTAATATACTTTATGACACAATTAAAAAAAAAAAGCTTAGTTTAAGAACTGATCCTGGAACTGGGTGTGGTGGTGTAGGCCTTTAATTCCAGTACTTGGGAGGCAGAGGCAGATGAATCTCTGTGAGTTCGAGGTTAGCCTGATCTACAAAGAGAGTTCAAGGATAGCCAGGGCTACATAAAGAAACCCCGTCCTGCCCTTCCCCCTCCCCAAAGAAAATTGACTCTGCACACTAGGGACACAGGAAATTAAAAATAGGAGCCCGGTCTCTGCTTTTGGTAGTTCTCAGAGTTTCAATAATAACAGATGTTTAGCCATGAGGGCATGTGACAAGGAGCAGGGCAGATGTAAGTAGAGGAACTGTGGGAACCCAGAGGTCAGGTCTGGCCTGCTATTCTAGAAGAAAGCATCCTCTTCCGCCCTTCTGCATGGTGCAGATTTAGGTACACCTCTTTAGGAATGAGCAGAGAGCCTTCAACAGAGCCAAAGGCATAATGGATAAGTATCAGGCAAGTCTGGAAAGATGGCTCTGTGGTGAAGCATGGATGCTATTCTTGCAGAAGACCTGAATTAGGTTCCCAGCGCTCGCCTCAGGTGACTCAGAACCACTCGTAATACTAGTGACATGGTATCTGATGCCCTCTTCTCGTCTCTACAGACACCTGCACTCGTGCACACACACACAGATATACAAATAGATGTAATTAAAACTAAATATGTTTTTAGAAGGAAGCAAATCCATGCTTGCCACCTAATCAGAATAAAGTCAGTTTTAATAGGAAGATTAATGCCTGTTGTAAGAATGCAGTGGTTTCAGTACTCCTAGGGATTTCTGGTTAGGCAATTATATTCATGTGATGGCCCTGGAGACCCCATTTCCTGTCAGCCTTCCTTCCGTGTCCAACCACATGCCTGTGCTCTGAGATCATGGCCACCAAGCAGCTTTCTGAAGATGACTTCGTTCCATGGAGGCTTGCTAGCAGGAAATATGCACCCATTAGAGGAAGCAACGGCTAAAATACGGCTGCTTCTGGGAGCTTATTGTGAGCCTGCTTAGCCTGGTGGTCTCCATCTTTGCTATATGTTATAATTCTAATTGTTGTGTTACACCTCACATCTATTAAATGCAGGGGAAGGGTAACAGGCTTCAGTGTGCTGAAGCCACTCTAGAGCACCCAGTGTATACACCTGAAGCCACTCTAGAGCACCCAGTGTATACACCCGAAGCCACTCCAGAGCACCTCGTATATACACCTGCCAAGTGTCTCCAGTTACCTCAGCAATCATTGTCCTGTCATCTGTCAGAGTGGATGTTGGCTTGTTAGTTTGCTTGCTAAACAGTTTGGGTTTGTTTTGTTTTAATACAGGGTCTGATCAGGCTGGCCTCTAACTCAAAGAGAACCTCTTGCTTCTGTAATCAGAGTGCTGGAATTAAAGGCTCACCACCATTCCTGATCCATGATGGAGGTTTTATACCAAGATATCAGTTGCAATATAGGCTTCTTTCCCCCTTCCTTTCTCCATTTCCTTCTTTTCTCCCTCTTTCTTTCTTTCTTTCTTTCCTTCCTTCCTTCCCTTCTTCTCCTCCTCTTTCTCCTCTCTCCTCTTTTTCTTCTCCTCTTCTTCCCTTCCTCACTTTTCCTCTTCCTCTTCTCCTTCCTCTCCTCCTCTTCCTCCTCCTCCTTCATAAATAGTTGATTATAAGCCAGACCTAGTGGTACAGGCCTGTGGTCTCAGCTACTCCAGAGGGTGAGGCAGGAGGTCTGCGAAGTTCAAAGCCTTCCTAGATTACTGGGTAAGTTCAAAGCCAACTTGAGCAATTTAATGAGACTCCCAACTCAAATTTTTTGTTTGTTTGTTTTACTTATTGTTTCTTTGAGACAGGGTTTTTCTGTATAGCCCTGGTTTTCCTGGCTCTCACTCTGTAGACCAGGCTGGCCATGAACTCAGAGATCTGCCTGTCTCTCTCTCTCTCTCTCTTTTTTTTTAAAACTACTGAGTTTTAGAGATAAAACTCAGTAATAGAGCATTTACCCAGCATGCACTAAAGACCTGGGTTTGACCCTCAGCACTGAAAAAAGAAAAAAGTTCTGCATCTCCCTGTTTTCCAGGGGCCACAATTACAGGCCTGTGACACAGATTATCAGGCCGTTGGTGGAATGCTACTGAAGCCAACCATCAGTGTTTTTAAAGATTTCCCCAGAGGCTTCAACACTCAGCAAGCCCTGGCAATCACCATTGACTTTGCCTTGACAGTGCTAAGGGTAGTCTCAGAGAAGTTGGTTGCTCAGCGTAGAGAGAGTTGTTTAAAGCTGTGACTTTCCCCTCTCAGCCTGGGCTTGCTGCGTTGAGGACTTTTCAGAAAGGCAAGTTTCATTCTATCCTGAAAGCCAAGCCTTGCAACTCGGTGGGAATTTGTGTATGGCTCATTACTGCTCTTCTAATGAAAGCTGTCTTGTAGCTGGATGTGGTGGTGCTTACCCATAATCTCAACACCTGTGAGGTCAAGGCAGCAGGATTAGCAGTTCATATAGTGAGTTCAAGGTCAGCCCATAATACATAAAACCCTGTCTCAAACAGAAACCAACCAATCAACACTCTATCTGCCCCCACCAAAAAAAAAAAAAAAAAAAAAAAACAAAACCAAACCAAAAACCTGTCTTGTATGGATTCCCAGCTGAAAAAAATAGATCTATGGGACATTTCTTGGGTTACATAAAGAACATCTCTCATCTTACTGGTTTGTCTAATATTGGTGAGCTATATGTTTGTTTAAGATTTAAGGCTGGCTGTGGAGGCTCATAACTATAATCTCTGTTCTTAGGAGGTAGAGGTAAGAGAATCTTGAGTTTGAAGTCAGCCTAAGCCACAACACAAAAGCTTGTTAAAAAAAGCAAAAAACTTAAGTCAAAATAATAATGGACACCTAAAAAGGCTCACATGATGACTTTGTTTGTTATTGTTTATTATCACTAATATTATTGTTTTATAGTGCTGGAAATCAAGCCCAGAGTCTCCCATCTGCTAGGCAAGTTATGTTACTACAGAGACATATCCTCAGCCCATTATGATGATTTTATTGTTTTGTTTTGTTTTGTTTTTGTTTTTTCGAGACAGGGTTTCTCTGTATATCCCTGACTGTCCTGGAACTCACTCTGTAGTCCAGGCTGGCCTCGAACTCAGAAATCTGCCTTCCTCTGCCTCCCAAGTGCTGGGATCAAAGGCGTGTGCCACCGCCCAGCTTTATAGTATGTTTTAAACTACTCTTTACAACCAACTTTAATTTGTTTGGTGTGTGTGTGTGTGTGTGTGTGTGTGTGTGTGTGTGTGTGCGCGCGTGTGCGCGCACACGTGCACTTGTGGCTGTGCATGCTCATGTGTGTATGTATGAGTGTGAGTCAAAAAATGACATTCTGCCGGGCGTGGTGGCGCACGCCTGTAATCCCAGCACTTGGGAGGCAGAGGCAGGCGGATTTCCGAGTTCGAGGCCAGCTTGGTGTATAGAGTGAGTTCCAGGATAGGCAGGACTACACAGAGAAACTCTGTCTCGAAAAACCAAAAAAAAAAAAAAAAAAGACATTCCATGTTTTTCTTAATATCTCTCTACCACCTTGGAGTTTGAGACAGGTCTTCTCACTTACTGAAGAACTCCTTCACT
Organism: Apodemus agrarius; assembly: GCA_964023405.1. Lineage (NCBI taxonomy): Eukaryota > Metazoa > Chordata > Mammalia > Rodentia > Muridae > Apodemus > Apodemus agrarius. The sequence continues at coordinate 64,685,152 of OZ030015.1, read as the reverse complement.
GGGTAGGCAGGCTGACCCACAAGCCTCCAGGATCCGCCTGTCTCCCTCCAACAAGTGCTAGGGTTGCAGGTACTTGGATCACTACATCCAGCTTTTATATGAGTTCTGGTGATCCAGACTCAGCTCCTTGTGCCTGCATGCCAGGAACTGCACCAACTAAGCCATCTCCCCAACTCCAAAGCCACTTTAAAACCGGGCATGATAGTGCGTAGCTGTAATTTCATCACTTGACAGGTGAAGTCAGAAGGTTTAGTAGTTCAGGCCAATCTTGTCTACATAGACAGATTGCAGTCAGCCTGGGCAAATTGAGACTCCACCTCAAAAACCAAACCAAGCCAAAGCGAAAATAGAACAAAACAAACAAAAGTAACTTTAACTAACAATGATTATTATCTCTGATTTACCTAAAAAGAAAGTATAGGGGACTGGCTGATGCATATGATCAGGGCTAAGGCTTGGTTTTGGGGTTCGGAGAAGAGCTAACAAGTAGTGAGAGGTGAGATGAGGCCAAAGTCCTCAGACATATGCAAAGAGGACTGTCCTGAGACTCCGAGGCTATGTGACTAAGGCAGGTGAAGGGCTAGCTGTGGTTGCAAAGAAGACCCAGGCAGCCATGATCTGGGACTTGGTTGATCTCTCCCAGTGCCCAGCACATCACTATAAACCAGCGTCTGTCTTTGTTGTCTCTGTCCTAGTTGCTATTATCTCCTGATATTGTGCTGTGTTGCCATCCCTGCCTGCGTCCACATCTCGCCAGTCAATCACACATTCTTCCTTGGACCTCTGTGGCTTTTCTTCTAGAATCTTCCTGGACCTGATCCTGGAGCCGCTCTTTGTCTTGCAGCACTGCCAAATGTCTCAACAGGTCTGTGGCCTTGCTTACACTTCAGTGTCTCCAACTTTATTTTGGTAGTGACAGCTTTATGTCCCTGTCACAAGGCTGATAGAAGACCTGAAGATAATAAGAGAATAAATGAGGGGAACTGTGAGAAGTGTTTACAGGTGACTAAAATCTAACTATCACCTCTCATCCCCAGAGCCAGCTCCCCAAACACAGCCAGGGGTCCTAGAGATAGAGATGACTGTGGGCAATGTGGAGTCAGCCAGGAGGGGGAGAGGTGAGGAAGGAAGCAGCCTGTATTGAGTCAGGCACTGATGCTACTTAATAATCTCCATCTTGTGCTTGTTCCTCACCACACAGACAAGGAAACCAAAGTTCAAAAGTGTTATTACACCCGAGGTCACATGGCTAGAAAAACTGCCACAGCATGTGTTTCCAATCAAGGCTACCTTCTCACCGTGTAAATTCTTCAAGTAAAAGGACAGAGTTAGAGAGCCTAATAGCAGAGAACATCTTCCTGAACGATCTGTTAATACAGCGTGGGAGGCAGAAGGATAGCTTGGACTTCATGGAAGTAGGACCCAGAACAGGTAGGAGGGTCCCAAGGTCACACTGGTGGTCCTACCTACACACCAATGAGGGCTCTGGGGAAAAGTGCTAACATGGCATGTTTCTGGTAAGGAAGGCTGCTCTGCTTCAAGGCGACATCACCTTCTGGACAGTCTTTCCTTTACCTGGTTATTCTGAGGCTTTGCCTATTGACTATTCCTTCCAGCTGTGATGCAGGTGGAAAGGACGGTGGTATGATGGGAGCTAGTCAGTCCCAGCTGTCACCCGCTAGCTGTAAGAGCTTCCCCGAGGCTCCCCAAGTCTGCTTCTTTATTTGCAGAATGGATGTATTGATATACAGGATAACTGGTGTTGAGCACCTAGCATTGTGGGAAGAGGAGGGCTCTCTTTGCTGTCCCCTAATTTCCCTGAGCCTGGCCCATGCTGTACAAAGAGGCTGCAGACAACTCTTAAGGAGAGCCAGTTCTTAGAAGAAAGGGAAGATCATCTCGCACTTCCTGAACATTATATTCCTGCTTATGCATTCTGATGTCCTGCTTGCTTTTTTGGGCTCTAAGTGCTATCCTGCTGACTCACTTCCGACTTCTCCTCGTTCATCATGCTCAGCTCCTGAAAATGGAATAGGATGGGAAGGGCCGGAAATCGTGCTGTCTGGTGAGATGTTTAAGGGGACAGGCACCCTCTGTTGAATGCTGGGGGTATGAGGCGAGCCCGGGCTGAGCCTGCAGCACATTTCTCATCTGAGTTATGATACTTGACCTTGGATCGTAATACGAATACTAACCGGCCCACTTGCTGCTCCTGACAAGGAGCTAAGAGGCCCCAGGCTGTGTACTCTCTGTGGATAGCCTCTTCGATCACCGCAGATGAAGAAGTCAGGGGTCCTTTCTGTTCGGACAAAGGCGTGCACGCTAATATTGGCTAAGGAACCTGGCAGGGTCACATAACTAGTAAGGGGAGGGCAGAGCAAAGCTTCAAACCCACCGTCTAGACTTGTGCTGTCTGATGAAGCAGCTGCTAGCTACATGCGGCTAACGAACACTCAGAGGTGATTACTGTTTGAAAGGTGACTAGAAGGAGGAAGAACTTGAACCTGAAAGGGGGAAAGAGAGAGAGACAGACAGACAGAGAGAGAGAGAGAGAGAGAAGATATGCTGTCCCTATGTAGCCTGATCTGCTCTGGAACTTACTATGTAGGTAGTACAGGCTGGCCTAAACCCAGTGGTCCTTCTCTCTCAGCTCCCTGAACATCGAACATCTAGGATTATAGACATGTGTCACCTGAAACGGAACTTTTTGTTTGTTTGTTGTTTGGTTGTTTGGTTGTTGTTGTTGTTTGAGACAGGGTTTCTCTATATAGCCCTGACTGTCCTGGAACTCACTCTGTAGACCAGGCTGGCCTCGAACTCAGAAATCTACCTGCCTCTGCCTCCCAAGGGCTGGGATTAAAGGCATGCACCACTGTTCCACCACTGCCCAGCTTTTAGTTGCCTTTTATTATTTGTTTATTTATTTATTTGGAGACAGAGTCTCATTTTGGAGCTCTTGCTGGCCTTGAACTTGTTTGTGGTAATTCTCCTGGCTCAGCCCCCCCCCCCAATGTCAGGATTATGGGCACAAGTTACCATGTCCAACTCCAAATAAACATTTTAAATTTTATTTCAAAAATTAGAAATCAAAGATCATGATGATTTCTTGGAGTTTTGTTGGTTTTGTTTGTTTGTTTGTTTCTTGTTTTTGAGACAGGCTCTCACCATGTCAGGGTGATAGTGAGCTGGTAATCCTTCTGCTTCGACTTCTTGAGTGCTGGGATACCCAATACTCAGTATAAGACGGCATCTGGAATTGTACTAACTTCTCCAAGGACTCTAAGGGATCCATCTGTGCACCTGGAGTGTGCTCAGTTCACTAGGAAATTCTTTTTTGTTTGTTTGTTTGTTTGTTTTTGTTTTTGTTTTGTTTTTGGTTTTTTTGTTTGTTTTTTTGTTTTTTCCGAGACAGGGTTTCTCTGTGTAGCATGGAACTACAGAGTCCTGGAACTCACTCTGTAGACCAGGCTGGTCTCTGGTCTCGAACTCAGAAATCCTCCTGCCTCTGCCTCCCAAGTGCTGGGATTAAAGGCGAGCGCCACCACCACCCAACAGAAATTCTTGTTCTAAATAGATGTACAGATTTTTGAGGAGCTACCAATGTCCCAGTGAGGTGCCTCCAAAAGTCCCTGCGCCAGACATGGAATGTCACTTTTGAGAAGGCAGAGTCCCTGTCCTCAGGGCCAGGGCCCTTCCGGCTTCACTGTAGCTCTACTTGGAGGCCTTTGCCAGCCAGAGTCCAGCTCTTTCCCATCTGAATCCTAACTCAACAGACTTGGACAGAACCAGAGATCTTACATGCTGAAGAAACTTCTAAAAAACTATACTTTAAAGGAGTTGGAAAAGCATCCCAAGCATTGGGTGAGACAGAGGGGACAACTGAATTAACGAATATTGAACTTTTATTCCTTGCAAAGCACTTTTCAATATGCCACCTCATTTTACCCTTATATCAACTTAATGAAGCACATAGCACTACTTCAGGGAAGGCAACCCGAGACCGAAAGGTTAGGTAAATGGCCAGAAACACGGAGCTAGCAAATGGCAGGCCTCCGGTTTGAACCACTCTTCCCAAGCTCAGGAAGTCGTGAAGATCTCCGCTGTCTTCACATTTTTTTTTTTCTGGTGCTGTTGTATGAATTGGGTATACAGTGTAAGTGAGACAGACAAGCTCTCTGTTCTGGTCAAACTCAACAAGCAATTAGAATAGAGTTCTCAGTGCTACTAGGGAGGCAGGGCCATGAAGATACACAATAGAGAGTCGCAGTCTAGGTGCGGGGCAGTAAGAAGCTTTCCAAAAGAAAACCCGAGATCCACATGGAGCCTAAAGGATGGAGTAGAGTTGTAGATCATGGCTGGGGAGGAGCGGGAGTGTGGCTGGGGAGGAGCGGAGTGTGGCTGGGGAGGATTGGAGCATGGCTGGGGAGGAGCAGAGTGTGGCTGGAGAGGAGAGGAGCATGGCTGGGGAGGAGTGGAGTGTGGCTGGGGAGGAGAGGAGCATGGCTGGGGAGGAGAGGAGCATGGCTGGGGAGGAGCAGAGTGTGGCTGAAGAGGAGCATGGCTGGGGAGGAGCAGAGTGTGGCTGGGGAGGAGCGGAGCATAGCTGGGGAGGAGCAGAGTGTGGCTGGGGAGGAGCGGAGCAGGCTGGAGAGGAGTGGAGTGTGGCTGAGGAGGCGCAGAGCTGGGGAGGAGTGGAGCACGGCTGGGGAGGAGCGGAGTGCGGCTGGAGAGGAGCTGAGCATGGCTGAGGAGAGGAGCGTGGCTTGGGGATGTCTTAATCTGAAAATAAGCCATGAAGGCTTCAAGACATCAATGTGGTTGAGGAACTGAAAGAAATTTAGACTGCCTCAAGTAGAGAGGGTGGAAGCAAGGAGGGCCTGAAGCAGACAGGACCAGCCCATGGCAGGCTCTTTACGCTTATTGACTATTCAAGGCTAGACTTGTACACTATTTCTCCGCTAACCACAGGGAACGATTCCAAGAACCTTAAGTGATTGTCTAAAACTGTGAATAGTACTAAATTCTACAGATATTATTTTCCCTCTTCATACATGTATTTGATAATGTTTCATTTATAAATTAGGCACAATAAGAATAAATAACAATAATTATAAGCTAGAACAGCTTGAACATCCATTAGCTGGAATTCTGGGGGTCAAAAGTGTTTCAGATTTGGGAATTTTGTGCTTTGCATTTTGACAAATTTACATATATAATGGTATCTTGGGGAGTGGGACCCAACTTTTTAAAGATTTATTTATTTATTTTATGTATATGAGTACACTGTCGCTGTCTTCAGACACACCAGAAGAGGGCATTGGATCTCATTAGAGATGGTTGTGAGCCACCATGTGGTTGCTGAGAATTGAACTCAGGACCTCTGAGAGAGCAGCCAGTGCTCTTAACCCCTGAGCCATCTCTCCAGCCCTGGACCATCTCTCCAGCCCTGGTCCCAACTCTAAACTCACAGTCATTTATGTTTCATAGAACCCTTATATGCATAGCCATAAGGTAACTTCAAGGAGGAAGGTAATATTCCAGTGCACCTGCATTTGCGCCCTGACCTGTCATAGAAAGTCAGGCATGGACTGTCACACTTGTGTGTTCTCTTGGCCTTTGGAAAGTTTTAGATCTGGGATGTTTTCAGTTCTGGATTTTCAGAATAAGGTTGCTCAAGTTGCATTCTGTGTACTGTAATATAAGTGACGTGGTTTGTGTTCCTGATTTCAAAAGCTGTTCTCCCAATGTCTCATGTGGTGAACGGAGATGATACAAAGCCTATGTGACGAGATGAAATGATGAGACATGACTTAGACTTGGCGAGGCATTGTAGACTGTCCCATAAGGCTGTTTGGATATGAACCCTGAAATACTGTGGGAGTCAAGCTGGTGACTAAGTCTCAATTTCATTCTACTACTTAGAATGGTCTACCTTTTAAAATGTGTTTACTTTGGGAATATATATGGAATGTTTTTGAATTACAGTTGATTATGGAAAACTGAAACTGTAGAAACCAAAACCTCAGGTAAAATAGACTGCCAAATTCTATTTATTTACTTGTTTGTAAATTGTTTAACAAGAGAAAACTATTCTTTATTACATGTATTTATATTTGTTTGGTTTGAGACAGGATATCTCTATGTAGCCCTAGATATCCTAGGACTTTCTTAGTAAACCAGGTTGACTTTGAAACTCACAGGGATCTATCTGCCTCTGCCTGGCAGTTGCTGGAATTAAAGGTGTGTGCCCCTATGTCTGGCTACATATTTCTGACACAGGTCAATGACAAACTTCTCTGGAACTCAACCCAAACCATTTCCTTACATTTCTTCTTTCCTTCCTCCTCCTCCTCCTCCTCCTCCTCCTCCTCCTCCTCCTCCTCCTCCTCCTCCTTTTCTTCTTCGTTTTTGTTTTGTTTTTGTTTTGAGACAGGGTTTGTCTCAAAAAACCTGGCTGTCCTGGAACTCACTCTGTAGACCAGGCTGGCCTCGAACTCAGAAATCTGCCTGCCTCTGCCTCCCAAGTGCTGGGATTAAAGGCGTGGAGCACCACTGCCCAGCTTTTTTTTTTTTTTTTTTTTTTTTTTTAGGTTTTTTTGTTGTTGTTGTTGTTGTTTTTGTTCATTTTTTCTTTTTCTTTTTTTTAATTCCTTACATTTCAAACCCATGTTGAACTTTGAAATATACCATTGTTCATATGTCCCCAGGATTTTTCATGGACTCATATTTTCTCTTAAAATTTCTCTGTGCCTTCTTTCTTGGTTTAGCCAACAACGTCACAGGCAGTACTTCACGTTTTACAGATGATGGGAGCTAAAAGGTTTACTATGTCCTTAACAGTCCGCCAGAGAGCTGGAGGCAGGGCGGTGCTGAGTTCAGGTAATGCTGTGGTGGATTGAGGAATGGGGATGGAGATGTACTCAGAAGTGTTTAAGACTACTTTCTTGATAGGAAAGGGGGGGATCGAACAGGCAAAAGGAGTATAAAAAAACCTCCAGGTTTGATACACAGTTTTATTAAGCATAATGTCTGTTAGCCTAGTATTTAAGAATAAATTTATGTAGCCGGGGGCGTGGTGGCGCACGCCTTTAATCCCAGAACTTGGGAGGCAGAGGCAGGCGGATTTCTGAGTTCAAGGCCAGCCTGGTCTACTGAGTGAGTTCCAGGACAGCCAGGGCTACACAGAGAAACCCTGCCTCAAAAAAAAAAAAACCAAAAAAAAAAAAAAAAAAAAGAATAAATTTATGTTAAGTAAAGTAATATCAAAGAATGATGTTCTATTAAAATTTCAATGACTGGAACTTACTTGAGCAGAAAACTATGGGAGAATATTACTGACTAGGGGCTTTCACTTTTTTTTTCTGGGTTTTAATTTGCATACATTTTGCAGTCTGGGCATGCTGACAATAAAGCTTCTTTTTGGTCAAAATCAAGCTTAACCGATGAGTCTACTTTGTTTCTTACTAAGAAACCTTGAACCTTGAGTTTCTGAAGCTTAACATGCCTTTTTGCTCCTTCTATTTTTTTTCCATTTCTATACCTTAGAAAGAGTTGTAGATGGCTCCTATCAATGGACCAGTGATAATTTGGACCCCGCCTTCTTCGCCTAAGTCCCGCCCACATCAAAACCACACCCCTCTTTTGGCCCCGCCTCCTGAAGATGTCGTCTCCGATATGACAGCAAATTCTCCACAATTTTGTCCAATGGGACATACGAAAGGCGGGACCTATGTCAATTTTTTTTTCCCCATTTGTCCAGTTATATATCTATCTATATTCAGTTCCATCCCACTTAGTCTTCAACCCAAGGATTGGTTTCTCTGTTCTTTGTTTCTGGCTCATGATTGGTTTTTTTCTCATTCCGCCCCTCTCTTCTAGCTCTTGCAGGCGGGATTAGCACGCAGCTTCCTGCTCTTGCCAAAAAAATAAAAGAAGAAAAAGAAAAGAGGAGAGAGGCGAAAGAGAAAAAAAAAAAAAAAGTCACGGAGATCTTTGGTTTTTAATTGGCTTTCAGTCCTGTCGGTCAGGCCAAGATTTGCCTTTTCATTGGTTTGTCTGTCTGCCCATCCTGAACCGGGGGCGGGATTTCCCCAGGAGACCCACACCTGGTTACCACTGGTCGAACAGTGCGCCTGTCTGAAGCTTCCGGCCAGGGATTGGAGGCGGACGCGGACAGGTGGGCGTGGATTGGCTAGGGCAGCCGGTCAGTGTGAGGCGGGGGCGGGGCCTCGGCGGCTGGTTGCGCGTGTCCGCCGCTGGCTCCGCTCTATCCGGCTTTGCTAGGGGAGGTGAGTCCGGCCGCGGCGGCTCCGGCGGCTGAGAAGGCGGCGGCTGAAGAGAAAGCGGTCACGGCGGCCGTGGAGAAAGCGACCGTGGGCACGGAAGCCGGGTGGGGGGGAGGGGGGGAGACGGAGCAGCCTTGAGCCCTGCAGGGGCCGTCGCGCGGGGGACCCACCCGCTCTCCCCCCCAACCCTCCTCAGCACAAGCAGCCGGCGGCGGCGGGGGCAGGAGTCAGCCTGCTTCCGACCGTCCCCCGCCCGCTTCCCGGGGCTCCTATTCTTTGGCCCCGGGACCCTAACCTCCTCCGGGGCGGTTCCCTGTGTCTAGGCGTCCGAGAGCTGCCCACCGCTCTTTCATTCCCTCCCTGCACCTTCTTCCCTTCACTTTTGCCGGGGTTCTCTCGCTCCTCTTCTGTCCTGCCTGTCGCCTCCTTGCCTCACTCTCTTCCTCCAGCCTCCTTCCCTGGCTCATTCTGCCCAGGAAAGTTTGGTACATCTTCTCGATCCCCCCCCAATCAGGTCAACCAGACTCGGAGTAAGGGGGAGATGTAGGAAGGCCTGAGAGTTCGAGGGGAGGGAAGCTAGAAGCTGGTTTCCCTGATAATTTCCCCTCATCTTTTTTGAATTTTTTTTAATTGTGTTTTTGAGGAGGTGGGAGGTGTTTAGAAAAGGATGTGGGAATGGAAGGGGTAGATGAGTCAACCCTCTTACAAGATTCCAAGGGTGGCGTGTTACCAGATCTTTTTCGTGTGTGGAGTTCAGGGGGTCGGGAGGTTTGGCCTTTATTCCCACATTCAAAGTTGGAACCTCCCCCCCATTAAGAATGGAGTTTTAGTATCCACTTGTAGCAGGAATCCTGGGGGGAAGGGGCCCTTTTCCCTTTTTCTTTTTCTTTTTTTCCCCTTCTTATTTTATGTTCTTAACTTTTATTTTGACGACCCGCACCCTTCCACACACTCTCACCCCAAATTCGAACACCCAAGATCCTCAAACTTGTCTGGATTGACTGATGAAGACATAAAGCCAGTTCCGCTCTATGGTTTTTGAGGTGGAGTGAGTGGTTTTTCTTCATTTTTTTTTTTAAATGGCCAAATGACAGCTTGACCCAGTTTGCTTTCCAATCAAAGGGCATTTTTTTGAATGTCTCTTTGTGGCACAAGAGCCAACGCAAAAATGATGGCGGCTTACAATGGCGGTACATCTGCGGCAGCGGCAGGTCACCACCACCACCACCATCACCACCTTCCACACCTTCCTCCTCCTCACCTTCACCACCACCACCACCCTCAACACCACCTTCATCCGGGGTCGGCTGCTGCTGTCCACCCAGTACAGCAGCATACGTCTTCGGCAGCTGCGGCAGCCGCAGCAGCAGCTGCAGCCGCAGCCATGTTAAACCCTGGGCAACAACAGCCATATTTCCCATCCCCGGCACCGGGTCAGGCTCCTGGGCCAGCTGCTGCAGCCCCAGCTCAGGTACAGGCTGCTGCAGCTGCTACAGTGAAGGCGCACCATCATCAGCACTCGCATCATCCACAACAGCAGCTGGACATTGAGCCGGATAGACCTATTGGATATGGAGCCTTTGGCGTTGTCTGGTGAGTATCCAAACCACGACTCCACAAGGTTCTCACAGGGCAAGCCATGGTTCATTGGTTTTACTCCATCTTGACCAAAGTAGAGCAAGCTTCTCCTCTCAACTTGAGGAGGCCATCCAGGAGGCCATCCTCCTTGATGGCGATGAGGCCTGGCGCATTGGCTCTCCAGGCCTGTGCCTTGAGTCCTGACAAATGGTAGTGGAGCATTTTCTCCCGAGTGACACAAGTTTGCCGACTATTAAACTTGCCTGTCAAGAACCTCAGTGAGCTTCTGAGTGTAAGATCGGTAGGTAAATGTGCTAAAATACCTCCTCCAAAAGACCGTGGCCATCTCAAGTGTGGCAGTTTGGCTTGGGGGCTCAGTTACAGCAGGTGTCAGCCACTGACCCCCAGCAGGCAACTTTCCTGCCCACCACATCTTTTCCTACCTTATTTTGTGATCTTGGCCCTGAGAAGAAAGGTAGGTTTCATTGTTGAACCAGTTAAAAATCATCACTTGAGTAGTTTTATTTTAAACCAAAAGGCTAAAGTTGGGAAGTCTGTAGCTTAGCCTTCTGATAAGAATGCATTAAATATAGCATCACACATGAGTAGCACAAATGAGGTTAGTAGACTGGAGTGCACAATGGCCCACATTCCGTGTAATGGTCCCTGACTATGGGCCAGTTGCTGAGGCGGGAAGTGTGTCTTTAACAAATGAAATTGCTGTACTTTTGTTAATGGTCAGATATGTTTAAAAGTCTAAAGATTTGTTGTATGCAACATCTTTGTTTATTTGCCCATCTTAGGAAGATTGATGGTTTAGAGTGCATTTATCTCTATCACATATAGAATGGAAGGTTTTTTTTGTTTTTTTGTTTTTTTTTTTTTAAGTTTTTCCTCCCAAGGATTAACAATTCCAGGGTGGAAAGATGATTTCATGTTTTCAGTGTATGTAAACATAGTTTCTTAATGTCCGGGAAAGTCCCTGTCACAAAAAAGAACTCTTTAAAATTAGCCTGTAAGTAATTCCTTTCTTTGTTTTTAAGGCTAAAATTCAGCTAGGTATTATTTGTGTAATAGCTGGCTATCTTCCTATTTCAGAATTTATAGTCTTGACATCTAAGTTAGCTGATTCTTAATTCTTAAAACGAAAACAAAACAACAAACCCAACAACTAGAGTCCAGCTTTTCTCAGCTAGCCTGCAAGGAAGTTATTGCTACATTCTTGCTTCTCCAGGGACTGTGGGATTGCTAGTGGGAAGAGAGGAGGCCATAATGGGTCCTTCTCAGTGACTGTTGAGGGACCTGACTGTTCCTGCCTTCCTCTTCTCTTCCATAGTACCTTCCCCAGGGAATTCACTAGGAACTTCCATTCCTTGCCTAACCCTTGAGGATTTCCAGAGTAGTGGGTGGAGAGATGGGAGGAGGGTAGGAGAAAACTGGTTTCCTGCTTTAACTCTTGTCATTGTTTTATAAACTTTGAGTATCTGTATTTTTTTTTTTTAAGATGTGGTTGTGTTCAATGCTGAAAACTTAAGGGATACAGAAAACTTAAGGGATACAGAAAGGGACACTTTTTTGTTTGTTTGTTTGTTTAACATTCTTGAGTTCACTACCTTTTTGTCAAAAGGCTGTTTGACTTGAAAAAGTTTTAATGTCAGGTTTGCGGCAAGAGTAGAAAAAATGAAAAGGGAGCATCTCTTCTGGCAAACCTTGTGACAGTGGACGTTAGGGATCGCTCTTGTCTGAAAATCCGCAAGTGCTTGGTGTGAATCCTTTCTAGAAATTCGCAGACTGCCCCTTGAACCAGTAATTTGACCATCTTCTCTTGTTTCCTGTTTACTGAATATACTAAGTTCCTTGAGGGTAAGATCTGTATACCGAAGTCCTTTTGTAACCTTTTGAGACAAAGTTTCAATATATAACTCTTTCTGTTCGGCCTGGAACTCTGCAATGTAGATCACTGGTCCTCAAGCTCGCCTCTGAGCGCCTGGGAATGTTAAAATGTAGCACCACGTTCAGTCTAGGACCGGGATCTCCACCTTCCTAAAGCTGCAACTCTTTAAAACAGTTCCTCATGTTGTGGTAACCCCCAATCAGAAAATTATTATCGATGCTACTTTGAAGCTGTAATTTTGCTACTATTATGAATCATAATGTAAATATCTGTGTTTTCCAGTGGTCTTAGGTGACCCTGTGAAAGGGACATTCAATCCTCAAGGGAGTCTCCACCCACAGGTTAAGAACCACTGGTCTAGAAGAATTTTTTCCTCCAGTACCTAGGACAGTGCTATGGTATCTTACTGCTTTTTGTTTTGTTTTGTTTTGTTTTGTTTCCAAGACAGACAGGGTTTTTCTGTGTAGCCCTGACTGTCCTGGAACTCACTCTGTAGACCAGGCTAGCCTTGAACTTAGAAATCCGCCTGCCTCTGCCTCGCAAGTGCTGGGATTAAAGGCGTGCTCCACCACCGCCCAGCTTACTGCTTTTTTGATGTATTGCTTTGTTTTAGTGGAAACAATAGGCATATATTTCTCTCAGTTCTAGAGACTGGAAATTCAAGGTCTAGGTGTTGGTAGGCTTGAGTCCTGAGCTTCTCTCCTTGGTTTGCGGATGGCTGCCATCTTGCTGTGTCTTCCAATTTTTTTTTTCTTTTTGATCCGTTTTCATTTCACAATCAGGTTTTGCTAGTTCTTGCAGGAATGTTTTTATCAGCTGTTTTAGGTGAAATACAATTTAGTTTGAAAAGGGAGAAGAGTACCAGGTGTGTTTTTAGTATGCAAATGCTGTTCTATTTTTATATTTACATATTGATGACTTGCTGTCTGAATTGCTTATTTGGATTTTAACTGTGGTGTGATCTAAGTTTGCTAAAACTAGAGATTTGATAACTAAACCAGAATGAATTGCCAGTGGTGTGCTGAAATTCCAGGTATTGGTGAGGTTGTTTACCATTTGACCTAATAAAACAGGGCTTTTCTTTTTAATTTAAAAAGTTCTTTTTATGTGTGAAACAATTATTTCTTAAAATGATTAAACAGAGCATAAGGAAATTCTTCTAGTGATACATCATTTAAGTCAACACTATATGTAATTATCTGGGTATCAGATTCATTTAGATTCAGTTATTTTGGGAGCATATACAAGTAATTGTATCTATCCCCTTCCTTTTTATGAATGTGTACCTTGGGGTACTAACTAATGGCCAAAACAGTGAATATAATGTTGAGGGAGACTAGTCTTCAATGCTGCCAGAGAGAAATATTCATAGAAACAATGGAGTATTTTACCATTGAGATTTATCACCGAACAACTTAGTACCTGACTTGATTTATCTTTCTGCTGAAATTTTTTTTTTTTTTGTTTTTTCGAGACAGGGTTTCTCTGTGTAGTTCTGGCTGTCCTGGAACTCACTCTGAAGACCAGGCTGGCCTCGAACTCAGAAATCCGCCTGCCTCTGCCTCCCAAGTGCTGGGATTAAAGGCGTGCGCCACCAACGCCCGGCTCTTTCTGCTGAATTTTACTAGTAGAATAACTTATCAGTCTTGGACAGTTGTGTAAAAATAGTGAGTTACCCATTAGGTTGCTGGTAAAGATGGTGCTTTGACAGTTCAATTAAGGTTTCATTAATAACTGTCTGCCCTGTTTTGTCTCAAAGTAAGAGTTCTAGCTTACCTGGTAATGTGAGCAGCAGGGGTAGGCTGAGATACATTCACTGCCAATGATAGATGTTGCTTATTGGTTCTTAAAACATATATAATTTCACCTGCATTATCAGATGTCAAGACTTTGTGTTTTGCATTTTTGCTCATATGGACATTTCATAATGCAAAAACAAAGTACAAACAGTATTTCTATCATTTGGTGAAAATAACATAAATGTATCCTTTTGTCCATAGTTCACCTTTGCTAGAGAAAAATACTGAGCTTTAAAACTGTGACAACTTTGCAACAAAGTGCTTCAGGATCTTATGAAGTGTATAGTTTAAAGAATTGGAGCGAGCTGACCACATGAGAAGAGTTTGAGGACTGCTAAGCCCAGGTGGTTTTTGACACTCTCAACATAGAATATAGATTGGATTAATGCTGCCTTGATAAAAGTGAGTCCAGGGAAAGCCTCCACTTTATAAAATTAATGTTTTAGCTTTTTACTGTCTGATTAATTAAAAGATCAAAGATCCATAGATGCATTCAGTCTGTTGTCTTTGTACTTCAAATAAAAAGTCGCAAAGCTTTGAATGTTTTTGCTTTAATACTTTTAGCAAGTTACTTTTATCTGTATTTCAAAACTTCAGCATCACTGTTGTGCTACCTAGTGACTTATCACTAAGCTTCATGATCTTGATAATTTTCTCTTTCAGTCCCTCATCTGTGAAATGGGGATCATAGTGCTTATCTCAGAATTGGTACTAGGGTTAAATGAGGTGATCCTTATAACCAATATATCTAGCATACAGTAAGTTCTCAGTGGATGCTAGTGTAGTTATTGCTGGTTAAAAAGAAAAAAGGACAACATGCTTTTGTTAATGTGCAGGAAGAACCTTCCTGTGTTGTCAGATTTACTACATGAAATCAACATTCAAATTATTTTAGGAGGCATGACTTTTAAGAACTATAGAGTCACCTCCTCAGTTGAATTTGTGCCAAGGAGATAATGAAGGTTAAATTCAGAGCTGAGGGGAAACTACTCTTCTGTTCCCTCAATTAAAGGAACAACAAAACAGCTACTTTGGGTATAGTGTAGCCAGTGTTCCAGTCATCATCTGTGTTGTCCTAGGAACTATTGTAGATTTACAGACTGGGAAGGAATAAGTGAAGGTTGCCATCACTGACTAAGGTCCTTGAGTGGAAATTCACTTGTGTTTAAAGGAAAAGTAAACTGCTAAAGATGATCCCGGTGAGGCGGGGGAAGTGTGTGTGAGTGAATGAAAAATTATTCAGTGTAAACTTCCATGCATGGCAAAGATGTCTAACTTGTTCATCTTGTGAAAATTAGAGGTGTGTTTTCTGTGGTCTTTTTACTCTGTAGATAAGACATTAGATGGTGGAGAAATGGGGAATGCTTTTTGGATGTTTGAGGAATATCCTGGGTTTAGTTACACAAGTAAGAGTAGTATACTAAAAGAATATTTTGTTAGTAACTTTTCTGGGTTAAGAATCTGTAGTATTGAGAAGTTTCTGTACTATCAGTCAGGATTAACAGGCACTGCTGGGTTTTGCTGGGTTGTGGGTGGGAGGTCTGCTTTGTGCTAAAGCTTTGAAGAAGCAGAGTCTGCACCATAAAAAGGAAATGGATGCTCTTCTCCATATAACAGAGCATCTGTGTGAAACTAGCAGTGTGGAAATCTATATTGTTAATTTCACCTACAAATAATGTACCTTTAGTAACCACAGGTTCATGGCCATAAAGAAAAATTAGAGGAGAAAAGTTACACAGTCTAATATTACTGTACCTGTTTCTTGGTGATTGAGAGCCTGTAGCCTGTAACATTCAAAATGATTTTAGATTTCAACTCTGAAGATTATTTGTATTATGCTAAAAAAAAAAAAACCCATCACAGTGTAACAAAGAGTAAATTTGTTTTATAATTGGAGATTAATATCATGTTATTACTAAATACCGACTTAGACCAAAAAAAAAGGCTTTTTTTTTGTAATTTAAAAAAAAAAAGAACATTTAAAAATCATTGTCTTTTAAACTAGCTAAAACAACAGTGTCTCTGAACCAGTTTGGGGACTGGTACAGTCAGTCCCCTTTCCATTTGCTATGCCAGAGGAGATTTGTAAAATGCCTTAACTAGATATATGTTTGAATATTGATTCTGTTTTTCTTTCTCCAAAGTATGGCATCTGAAAAAATGTTATTCTTTGATGTAAAACGACCTCTACTGGGATACTAGAATGTTTTCTTTACAACTTGAGTTTGTCCAGGCTTTTATTGACTTCTGTGGTATAATCGAGTGGCTGCTTTATTATTGTTTTAAACGTTCTTTTTGTTTGTTTTTTTTAATCAGGTATATTGATGTGCCAGCAATTTAAGGATCAACTGTATATATTGTGTGCTTCCCTGATATGCTGATTTACTTTATTTAATAGAAGTTGTCAATGACAAAGAAATTTCCTCCATTTGTCATTTAACAAGTAAATGGAATGAAGCTACTTGGTAGATTATGTTTGGGTTTTAGTTATGATTCCCTGTGCATCCATAATAATAATTCACTCCAGTGAGTTATTTGTTAACTGGGTCATCTAGTGCACATCAACAATGATTTCCTAACTAAAATAGCTTGTCATTTTGATCCTGTTGTTGCTTGGGGGTAATACTGAGGAGTGCCCGAGGCATCAGTTATACAGCAGTCAATAAGCATTCGCCAAGTCATAATAGATATCATTAGTAGTTCAGAAGTACCTAGAAATATTAGCAAAAATTCTAGCACTCTAAACCTACAGAAAGATGATTCAAGGAGCAGCTATGCTCCGACTGAGCCTTTGCCACTTCCTTGTGGTGCTGTGAATAATATAGTGTGCAGGGATGAGTGCCGGGTAATGATTAACTCTACTGTCAGACGGTGAAAGTTTTTGGTTCTTGGGCTTCACTAGACCATATATTTTTGTTGTTAGCTTGCTATGGACTGGCACTGTTAAGAGACCGTAAGGAAGGATATTTAGTTCTGTGGTTGATTTCTGAAGCCTCTGTCAAGGCTGCTTCTGTTGTTTCTGTTGTGTGTGGTGCACTGTGCTGAGCTGCAGGCAATTATCCCATCTTACAAGGGTCATGATCTTGTCTTGAAAGAGTTTATAGCAACCAAGTAACTTGAAAAATAATGTCCTTACTCTCAGGTAGTTCATAGCCTTAGTTAAAACTAGTTTGGAATGAGCATGATGTCTCCACCTTTTTATCTGAATCCCAGCACTCAGAAGGCCGAGGCATGAGGATTGCTGTAATTTCAAGGCCAGTCTGGACTACATCATGAGTTCTAGGCTAACCTGGGCTCAAAATAAGGCCTTATCTAAAAAGCAAAACAAAAATTCAACAAAACAAAACTCTCTAATAACCTTAGCATTTCAGTCTTCTCAGTTTGGATAATACCTGTGTATTGCCTGTGTGTTAACTGTTTACTAGTTGTGCTAGGTGATGAGAACTAAAGAGTTAACCTTCCCATGGCAGAGAGATTTGTAAGGGAATAGTTACAATTCAGTGCCATAGATGCAGCCAGCTGCACGGCCCCTGGACATTATTGGGAGCATAGAGAAGACATTTCTGTGGAAGGTATGCTGCTTCCTAGAAAAGGTAAACTATTCATGGACGAATTCTGGCTTGTCGGCAAATGGGCAGCTTCTTCATGTAAATTTGTGCTGTTGTAATGATAGTTGGTGGGCGGGCCCAGATGCCAAACACCACAGCTTGGGCTTGCAGAAAGTGTTGCATATGGGGTGGTAAGAAGGACATTATTTTTGCTAGCGCAAAAGGAGGTTGGGATGTCAGGTTAAAGTAGAGGTTGTTGGTGTGGCAGGGTGAGAGGGCAAGAATCTTAATCTTTTCATGAAGAAAGTATCGTATATACATTCAAAGTATCTAGTTTTAAAACCTGACAAAGAATGATTAAAAGACATTTAAAAAACTTTATTTTTGTTTTCTTTCTCCCTCTCCCTCTCCCTCTCCCTCTCCCTCTCCCTCTCCCTCTCCCTCTCCCTCTCCCTCTCCCTCTCCCTCTCCCTCTCCCTCTCCCTCTCTCTCTCTCTCTCTCTCTCTCTCTCTCTCTCTCTCTCTGTGTGTGTGTGTGTGTGTGTGTGTGTGTGTGTGTGCCTTTGTCTGCCCATAAAAGATAAAGAACATTAACTCTTGTTGGCTTAAGACATTACTATTTGGCTGTCAGAGGTTGGTGCTTGGTGTCTTGTATCTTTTCCCACCTTATCTCTTTGGAGTCAGGGTCTCTGACTGAACCTAAATTGGCTTGTCAGCAGGCCACAGGGGGCCTCTTGTTTATGCTTTCACAGCACTGGGATTTCAGGCCTTTGCCAAGTACGTTCTGGGGATCTAAACTGAGGTTCTTTACCAAGGGAAGCAGACTCTCTCTCCCAATTTTAAAAATAAATCTCTTGTTGAGGAGAGGGTGAGAATGAAAAAAAAAAAAGGCTGAAACCCTGTAAATGACAGCTACTGAAAGTTTTTAGATAAGAGGAAGATGGATCAGCTTTAATTCTCTGAATATTTAAATTAAAAGGTAGAGTTGGTAAGGAGTGTCTGAGCCTTAGGGATGTTCTGCTGTGGTAGAAGAAGTTACTGAAGGCCAAACTATAGCTCAGTCAGATAGGAAATGTGCTCACCATGAATGACAGCCCTGTGTGGTAGGAGGCTGTTAGGAGAATAGGGTAATCATTGGTTCACATAAAAGTCAAGGAAAATTAGCATGGAGAAAAGACCATTGCATTTATCAAGAAGATAGATAGATCATTGATGACATTTGA
Source organism: Apodemus agrarius (assembly GCA_964023405.1). Taxonomy (NCBI): domain Eukaryota; kingdom Metazoa; phylum Chordata; class Mammalia; order Rodentia; family Muridae; genus Apodemus; species Apodemus agrarius. The sequence goes on along the minus strand of OZ030015.1, from coordinate 64,666,825 downwards.
AAGAATGATTACATCTGAATTTCACACTGTGTGTGTGAGAGACAGACACAGAGAGAGACAGAGATTTTAAATGTTTTAAGTATCAGCAGCAGCACTTTTATTGTTACTAACACTTTTTAGATTCCACGTTTGTGTTTGTAGTTTGCTAAGCCAGAGAACTTAGGTTTATAGTATAAAAGATACTGTTTTCTTTGGGAGAAGTTTATTCATTGATGCTAGTGATATTATAGAATACTAAACCAACCTTGCTAGAAAACAGCATAGATTCTGGTTCTGACATCACTGTCAACAAGTCTGTGATTCTGATAAAGTTATTAAAAGTTCTGAACCTTGATTTCCTTGTTTATAAAAAGCCTCTGCTTTCTAAGGGATTTATAAAATGGCATGAATATTTGAAAGGCCTAATGATATTATTTGTGGGCAAGTAAAATCTGCTAGTGACCACAACAGCTTTCTTCAGGACAGGTAAATATTGAAACATTTAAAGGTAACTATTGCAAAGGTTTAAAGGACTAGCGAAGGCTCGGGAGAAGCTCAGTTGGTAGAGTCCTTGCCTGGCATGCTCAGAGCCACATAAAATCAGGCAATGTGATGACTCTTGTAATTCCAGCGTTTGGGAGATAGAAACGGGAGGATGTACGTCAGATATGTATATAATTGGAGGTTGGAGGCCAGCCTGAGATATCTGTGGGACCCTGTCTGGGGTTTGTGTGTGGGGGCTGGGGAAGGTAAGATAAATGTCACCTTCTTCAACTTTGAGATCAGATTTTAGTACAGGTTTTAAAAAAAATACTTACATATGTGAGTGTTTGCTTTCATGTGTGTGTGTGTGTGTGTGTGTGTGTGTGTGTCCAGTGTGGCTGTCTGGAGAAGTAAGAAGGGGTTAGATCCCTTGAATTGGAATTACAGGATTCTTTGTAAGTGCAACAAGTCCTTTTAACTGCTGAGCCATTGAGGTCAGAGTTTAATTAATTAACTAATTAATTAATTATTTTTTGAGACAGGGCTTCTGTGTGTAGCCCTGGCTGTCCTGGATCTTACTCTGTAGATCAGGCAGGTCTCAAATTCAGGGATCTGCCTGCTTCTGCCTCCCAAGTGCTGGGATTAAGGGCTTATGCTACTACTGCCTAGTTGAGATCAGAGTTTAAATATTCAGTTCTCAAGAGATTTTTTTCCTCCCTATTACTGATTGATTGGTGAGGATTATATGTGTTAAGTTATTGAGAAAGCTTGCCTATTGGGCAGTTAGATGCTATTATTTTCCTAGTTGCAAAACACCTTTTAGTGCTATAGATTTCTTTCCTTGGGTTCAGTGTCTGTGGGTAAAAGCACTTATCGAGTGATCCTGAATACCTGAGCTCAATACTCAGAACCCAGAACTCACATACTGACTCCCAAAAGTTTTCTTCTTGCTTCCACAGGCCTGCCACGTCACATGCATGCCCCTTCCTCAGCATAATAACAATAACAAAGCAGTGATGATAAAATAGTCTATCGGTACTTTCTTCCCCTCTCCCTTTCTCTTCTAGGAGACCCACCACTAGACTGCATACAGCACAGACCTTGAAAAACTATTTTTAATTATGTATGTGTGGGTATGTATATGTTGATTAGGGGCCTGTAGTGGCCAGAGGCATTGAGCCCCTGAAGCTGGAGTTACAGGCAGTTGTGATCTGCCTAACATGCTGGTAAAAGGACTCAGGTCCTCTTGTAGAGAGTAGGTGCTCTTAATTGCTGAGCCATCTCTCCAGCCTTACACCACCATCCTTTTTATTTGCTTGGGTTTGTTTGTTTGTTTGGTTGGTTGGTTGGTTGGTTTTTCTTTTTTTCTTTTTTCTTTTTTCTTTCTTTCTTTCTTCTTCTTCTTCTTCTTTTTTTTTTTTTTTTTTTTTTTTTTTTTTTTTTTTTGGTTTTTCGAGACAGGGTTTCTCTGTGTGGTCCTGGCTGTCTTGGAACTCACTCTGTAGACCAGGCTGGCCTCGAACTCAGAAATCCACCTGCATCTGCCTCCCAAGTGCTGGGATTAAAGGCATGCACCACCACTGCCTGGTTTGCTAGTGCTGATTTTTAAGTTTGCTTTTTATATACTGGGAGGTGAACTTTGGGCCTGTGTGTGTTAGATGAGTGTTTTTACCACAGAGCTACATTACAATCCCTCTTGTACATTTTGTTTTTGAGACAAGGTTTTACAAAGTCACCCAGGCTGGCCTTGAACTTGCTGTAGCAGCATTCTGTCAAGCTTCCAACATCAGGCCCTGCTCAGGTTTTTAAAGTTTTAAGTTAAACCTAATAATAAGTATTTTTTGTTGTGTCATCAAGTAAAATGACTGGGCCAACAGTATGTGTACTTACATTAATTTGTAAGTTATGTTCTGAAATTGAGTAAGGCAAGTGCCTTAATAATTTGTAGAGAGGGCCTGTGACTTCCTAGGTGGTTCTGCAAGGGAAGGAGCTTTCAAGGGCGCTCCCAGCAAAGAGCAGTGCTGCCCAGGAGGGAAATAATGAAAGCTATGCACATGGTTTTACATGCTCTAGACACAGTGAAAAAAGGGCAAAAGAAACAGGTGGAATTATTTTTAGTAATATGTTTTATTTAACTCTTTATATTGAACATAACTCATTTCTATGAAAAATTACTAATGATATATTTTACATTTTTCATACTTAGGTTACAAAAAATCAGTTGCTAGAGCACATCTCTGTTTGGACTAGAAACTTTTAGAATAGGTTTTTAGTAGTCACATGTTCTGTCTGCCTCATTGACCAGCATAGTTTTAGTCTTTAACCCCTGCTGGATTTATATGCACTGTGTACCAATGCAGGTAATGGAGATAGGATGTTAAAGGTAACTATTTAAAAAGTTAAAGGAAGAATAAAAAGACCTGGGGATATATTGTTCAGTTTGTCAAGTGCTTGGGTAGCAAGCACAAAGCTTGGGTTTGATCTCTAGCACCACATAAAACTGGAGCAGTCTGGCCCTCCTCTGCACCTTCCTGCAGTCAGCTGAGTGAAGGCCAACTCGCCGCAGTGGATTTGGGCAGGGCAGTCAGTCATTAGTGACCAAGGTAACACATTCATCAAATTTATGTCAGACTTAGACAAAGTAGAATAATGTTCTTTGTAGAGGAATTGTCTTGTCTGTCCTGAGCTACTTAGAGAAACAGGTATTTTCCTTTGCTCTGAAACTTCCTAAAGTAGCAGAAGGTAAAATTGCTACCTGGTCCCTGCCATCTTTACTTTTCCATCCCAGGTAGAGCAGATAATCTCAGATGATTTCTTTTTTCCCCCTTAGTGTTGTGGTTTTATTATCTAGATAAGGGTCTCAGTTTTGTCTTCAACTCAAGTAATACAGAACTCAATGGTGTCAGACAGCCAACTTCTTACTGGGACAGAAACAACATAGAAGCTTTTGCTTATCTGTTCTTGACTTAAAATTCTTGCTTTGATTTACAGAGAAAGGTGAAGTGAGGCTTTTGAACAAATAGATAAAATTAGTCATTTGACCTAGATTGCAGCCTTTTCTCCCTTTCTGTCTGCATGGATAAAAATCATCCTCCAATTTACATAAGCAGGTGATTTTTTTTCTTACATGCTAATTTTCTTAATGTACCATAGCAAAGAGCTACAGAATTGCAAATTGTGTAAGTAAATTGAAATAAATCAGGTGACTTTATTTCACTGTATCATCTTAAACAGAAGCACCCAACGGGTGCAATTATCAACTGATTGTCTCAGAGCTGCAGCAAAGGCTTTCTCCCACCCTCTCTTCACCTTCCTTGTTTCTAATGTTTGCAGTAGGGGAACTATTTTACTTCCACTAGACTGCACTTTTAGTAATACAAATGTGGGGGAAATTTGAGCATATTAAAAGTAATCTAGAAGCTAAACAACAAGCATGTGGGTACTGTTCTGACACAGGTGTGCTTGGAGTGGTCTCTAAGAATAATGTGAGAAGTTTTAATTTTGTTTAATTGGTTGGCGTCTGTATTTGTTTTTACCGGATTCTTTACATTATAGTAATTGGGATTGTGAATTCAGTTGGGTGTGCACCACAGCCACAGTTGGAAGTAAACATTGATGTGGTTTTTAAAAAAACATGATGTGATTAAAACATTTCAATAAGTAATTGGTTTTAGGGACTGTTTCCAAGAGATCAGGAGGTGAGATTATGTCAATCAATACAGCCCCCTTTCTTTATTGCAGCATTCCAGTGTTAAAGCTACTAAAGAATACCATTCAGTTCCTTTCATGTTTTAGTTGTGTGTGTCTGTGTGCACGTACTTAACAATGCTGGTGATTGATCCAGGGCCCACATGTGTTTGGCAAGTGCTCTACCTCTGAGCTACAGGTCCACCCCCAGATGTTACAGTTTTATTCATTTACTGGCAGGGATGGAGACTTAAATCATACTCCCTGTAGCTTTGAAGCAATGACTTGGAAATGAATCATATTTTTAAGGGAATAAAAGTTCAGCTGAGCTACCTACATATTCTTCCAGAGTTGAGGAAAAGTAGAAGAGGTTGTAGAGCAAAAGGCAAGAGTAAATGGAAGATAGCATTTAAGTACAGAGGGACAGTGTGGCTTAGAAGCTAGCGGCTAAATCCTGGTTCTGTCCCTCACTGGCTCTGGGCACATCTTTTTCTCTTGGTACCCATGGTCTTCATGCATTAAATAGAGTATGTAGGGATAGTAGGTTGTTGAGGAGTAAATGAATATGTAAAGTCTTTTTTTTTTTTTTTTTCTTCCTGAGACAGGGTTTCTCTGTGTAGCCCTGGCAGTCCTGGAACTCACTTGGTAGACCAGGCTGGCCTCGAACTCAAAAATCCGCCTGCCTCTGCCTCCCAAGTGCTGGAACTAAAGGTGTGAGCCACCTATGTGAAGTCTTAGAACCAAGCCTGGTGCTATGTAAATGTAAGCTGTTAGTTACTATCAGTTTCAGTAAAAGTAAAGAAATACTATTTCCCCAAACTAACTTGTTCCTTGACTGGTATGTATATGACTCCACTAGAGATTTTTTTGTTTTACAAATTTTTTAAGTCCTTCCAATTTTAGAATGAGCTTTCCAGATGCAGCTTTTCTTTAGTGAATGAAAGGAAGATTTTTGCCTGCTTTAATTCTCTTTCATTATCAAAGTAATAAGGTTTACTGTAGGTTCTCAAAATTTCAGAAAAGCCAAAAGAAAAAGAAATGTTTTTCGTCTACACCACTGATAACATTTTGTTGTATTGTTTACACAGCTTTTATGGAAAAGGGAGATATTATTAGTTAGTTGTTTCACTAATGGTTATATATAAAGTTGTGTTTTTAGCCATTTGTTTTGAGCTTTAAATTCTTATAGGCTCAGAGTTCTACTTCAAAGGAATGAGTTGTAGATAGAGCTCTTGTACTTTAGAATGTTTCTAGCCCACTTCCTTACACAGATTGTTGACTTGAAACTCAGAAGCAGAGAGATTTGTTTAGTCACAAAGCTGGCCTGTGGCAAGCCAAAGCCTTTGTTCTCAGTTCTTAGGAGTAATACTTCCCCTGTGAATGTCCCTTAAGCAGAGAGGTCCTCATACAAACGCACATTAGAACCAAACCAAACAAGTTAGACACGAAACCTGCATAAAAGTGTCTGCAGGGAAAACGCTAATATTTAAAACACTGTTGGTTTTGTATGCAATAGTGACTTGAGTTTTGCTTTGGTGTCACAAGTGATAAAACTTGTAGGTAAAGGAGAGTGCAGTAGGTAGCCTACAGCAGTGGTTCTCAACCACTAAGGCACTAATGATCCTTTTACAGGGGTCACCTAAGACTGCAGAAAAATACAGATATTTACAGTTCGTAACAGCAGCAAAATTATAATTTTGAAGTAGCAACAAAAATAAAATTTTATGGTTGGGAGTCATCAAAACATAAAGAACTGTATTAAAGGGTCACAGCATTAGGAAGCTTGAGAGCCACTGGGCTGAAGATGGCTCAGCAGTTGAAACAACTCAGTCTCCCCTGTTAAATAGAACCGTTTTGTATTGTATATCTATTGGGTACATCATGCCCCCACCTCCTTTAATTTTTAGAGATCTATTTATGTGTATGAGTGTTTGCTTGCATGTATGTATGTACAACATGTGTATGCCTATTGCCTGAGGAAGCCAGATGGTGTTGGATCCCTTGGTTGTGAGCTACCATGTGGGTGCTAGAAAACAAATGTGGGTTCTCTGGAAGAGCAGCTAGTGCTTTCAACCACTGAGCCATCTCTCCAGCCCCTCTTTATTTTTGAAAGACTGTAACTCCCAGAAAATTTAAAAGAATTTCTCAGTCATCTTTCTAGATGAGCATTTGTGACTTTCATTTTATCTGCTTTGATGCTGTTTCTGCAGAAAGATTGATGGCTAAGATTGAATTTTGATTTGATTTATACTTAAAATGTTAAGAAATTTCTGGTCACTGCACCAACTCATTGTTTCATGTAGTAAGTTTGTCAAGCTTCCTACTAGAGAAGGATTTGGAGTTTTAAAGCTTGTGACTCTTTAAATGCTATGTTTTTGCACTTAGCGTGAAATCCAGTGCAGCTCACATATGGAATAGAAACATCATGTTCTTGTCAAAGCTAAGCATCAGAGCAGAGATGCTTCATTCTGCAAGGACGGTCTTCTAGTGGAAGTAAGAATGTTTTCAAACTATGGATCCTAAGGTTCTGTTTCACAGTTTTGAGATAAAGGACATGATCTAGACTGTTGTATGATTGAAGTTAAGGTTTTTGTTTTGGCCGGGTGGTGGTGGCGTACGCTTATAATCCCAGCACTTGGGAGGCAGAGGCAGGCGGATTTCTGAGTTCAAGACCAGCCTGGTCTACAGAGTGAGTTCCAGGACAGCCAGGGCTACACAGAGAAACCCTATCTGGTTTTTTGAGAGAAAGTTTCTCTATGGAGCCCTGAATGTCCTGGAACTCATTCTGTAGTTTAAGACCAGGCTGGTCTTAAACTCTGCCTCCTAATGCTGGGATTAAAGGTGTGTACAACCACCGCCAGACTTGGTCAAAGCTAAATTTTAAATTATCATAGTTTTTAAAATTTTAAAGTAAATTACCGTAATGCAGTCACATGAGCTGCTGCTGTGATTTGTGTCACCCAGCTCACTGCTGTGTATTTTTCAGTACCAAATAATTCCTTTGTTAAACTCATTTTCAGTAAATGAGCCATTGTTCCCAAAGGGTTGTGATTATTTCTATATATAGTACAAAGCCCTAAGAAATAACTTTTCCAGTCTAAAACATTAGTTAGTGATTAGGAATGACTGAAGTCATCATTCTGTAGGTTAAACTACAGCTGTGTATGAAAGGGCAGCTGCTGTGTCTGCTCTGGGCCACATGATAATCTAGCTTTACTAGAAATGAGCTGGCAGCAAGACTTTAACCATGAAATCTTTTGGTTTAGTTGTGAAAGGAGTTTTCTGTCACCAACACAGTTATATACAGAGTTTTGTAAATGCAAGAACAAGGAGGTTGGAGTTGAAATCAAAATGACTCTGGTAGGCCACTGTTACTGGTTTATTTGATGTCGAAGATATTAGTATCTGCAGGTAAATCACCTAAAATTCTCATCAGGAAAGGTAAAATAGGACACTAGACTGTTTAACTGGGTGGGCTGGTTATAGTATATATTAGCTGTCTCTGTATGTGGGTAAGCTTTAAATAGCTAGTTTTTAGGTGGGGTGCAGTAGCTCTTGTTTATAATAGAGGAAACTGAAGTGAGAAGACTGCTCTAAGTTGAAGGCTAGCATGTCCTACAGAGTAAAATGCCGTTGATTAAGAAAACACAAGCTCGGGGCCTGGAGAGATGGCTCAGTGGGTAAGAGCACCTTCTGCTCTTCAGAAGGTCATGAGTTCAAATACCGGCAACCACATGGTGGCTTATAACCATCCATAAAGAGATCTGACACCCTCTTCTGGTGTCTGAAGACAGCTATAGTGTACTTACATATAACAAATAAATAAACCTTTAAAAAAAAAAAAAAAACACAAGCTCACAAAAACCAGAACAAAGCTCCCAAGGGTCTAGTTCTTATAATTTCCATTTTCTTTTTCTTTTAATGTAGATGGTCGCTCTTGAAGACACATAAAAGCTAATCTTTGCCCTTTTTTCTTTTTCAATGCTAATGAAAACTAAATACTGAAAACCACCCTAAGCACATTCTCCACCCATAGCTCCACTGGAAGGGATGCTTGAAAATGGCTCGGACATTGTTGGCTTCCTCGGAGCAGGATGCTTGTTATTTGTTCTTTAGTTGATAGTTTTTAATGCATCAATGATAGTTGGTATGGGATGGTGGTTCTCGAAAAAGAGTGCTGTTATGTACTACAGGTTTCCTACTTCTTCATGCAGTGGAAGGCTTTCTATCAGGGGACACTTTAATGGTGTCTAGACAGCCCTTTTTGTGTATGTTTGGTTTTTGCCTTTTTAAAATAAGAGCCCTAATCTAAAAATAGTATAGTGGTACAACTGTATTTCTTTTTTTTTTTTTTTTTTAATTCTTTTTTGTTGTTGTTTTTTTTGAGACAGGGTTTCTCTGTGTAGCCCTGGCTGGCCTGGAACTCACTCTGTAGACCAGGCTGGCCTCGAACTCAGAAATCCACCTGCCTCTGCCTCCCAAGTGCTGGGATTACAGGCGTGCGCCACCACCGCCCGGCACAACTGTATTTCTAAGATCAGTCTTTTAATTTGGAAAGGAAGTCTCTTCCCTTATATGTTTTCTATGATATACATAAAGAATCTTATTGAATTGTTAGGGAAAATAGCACCTTCAGTGCAGTGCTGGATCTTGTGGTAGAAAACTGAGAAGAGATCTAGTAAACAGAACTGTCACACTAACATCAAAGACACTCCAAAGCACTTTGATGCTAGCATAGGAAAGAGTTTCGTTCTGAGCTTGGTTTTTTTATTTCCTCATTTCTGTTTTATGAACTTAGACATAAATGGTGGCTTATTGTTCTGAGCACCTTGGATAGATGGTGCTCAGTAGCCCACAGGTGTGCTTAGAAGAATGTAAAGGCTAGGGTAAGCCCTGCTGGTTCCTTATGTGTTTTAGAGGCTAGTGTGTGTCAGATACATGATTTGCAATATACTCTTCCTGTTTGTGGCTTGTTTTTCTCGTTCTTTTGATTTTTTTTTCAAAAGCACTTTGAGAGATGACTTATTCTCAGAATTCTTCCACTTAATACTGAATTCAGTAAATTCTTAAACAGTTGTGCAACCATTGTGACCATCCAGTTGTAGAACAGTTCTATTAATACAAGTCCACCAAAATACCCTAAACTGTATTGTTTAATTTTACTTAGTTGAGGGCTTTATATAAATTATAAAGATTAGGTTTACTTTACTTCCAGGTGGCTTAGGGGAAAGTATAAATAGAATGTGTGAGCTGGCGTTGGTGGCGCACGCCTGTAATCCCAGCACTTGGGAGGCAGAAGCAGGAGGATTTCTGAGTTCGAGGCCAGCCTGGTCTACAGAGTGAGTTCCAGGACAGCCAGGGCTATACAGAGAAACCCTGTCTCAAAAAAAAAAAAAAAAAAAAAAAAAAAAAACCAAACCTAAAAAAAAAAGGTGTGGAACTTGATAATTTTTTGGTCATTTTCTAATTAACAAAGGTATAAAGGATTGAAATGGATTTACTTTATTCTATGTCAACATTTTAATGAATCTTTGAGGAAATAGATGATTCAGGGTTTATATAGAATCTGTGTAGTGGGTAAATGCCCTGACCCATAAGCCTGACAATCTGAGTTTGATCACTGAAACTCAGAGTGGAAACAGAACCACCACCCAAAAGTAGTCCTCTGCCTGCCACACATGTGTATTAATACATTCATATCACACTCATAAAATCTTAAATTTATAAAAAAAAAATGAAGGAATCTAAATACTTCATATCAAGAGTACCCTATTTATTTAAGCTCTTCAAGAGGAGAGACGCTGGGGCTGGAGAGATGGCTCAGCGGTTAAGAGCGCCAACTGTTCTTCCAAAGGTTGTGAGTTCAAATCCCAGCAACCACATGGTGGCTCACAACCATCGGTAATGAGATCTGATGCCCTCCTCTAGGGTGTCTGAAGACAGCTACACATATTAAATAAATAAATCTTTAAAAAAAAATAAGGAGAGGCTGGACTGGGCTAAATATGTGTCTTTTTGTGAGCCAAATGTGATGGCCCATTCCAGTAATCCTAGCATTTCTGTACTGAGGCCCGAGAACTGTGAGCTTGAAGCTAGTCTAGGCTACATAGTGAGACCTTATCTCAAAAACTGCAACTGGACAGAAATACTCCTTTGAAGCGTATATATGATTTTTCTTCAAGCTACATTTTGTGGTGTCCTCTGTTGCATAGTATTTGCATGTTTTCCACCATTCTTTACCAAATAAAGTTTTTCATGTTTTTTTGTTTTGTTTTGTTTTTAAAATAAATGTGAACTTTTTTCCTGGCGCCTCTTAGGTGATCAGCTACATGAAGTTGAAGCCATATTTCTTCTTCTCTTCCTGGAAGTGGTTTTGTGTGTGCTTGGTTTTTGTCTTTTTAAAGTAATAACCCTAATCTAAAAATAGTACAGGGTAACCCAACTGTATTTTTAAAACAAGCACCCAAGACTTCTGTCACACTGGGTATTAGAACTTAATGCTTTTTATGTGAAGAGTGAGGCCACAGGTTACTGCTGAGGCTCAGGGTGAAGAATGTGGTTTGAATCAGTGATGGAAACAATACTCTTTCCATGAAGCAGGAAGCTGTCTTGACCAGGTCCACCTGCCATTGAGTAAGAGGCACTCCTGGTATAGACCAAGGAGAACTGAAGAGACCAAGAGAACTGGTGTTTTATAGTGATCACCAATCTAATCTGAGTGATCTCAACTTGACTGTTACTAAAAAGGAGAACATTTTCCTGGATTCCCAGATAATTACTGTGCTTCATCTGTGACTGTGCTGGCTACTTTTATGTCAACTTGATACAAGCTAGAGTCATCTGAGAGGAGACAACTTTGACTGAGAAAATGCCTGTATAAGAACTGGCTATACAGCATTTTAAATTAGTGATTGATATGGAGGGCGCAGCCCATTGTTGATTGTACCATCCTTGGCCTGGTGGTCCTGGGCTCTATGAGAAAGCAGGATGAGAAGTCAGCAAGGAACACTTGTTCATGGTCTGTGCATCAACTCCTGCCTCTAGGTTCCTACCCTGCTTGAATTCCTGTCCTCATGCTGCTTTTGATGATGAATTGGTATTTGGAATAAACCCTTACCTTCCCAAATTGCTTTTGGTGTTTCATTATAGCAACAGTAACCCTAAGACAATGACTGAAAAGAGCTTGCAAGACTTTTCAGTCTTTCTAGACAAAATGTCTAACAATCTGTTAATTCCTTTAAACAGATAAGAAACCCAGAACCAAAGCATCCAAGATTCAGTCTATTGTTATTCTGTGTTCTACAATATAAACATGGTGTTTTGGTCTGAAGCAGCAACATGCTAAGAACAATCATGAAGAGGCTGCAGAATACCCTAAACTTTTAGCCAAGACAGTGATGGAAGCCAACCAAAAGGACAAGGAACAGAGTGCAAACATACATAGGTAGTTCTTGCTGCCATCATCTGCTTCCAAGCCTGAGTCTAGTCAAACTTAGGAATCCAGGACTGGTGGGAACAGAGTGCAGATATAATCAGTCCTTGCTGTCATTTGTTTCTTAAAAAGTTTGCTTTTTGACTTCCTAAAGAGAAGATTATATTACAATCTAAAAGCCTTTTATGTTGCTTATGTTTATCTTCTATATAAATAAAGTTCCTAATTCCCATACCAAAGATGTTGTTTGTAGGGTCAAACTTAAGGAAGTTTTACCTCTTTGTCCTCATAGAAGTTCACCTAGTAGATCCTATTTCTCATTCTTGGGATTTTTTATGACAAATGAGGATTAGCAGAAAGGAGTTAAAACCAAATGAGAACCCTGAGAAGTATACTTTATCTAAAAAAGTATGTGAATGAAATGGGGAAAGGGTGTTTACTTGTTGAAAATGACAAGCCTTGAGAAAAGTTTGAGTAAAGTAATGTTTATGGACAGCCCTACTAACATAACAGATCTGTTCTTTTAGCCCTTTAAGTAGCTTACATAGCTATGATTTCAGTTAAATGGTCTTGTGAATGTCCAGATTTAAGATGTCAAAAGCAAAATTTCAAACAAAAGTATAGGAGTATGTAACATTGATAATTTTAGATAATAACATAGAAAGCTTATCAGATTTTTAGATCATCGGGAGTCAAGAAAGATGGCTGTAAACACAATGACAGCTATTCAGAGTGGTGTAAGATCAACAAGTGCTTGGATATTTGTAAATAAATTATAGTTAAAGTATACATCTAGTACTGAGGGGGTAGCTCAGTGATAGAGTGCTCGCATGTATATGAATGGCACACAGAAGAAAAAAAATACAGAGATATATATGCACAGGGCTTCAGTTTGGGCAGTTCTAAAAGGATGTGTCCCAGCACAATGGTACATGGTATCTTGCCAGTTATATGGTGACTTTTTTTTTTTTAATAAGGCTTGATTAAGGGAATGAGACCTCAGTGAAATTTTAATGATGAAAGGATGCAGACATCTTTTGATCCAACTTTTGATGTTACAGCATGACATTGTCATCTACAAAGCTTCCTTGAGAACCACACAATTGAAACTTTTCTTAATTGCAAAACGTGGGGCCTGGTAGTTAAGAGCACTTGTTCTTCCGCAAGGAAGGACCCAGCACCCAAATCAGGTAGCTTATAACTACTTCCAACTCCAGTTCCAGGAAGTCTGACTCTTCTGGCCTTCGTGGGTATCTTGAGTACACTTGGCACACATACATATGTCCCCCACCTCCATGAATTTCCAGGAAAAAAGAAAAAAACTCTGTTAATGATGTTTATGATTTTGTGTTGAGCTATGTTCATATCTGACTTGGCATATGAGGCCCATAGGCCACAGATAGGACATAGAAAAATTTAAAGAATTACAGTGTAGAAGAAAATATTTGGATACTACACATCTAAAAGATCACTTATATCTAGAATATAATAAAGAGCACCCAGAACCCAGGACTGAGCGAGGACTGTGGCTTAGCAGAGGCTGCCTCGCATGTGCAGGGCAGTTGGCTAGCTCCCCAGCATTCCCCAGAGGGAAAACAATTTTAAATCTTAAAATTACTTAATGAAAAAATATGACTGAGAAGCACTTGAAAAGATATTCAACATCTTCAGTGATAAGGGGCAGAAACGTGCAGTGAGACAGTATTGCATCTCTATTAAAGTAGCAGCAATTAAAGAGAAAAACTATAGCTATTACCAGATACAAGGATGTGGGGCAGATCAAACTTGTACTTTTCTGAGCGTGTGTGTAAAATTATTATCATCTTTAAAAACAGTTTGCTATTTTCTTATAAACTTGAATATGACATGGCTATTGCCCTACTAAGAGAAATGAAATTTGTGGTCTATACAAGATGCAAAATAAATATGTATAAGGTTTGCCACAACTTTACTTGTAAAAGCCCAACTAGCTGTAAGGGGCGGCACACATATTTAATCTCAGCACTCTGGAGGCAGAGAGGCAGGTGGTGGATCTCTGTGAGTTTGAAGCCAGCAGGGTCTGTATAGTGAGTTCCAGACCAGCTAGAGCTGCACAAAGAGCCCCTGGTACAAAACAACAAAAGCTCAAACTGAAAACCTAAATGTGGTAAAGAGATCTCAAGTTACAATGTACTAAATGCAGTGAAAAGAAACTGTTGGTGTTGATACATTCGTGTAACAATGTAACATAGATCATAAGGACTAAAGGCTTGATTGGGAACCTCCAACTGCTGGATGACAAGTCACTGGCCATTTGTTAGAGCAGTTTGAACCATATGGCATGTGTAGAAATGGTTGATTGTCTAGTGTGAGGGCAAGGAGGCTTTCCTGACACAATGCCTGAATGTTTGTGAATAAATTGCGAACGTTACATATATACATTGCTGAGGATACTAGTGTTCTTTCCAGGAAGTGGCTGTAAAGGAAAGAGAAGCTAGGTTGGTACTCTAGAAAATGAGAGTTGAATTGAGAGGTAAGCCTTAGGCCAGTTTACAGGAGAAAGGGAAGTACCATAGAGAGAAAGAAGTTGAAACTGAGGACTGAACAATGCGGGATAGAACAAAGTCCCTTAGAGAACATGCAAAGAGAATAGGATTCAGAGATAGTACAGAGAAATGCTAAGTATATTGACAACAAACTGGGCTGAAGGTGAAACAGAAAATTAGCCAATCCTTGCACCCTTTGGCTTTATTTTCTCTTTAAAAGAGCAGCTGACATCACTGTTAGACAGAAAAAGGTAGAGTAGGAACCTAGGGAGAGACAGAGCTCCAAAACAGCCAAGTAAACAGAAAAAGAAAACGTGAGCCTAGTGTTAAGACTTGTGAGAGAATTTGGAGGGTCTGCTCAGCCAAGAGTATAAATATAAAACTATGAACCACATCAGATAGCCATAAAAAGTTTCAGTGTCTGGAGATAAGCCCCATGCAAGATATGGGATATGCTTTCATGTTACTGCCATGAAATCTAGGTGCATGGAGGGAGTAGCACCGACACAGCCTGCTGCAGCTGCTTTCTCCCAGCTTCCAGATCTGTTGTCACTCAAGCTTCCTAGTGCTGCAACTCTGTAATACAGTTCCTTATTTTGTGGTGACCCCCTTCCATAAGATTACTTTTGTTGCTACTTCAAAGCTGTAATTTTACTAGTGTTATGAATCATAATAGAAATATCTGTGGTTTCCAAGGGTCTTACGTAACCCCTGTGAAAGGGTCTTTCTACCCTTAGGTTGAGAACCACTGCTGGAAACCATTCTCCTTAGTGCTCTGCACCACCTTTTAAGAGAAATTTGATCACTTTCACCATCTGTGTAAGTCTATTTAATGGCTTTCTAGATTCTGATAAAATCAGAAAGTATTAACAAATGAGGTCTTCCCTAATTTGACATTCTCATTTCTTAGCAATTGTTCTTTCATTCTACACTCTAGCCACAGTGAACTGATTTCAGGCTCAGACATACCGTGATCTCTTATGGGCCAGTGGCTCTGTACATGAAATTCCCTCAGTATGAGTATTCAGGAATGACCAGTTGGTATTGAATAACCAGTTGGTGTGTTTGTCCCTAGGGAAGACTATTTCTACCATCCTCTACATACTTTAGCTGCCTGTATTGTAGATATACCAGTTAGGACCGAGCACCTCTGCATTATGATTAACTGTGGTTTTCTGTAATGGTCTATGTTGCAAAGAGAAATTTCCTTAAATGAGGGGTGAGGACTACACTTACTGCCTATACTGTGATTAAAACATTTTTCCTCTTTCATTTTTTTTTTACATTTAAATTTTGGTGAAATCCAGTTAGTTTTTTCTATTGCATATCTTGTTTTTGATGTCTTATTTTTCTAAAAACTCTTGGCTAACTCAGTACATAAATATCCTGTTTTCTTCTGGAAGTTGTGTGATTGAATGGTTTATGTTACAATCTATGTTTCCCTTTTGATCTATTTCTCTGTTGA
The DNA here is from genome assembly GCA_964023405.1 of Apodemus agrarius. Taxonomy (NCBI): domain Eukaryota; kingdom Metazoa; phylum Chordata; class Mammalia; order Rodentia; family Muridae; genus Apodemus; species Apodemus agrarius. Next base: position 64,651,254 of record OZ030015.1, on the reverse strand, counting down.
TTATTTTTCCTTACTCTCTTCTAAAAAAAATTTTTTGGCTATATACATGTGTATACCATTTTTCATTTATAACTTAGAGGTGTGATTTAGATTCTCTAAAGTCATATTTATTTTCAAATTACTTCCTTGTGATACAGTTTTGTTGTGATGAGACTATATGTTATCATTTTCTTTGAATTTGTTGGTATATAGCTTGTGGCCTTGTATGAAATCAGTTAGAAATATTTTGTTGCCTTTGAAATGTATATTTTCTGTGTAAAATTTAATATGGTATTTTTGCATATGGTTGCTGTCTTAGGGTTTTATTGCTGTGAACAGACACCATGACCAATGCAAGTTTTATAAGACAACATTTAATTGGGGCTGGCTTACAGGCTCAGAGGTTCAGTCCATTGTCATCAAGGCAGAAACATGGCAGCATCCAGGCAGGCTTGGTGCAGGAGGAGCTGGGAGTTCTCTCTCTTCATCTGAAGGCGGCTAGTGGAAGACTGACTTCCAGGCCGTCAGGGTGAGGGTTTTAAGCCCACACCCACATTGACACACCTACTCCAACAAGGCCACACCTCCTAATGAGGTCACTTCCTGGGCCAATGATATACAAATCATCACAGTTGCCAACTGATTCCTGTTGATCTTTCTAATATTATTTAATTTTTATGTCTAAAGCTGTTAGGAGTTTGGTTTATTCCTTATTAATATAATGGCCACTTTTATTCCTAGAGGTACTGAGGATCAAACCCAAGGCTCCTGTTTACCAAACAAGAGTTTGATCACTGTCTGTCTGTCTGTCTGTCTGTCTGTCTCTCTCTCTCTCTCTCTCTCTCTCTGCCTTTTTCTCTGTGTTGAGAAAGGTTTTAAATTGCCCAGGTTGACCTTGAGCTCACTGTGTTGGGGTGAGATTGATCTGAAGCAAGGCCTGACATACGGATTGCACGTACTCATTTTGATGAGTTTTTAGTCAGCAGTCAACTAAGATTCACATTGTCATCAGATTTCAGTCAAGATTGATTTTATCACCCCAGGAAGTGCACTCCAGTGAATTCTCGCATGCATATCCTTTTTTTTTCCCCTGAGCAGCCACTTTGAGTCTTGCCGTCTTTGATTAGTATTTTTTTCTTAGATTTCATACAGATAGTTATACTGTAAGTTAACTGATAGTTACGGTATTTATGTTCTTAGGACCAGGCTGTCTGCTGTTGTTACATTCATTCACGTCACCTGCTTTGTCAGGCTCCTCACTCTTGCTTTCTCTTCTGTTCGGAGTCATCTATCATTGTGTGCACACAGCACAGTTTACTCATCTGTCTTATGTTCCCAGTTGTAGGCTGTTATGTTTGTTCTCTTTTCTCTGGGGATAACTATCTAGCTGTAGAATAGCTGATTTGTAGGGTAGATATATATTTAACTTAAGTGAAATTGCCAAACAGTGTTCCAAAGTAGCTTTTCTGTTGTGCACCACTGCCCCAGAGGTGAGGCTCCAGTTCACTGTGTATATTTGGAACATACGATAGCCTCTGAACGGGGCCATTTAGTGTGTGAAATGGTATCTCCTTTTAGTTTTAATTCACATCTCCATGGTGACTAATGATACTTCGTTCATTTTTGTGGGTTTATTGGCTGTTAGCATACCAATTTTTTGCCCAACTAAAAAAAATTGAGTGGTTATTATCACTGTACTTTAGGAGGCTTGTGTTCTTTTTTGAATGCCAGTCTTTTGTCCACATTTTTTCCCCTAGTTTTTAATTTGCCTTTTTCAGGTAGTTAAGGTATTTTTTGATGACCAGACATTTTTATTTTGGGGAAATTAAGCTTACTATTTTTCCTTCTTGTGCTGTTGATTCCTTTTTGGTTTTTTTTTTTTGTTGTTGTTGTTGTTGTTGTTTTGGTGTTTTGTTTCCCCCTCTCTCAACAGTAACCTATTTTTTGAAACTTTCTCAAAAAGATTTTATTTAATAGCTTTGATCTGCTTGCAAAACTACTCAACTATTTAGACATGGTTGTAATATGTAAACCGTTTAAATTAATATTTATACTAACAAAGACACAGGAAATGTAAACTGAGGTTAAAAAAAAAAAAAACCTGGTAGCTTAGTGAGGTAACTTTATTTTCTTAATTATATAAAAAATATCTGTTTACAAGCCTGATCCTACAACTAAGTTGGCAGCCCTATAGAAATCTCTGTGTCTTTCTGCCTATCTAGTCTTTCTCTTGAACTCCTCCAAACCTGAGAGGGCTACTTTGCTCTCTTTCCTAGAATATTGTTTTACTCACATCCTGTTAGCTGCATCTCTGTTCCTGCAAGCCCAAAGAGAAAATCCCTATCTCTTACCCAGAGGTCCTTCCATGAACACTTTTCCAAGCGGGGGTTGGGGGGTGGGGGAGAGAGAGACAGAGACAGAAGGGAACACTCTCAAAGGTCCTATTGCTTATCCTTGAAGTCTCTAGCTCCTCCTCTATACCCGTGGCAGGCTGAACCACATCTCTGTTAAGGTGGTGGAATTCCAAGCCAAGCTAATACGGGCAGAATCTTTCTTTTCGCTTCAAGGCCACCCAGCTGACATTACCTCAGGTCCTAGAGCAAAGACCCCAAGACCTCTCCCAAGCACTTGGCCTTAAAATAAGATGACCAATCCAAGTCTTAAGCATTCTTATCTATTTAGGCTTTATAGAGGCACACCCAGGCCGAATATCTTCAGGATATGCCTGTGTCTGACATCTGTTTAAGCCTTTATATTTTGCTAACAATTAGGTTTTCTAAGTACAATAATTAAATATCCTATAACACATGATATAGTTCTAGATTTTTATTCTGTATTAGGGATCCTATATTTTCCTGGTTATTATAGCTTTGGGATAGGATTCCTTAATCTTAGCACTGCTGACATATGGGGAGGCAATTCTATGCGTTATGAGGTATGCAGCATTTTTCGTTTCTCCCTACCTGGTAGCGAGTCTTCATTTGCAGCAGCCAACACCCATTTCCATATAATACCAAATGACTTTGGCATGACCAATTAACTTTTGGTGGAGAATCACCAAGGTTAAGGCACCCTGAAAAGTCAGGGCAAAGTCAGTTGTTTTGTTCTCGTTTGAGAGTGTTTTTTTTTTTTTTGGTTTTTTGAGGAGCCCTGGCTGGCTGGCCTGGAACTCACTCTGTAGACCAGGCTGGCCTTGAACTCAGAAATCCGCCTGCCTCTGCCTCCCAAGTGCTGGGATTAAAGGCGTGCACCATCACCGCCCTGCATGTTAAAAGTTTATTAGAGAATTTATTATAGAAGATTTTACTTCTTACATTGAGATTTCTAATCCATGGACATGGCATATCTGCTGATTTATTTAGTCTTTAAATTTCCCTTTTCTTTCTTTTTTCTTTTGGTTGTTGTTTTTGTTTTTTGAGATAGGGTTTCTCTGTGTAGCTCTCTCCTAGATCTCTATAGATGAGGCTGGCCTTGAACTTAGAGATTCTCCTACCTCTGCTTCCCATGTGCTAAGATCAAAGGTGTACTTTTATATGTTTGGTTTGGTTTGGATTGGTTTTGGTTTTAGTCTTTTAAGTTTCTTTATGGTATTTTAGAGTTTTACTTTAAGGTTTTGAATGAAAAGTTGCTAAAAAGATTTTGTTAAGAGACTGAGGATGTGGACCACAGAGTGCTTGCCTGTCTCAATCTTCAGGAACCGTCTTCTCGCCCTTCCCCACATACAGTTTCTTAACTTTATTACTAGATATTTTGTAATTTTCAATAGTACTAGAAGTAATGTTTTAATTTTCAATATTACTCCCCAGTATCATTGACAAGTAAGCCCTCTGGCTTGCTCTTAATCTTCCACTCAATTAAGACACCTGGTTTCTTGAGGGAAATCTCTCTCAGCAGTCCCATTGTGTTCTACATGAAGGCCCCATGAGAAAGAATCTGCAGGCTTGGTACAAGCTCTTGGACCTGGAAGACCCTCAGATTTCTAATGAATCAAACCAACCATATTCATCTAAGGAGAGGTTGCTAAATAATTTCGTTGCTTCATGTACAAGGCCATCTTTGTTCAGTTCCTAGCAACACACACATACTTTCTCTCTCTCTCTCCCTCCCTCTCTCCCCCTCTTCTCCCCACCTCAGATTTAGTCCATCAATGTTATTAACAATGAGAAGGATTAGTGTTTTCTCTTGTAACAAGGGCTTGTCTTTAACAGTTCTTGAGATCCCAACGTCTGTGTTCAGCCACCTAAACAGGCAGCCAACAAAAACTATGACTTTATTGCATACCGAGTCTTTTTCTTAGTAATAAAGTCTGTTTTCTTTGTTAATTCTAACTAGAAATGGTTAACCAATTTTCTTTGTTTAGCATTTTCTTTTGGCTTTTTTTGGGGGTGGTGGTGGTGGTCCCCCCCCCCCCCGCCCCCACAGGGTCTCTCTGTGTGGTTCTGGCTGTCCTGAAACTCATTCTGTAGACCAGGCTGGCCTCGAACTCAGAAATCTGCCTGTCTCTGCCTCCCAAGTGCTGGGATTACAGGCGTGCACCACCACGCCCGGCTTCTTTTGGCTTTTTAATATCCTTATTAAATCTTCTCGTGTGAGTGTGAGTGTGAGTGTGTGTGTGTGTGTGTGTGTGTGTGTGTGTGTTTGGGGGGGAGGGAGAGATGGTGGGGTGGGGTGGGGATAGATGTATATGTACATGTGTATGACATAGTGAGTATGTGACAGTCAGAGGGCGACCTTGGGAGTCCTCACCTTAGTCTTCAGGTGCCTTGCTTCAGATGGGGTCTCCCTTGTTAATTGCTGCTAGTTGTCAGTTACCCTCCAGGGTTTCTCCACTTTGGCTTTTACATGGGCTTTGGGGATTTGAATTCAGATTATGGGACTTGTTCAGCAAGCACTTGACCACTGAGCCATCTCCTCATCTCTATACTTTTACTTTTGGCATTTCTCTGTGTTTATATTTTATGTGACGTTGGTAAAGTCTAGTTTAACAGTCTTTCAACTGAAACATTTAATTCATTCATGTTCATCATGAATACTTTAATTCCTCTGTATGTTTTAGGGTTTGGTTTTGTGATCAGTCCATAGATATTCAAATCATAGGACATAAAATAACAGTATATACCTGTAATCTACATACATCTTGTATATATCACTATTTGTTGTCGGTTTGTTTTCTTATTGTCAGTGGCTCCTTAAGTAGCCCAGGTTGGCCTCAGAAATCATGGTCTCCCTGTCACGGGCTCCTGAGTACTGTGTCTATCATTCTGCCTAGCATCTTTAGATTAGAACCGGTAAATTTGTTGCAAACAGTTGCTATACTGTTTTATTTAGGAAAGTAATAAGAAATGCCTGTTTACTACATGTTGTTTAGTACAGGTTTTCCAGCTGCTTGAGTATTTTAGCTGCTGCTCCTATTGTATTTCTTTGGATGTGTTGAAGGTACTTCATTTTTGCATTGGTAAGCCTCTCAATTGCAGTCTTTTTGACATGGTCTGTAACTGTTCATTGGTTCTGGCTTAAGCATTTGTTGCTTTCTTGAATGACTTTTCTTTGAATGATTGTGTATTCACAGTCACTAGAACTGTTATTTCTGGTAATTTTTCGAAGTTGGAAATTAGGGCTTTTGTTTGCTTTTTTAGAGATGATCTGAGTCCTAGAATGACCTTGAACTCTTGATGACCATCCTTCTGCCTCAGTCTCCAGAGAGTTCAGATTACAGATGTGACTACATCCCACCTACTTGTCGGTGAACATTAGCCTTGGGCTTCTTAGGGCAAACTACTTGCTGTAATTCTACCCTCCCGAGGTGTAAATGTTGTCAGAGTGGACAGCATCTCCAAGTGAAAGTTACTTAGTTTCAGTCTGTCTACCAATGTGAGTGTGCTTTTCTCTTTCTTTCTTTCTTTCTTTCTTTCTTCCTTCCTTCCTTCCTTCCTTCCTTCCTTCCTTCCTCCCTCTCTCCCTCCCTCCCTCCCTCCTTTCCTTCCTTCCTTCCTTCCTTCCTTTTTTCCGGGTTTTTTTTTTTTTTTTTGGATTTGGTTTTTTCGAGACAGGGTTTTGCTGTATAGCCCTGGCTGTCCTGGAACTCACTCTGTAGACCACGCTGGCCTCGAATTCAGAAATCCAGAAATCCGCCTGCCTCTGCCTCCCAGAGTGCTAGGATTACAGACGTGCGCCACCATGCCCGGCTACTTGTTATCTTAAGACACACCAGAAGAGGGCATCAGATCCCATTACAGATGGTTGTGAGAGACCATGTGGTTGCTGGGAATTGAATTCAGATCCTCTGGAAAAGCAGTCAGTGCTCATAACCATTCAGCTATCTCTCCAGCCTGAGTGCATTTCTTATACACAAATACATTGAAACAAAAAGAAAAGAGGAGCCGGTTGTGGTGGCGCACACCGGTAGGATTTGCTGAAGGAGGCAGAAGCAGGCGGATTTCTGAGTTCTAGGCCAGCCTGGTCTACAGAGTGAGTTCCAGGACAGCCAGGGCTACACAGAGAAACCCTGTCTTGAAAAACCAAAGAGAGAGAGAGAGAGAGAGAGAGAGAGAGAGAGAGAGAGAGAGATGAGTTTACAGTGCAGATGTGTTTCCATTTTAGTGTTTTTCTAAGAATCAAAATCAGTGAAGACCCCCATTCCCATTATCTCTGTCTGGGTATTATTTTTCCTACTTGAGTCACTAGTAAGGCATCCTTCTAGGGGGTCTTGACATGTCTATAATGGTCTGTGTCTCTGCTACAGGCCAGATAGTCTTCTGGCTTGCCCATTAAAACCTAGAATTCCCGGGAAGTGGTGGCTCACGCCTTTAATCCTAGTGCTTGGGAAGCAGAGGCAGGTGAATTTCTGAGTTTGAGGCCAGCCCGGTCTATAGAGTGAGTTCCAGGACAGCTATATAGAGAAAGCCAACAAAACAAACATACAAAAAACAAACAAAAAACAAACCCTAGACTTTTATCTAGGTCAGTAACTTTCTAAGTTTAGTTAAAAATACCTTTTAGCCAAACCCGTTTACTTACATAAATTGATATTGAGTATTTGGGAGTTACCTGTAAGCTATTTCTTAGATATGACAAGGTGTATGTTGAGGGGAAGTACAGTCAGTTTTCAGTCCTGTCCGAGAGCTTGAGATGCTCTTCCCCCTTCACTTTGCTATGCGCATCTTTTCCCCAGAACTTCCTGTGTGCTGCTTTTACGGTTTTCCCTTTCTAGATAAGCACTCACCTCCATCCATACCCATAGACTGGAGGATTATGTTATTTGTAATTTACACTCCATACTTCCTTGTGGATTTTTTTCCCTTAATGATAACCCTGTGAAAACAAAAACACAGGATTTATTTCCCCGTGTATCGTAATCATTGTTTTGTTTTGTTTTGTTTTGTTTTGGTTTGGTTTTTGGTTTTTTGAGACAGGGTTTCTCTGTATAGTCCTGGCTGTCCTGGAACTCACTCTGTAGACCAGGCTGGCCTCAAACTCAGAAATCTGCCTGCCTCTGCCTCCCAGAGTGCTGGGATTACAGTCATGCGTCACCACTGCCCGGCAGTATCATAATCATTGTATAAAGTTCGTTGAATTTAGTTCTCAAAAATATTTGTAAACAACTCTGGAAATTAAGAAAGAAAATTTGTTTGGGACTTGAGCCATCGCTCTACCCCTAGCTAGAATTGTTTGTTTGTTGTTTGTTGTTTGTTTGCTTGCTTGCTTTTTTGCTTGCTTGCTTTTGGTTTTTAGAGACAAGCTTTCTGCATGTAACCCTGGCTGTATTGGAACTTGTAGACCAGGCTGGCCTTGAACTCAGCGAACCGCCTACTCTGCTGTCTGAGTGCTGGGTTTAAAGGCATGCTCCACCATGTCTGGCTAGCTAGGATTGTTTTAACTTGATTTGCTGTTAGTTTTGAGAAAGTAGCTTTTAAAGTAATTAAAGCTTAGTCAGCATGTTGGAGATAATTTTATTTCCGTTTGGTAAATTACTTGGGCCATTCAGCATCTATAAAGGGACCTCAGTTATCATAAAAGTGGAATCTATCTTGCACTCTGCAAAGGGCCTTGGCCTAGTGTAATTTAGGATTTCAATTCTAGACCTGAACTCAACTTTTCAAACTGTTTGCTTTTATGCGATGTTAAATTTTGCCTTTGGTTGTTTGTTGGTTGGCTGGTTTGAGACCTGGTCTTGTATCCCAGGCTGTCCTGGAACTCACCATCCTCCTGCCTGATGGTTGTGCCTGCTAGTCAAGCTCTACTACACACCTGTACGTTCCCAGCCCCCAGCTGGCTATGTTCTCTTAAAGTGAGAGTGATGTAGGGTTGGGGAGGGAGATGTTTCCAAATGACCTTGGTTACTTTGTACAGTGGGTAGGCCTGTTGCTCTATTGTTACCTGGATCTCAGTCAGTCCATTTCTGGTGGTTATTAAGTCCTTCTGAGGCTGTTACGTATTATCCTTGTTTGTGGAAGAAACTGAGTTTTTAAAAGATACTTTCTGTTCTGAATCTTCTCATGTATTTGGGGCTGCTGATAAGAGCACAGCTAAGCAGCAGCACAAAAGGAGTTGAAAAGGAAACTTCCTGGAAAGTTTATTGAGAACTCACAAGTCTGGTCAGAGGGGGACGTAGGAGAGATGTGGGTACCACTGTGGCAAGCTGGCCCATGGTGCTCAGAAGATCATAACTCACTCTAAAAAACATTTTTCCAAAAGGGTCTTTTGTTTTAAGTTTCCCAAATCAAAATGCTTCTTAAGGTCATTTACATCCTGTAGTTTTTTTATATACTTTTTATAATAATAATAATATAATTTAATATTATTATTTGATAAATATTCTTTTTGGTAGTACATATGAAATAATGACATTTTCACTAGTAGGCACTTAGTTTATAAAGTGTGGGATAATCTTACATTGCTCATATTTATACTATGTGATCTGGCAGACAAATCAATTTTCAAAAACATTCAGAAATAGACTCTGAACATTAAACTATCCCAGACAGATAGCTGACTGTTATGTTACACTGATAGAAATTTCTCTAAGGTGATGTGTGTTACTTTTTTGTTTTTCTTCAAGATAGGGTTACTGTAACCCTGGTTGTCCTAGAACTCATAGACCATACCACCCCACATCCTACCCCAACCCACCCCATCCCACCTAGCTGTTAGCTTTTTTTTATTCAAGGTCCTGTTGAACAGACTGTTCCAATGCTAGGAACACTGAGTCCATTGCAGGCATGTACTAGTCAGAAATGCATGTCCCCTTCTTGCACCTTTGTTTGAAGGGCTACTCATGAAATATGTGGGAATTATTTATTAGGCAAGAGCAGCATGGACAGCAACTCCTTGGCCTTGCTCAGACAGTCTCTCTACGTGACTGCTTCATTTTCATGTTTCAGTCTTGAATTTTCTTGGAATTTTTGACATAATTTGAGCCCACAGACTTTCTTCTCTTGTTTTGCTAAGTGGGCATTTTAGTGTGGGGAGGAGGGAAGCCTCAACTTAAAACCTGGGCTGTTTTCCTGAGCTCTCACTGTAGAGCCCTGAGCTGGTGTGCAGTCTCCTCTATTGAGGAGCTTGGAAGCCTGCACTTTTCAGTATAGGCCAGGTTCAAGGTAACCCCCTCCCCTCAGCTCCTCTTTTTGACCCATTTTCCTCCCAGACAGTTTCTTCTCTCTTTAAACACTGTGCCTTCTTCTTAAGCTACCTTCCATCTGTTTTGAAATGGATGGGATATAAATAAAAGCTAAAAACAGCAACAAACAACATTTATGTTTTAGCAGTGTTTTGCGTATAGTGAAAACAGCAATTGAAGCTTATGAAGTGAAAAGTCCAGTTTGTTTCCTTTGTGTCTTAAATGAGGTTAGATATTTTGAGGAAAGAAGGATTTCTATGTAGTGGTTCTCAAAACTGCTGTGAGCCCTTTCAACTTATTTCTAACATAGTGTCTTAGGGTTTCTATTCCTGAACAAATATCATGGGGAGGAAAGGGTTTATTCAGCTTGCACTTCCACATTGCTGTTCATCGCCAAAGGAAGTCAGGAGTGGAACTCAAGCAGGTCAGGAAGCAGCTGATGCAGAGGCCGTGGAGGGATGTTACTTATTGGCTTGCTTCTCTTGGCTTGCTCAGCTTGCTTTTTTATAGAACCCAAGACTGCCAGCCCAGGAATGGCACCACCCACAATGGACCCTCCCACCCTTGATCACTAATTGAGGAAATCCCTTATGGTTGGAGCTCTTGGAGGCATTTCCTCACCTGAAGCTCCTTTCTCTGTGATAACTCTAGCTTGTGTTAATACACAAAACCAGCCAATATACATTGAAATACAGGACTTTTACAGAAAATAATTGAAAGTTAGAATGGAGGTAGCAGGCAGGTGAGGGTGTTTGCCAGCAAGCATGATGACATGAGGTTGATTCCTAGGACTCACACGGAGAGGAAGAGCACCTGTCATCCTCTGACCTCCATACTCACACCTTGGCCTGTGTGTCCACGCATGCACAGAGACACACATATAAAATCAACAACTTAATTACAATATATTTCAAATATTTTTATTTCAGAAATTATTATAGAAATCTATTTGGACTGTTAAAATAAAATGCATAGGCTATGTAGTTTATAAGTAACAGCTTTCCTGGAAGCTGGAAGTCTAAGATCAGGACTCAAGCTAGGCTGATGCCAAAGGCAGTTTTCCTGGTTCTAGACACTAGGCCTCCTCACTTGGTAATGAGGGGGAGGGGCTCTGTGGGGACTGTGTGTGTGTGTGTGTGTGTGTGTGTGTGTAGGTGTGTAGGTGTGTAGGTCTTGTGTAGGTGTGTAGGTCTACATAATCTAGGTGCACACCATCATCCTGACTCAGCCTCCTTTATGCTGAGATTACAGGTGTGCATGCATGTTTCTGTGCCTGGCTGTATTGGTAACTTTACTGTATTGTGGTATATTCTCTCTACATCTGATTTATTGAGGGTTTTATTGTTGTTGTTTTTCTTTAGTTTTTGAGATAGAATCTCTCTATGTAGTCCAGGCTGGTCTCAAAGTCAGGCACTCCTTCTGCCTCAGCCTCCTGAGTACTTGGATAATAGACATGAGCCACCATGGCCTGGCTTCAAGCATGCATTGTCAGAGCTGTGGTTAGACTCAGCTCACCACATTTGGCCTCTCTGAGCTGTACTCTAGATGAGAGGTGTACTCCGTGAAGACCTAACAGCAGCGATTCTAGCTGGCTGCCGGCTGCCCTTCCCACTGCTCGTCTGCCTTGCTTCCTTTCTGCCTTCCACACTGCCCAGACCTCCTCCCTGCCTTCTCTTTTACCTTTGTTTGCCAGCCCTTCAGTATTAAAGTTCTTACTGAGAATGTATTATCTTGGAATGTTTAAATAATAGCTGTGCTCTAACTTAGTTTAATTAAGACCTTAATATGAGGCAGGAATAGGTGTTTTGATGAGTTTAATGCCACAGATGCTAAAAACTTGCATTAATATTAGGGTATGTGAACATTTTAGATTTGACCATGATGTGTTTCCATTTATTCGTACTTGAGATGATAGGCTAACTTTAGATTTTCAGGTTTTTATAACATCATTGCATTACTGTCAGTTACTGTTCTATTTGAGGAGATGCCATGACCAAAACAGCTTTAAACAAAAAGGAAGTATTTAATTGGAGCCTCGATTACAGTTGTGGACGATTAGTCTGTGATGATCATAGTTGGAAGCAGACAGGCATAGAATTGGAGCAGTAGCTAATCCAGAAGTAGCAGGGGGAGGGAGGAGGGAGAGGGAGAGAAGGAGGAAGCTTGGAATTGGTGTGGGCTTTTGAAACATCAAAGCCAATGCCCAGAAACACACTTCCTCCCACAAGAGCACACCTCTTAATTTTTCATAAACAGTCTACCAACTGGGACTAAGCATCAACATACATGCACCTAGAGAGGCATTCTCATTCAATTAACAAGGACCTTCTGTAATCTTTGAAAGAAATTTAATTATTTTAAAGAAAATACAGGTTTAAAAAGTTTCACTCTTAGCCAGGTGGTGGTGCACACTTTTAATCCCAGCACTCTCAAGGCAGAGGCAGGCAGATCTATGAGTTCAAGACCAGCCTTGTCTACAGAACAAGTTTCAGGACAGCTAAGGCTACATAGAGAAAACTTGTCTCAATAAAATAATTTTTTAAAGAGCCTGGGTATGGTATTACATCTGTAATCTCAACATTTTGGAAGTAGAAGTTGGAAAAATCAGGAATTCAAGCCTAGTCTTTCAACACTGTGAGTTTGCAGCGAATGTGGACTATGTGAGACTGTCTGAAAAATAAAAGAGGGTGAAAAGACCCACTGGAGTCCTTAGGAGGTTGTCCTTCCCTAATGTGTCCATTTGCTCATACTTAGGCACTTAGAAGAGTAACAGAAGGAGAAAGAAGGGGAAGGTGGCATTGAGAGCCCAGTGGAACCAGTCAGCCTGCCTTGATTCCACTGCTGCAGCATTGCCGATGGCACGGCACTGACCAGTGGTGCCTTGTGCTTTCAGGTTTTGGTGTCAGATGAATAGAGCATATAAACGCCACCGCCCAGTTGAGAACAACTAACTAGTACATACATGGCAGTCCAGGCAGTACTATGACAGGTCTAGGCAGGACTTTGACAGTCCAGGTGACAACTATGACAGGTCCAGTCAGTGCTGTTGACAGTCCGGGTAGTACTGTGGCAGTCCAAGTTGTACTATAGATTTTTCTTTCCTTTCAGAGGGCATCTATGATTATAGTAAAGGTAGCTAAATATGAGTTTAGATTCTTACATATCCAGTATAAATAAAATAATTATCCAGGCATGGTGGCACACATTTGTAATCCTAGCACCCAGGAAGCTGAGAAGGGCTCATTGAAAGTTTTGAAACTTACCTGGTGTCTTAGGGTCTTACTGCTGTGAACAGACACCCTGACCAAGGCAAGTCTTATAAAGGACAAAATTTTATGGTCGACTTACAGATTCAGAGTTTCAGTCCATTATCATGAAGCATGATGGGAGCATGGCAGCATCTAGGCAGGCATGGTGCAGGCAGAGCTGAGAGTTCTACATCTTCATCAGAAGGCTGCTAGTGGAAGACTGGCTTCTAGGCAGCTAGGATGAGGGTCTTAAGCCCACAGCCACAGTGACATACCTACTCCAACAAGGCCACACCTAACAGTGCCACTCCCTGGGCCAAGCATGTACAAGCCATCACACCTGGGCTTCACAATGAGACCTACCTCAAAAAAAAAAAAAAAAAAGATTTCCTGAAATAGCCTGACAGCTTGTCATTTTTTTACCCAACCATTGAAATAAAAATGACTTTCAGATTTCCTTTGAGGTCCAGTAAGATAGCCAGTGGAGAAAAACACTCATACCTATCCTGACAGCCTGAGTTTGATCTTTCTTCACATGGTATAAGATGAGAACCTGCCCCAGGTTGTCCTCTGTCCTCCATACCCTCATCCTGGTGTACACACAACACACAAAACAAATAACTAAATGTTAAAATTATAAGAGGAGATTTTTATTTTTATTAGCTTCTTTATGTTCACAACAGTTGATCTTTGTGGGGTTTTTTGTTTGTTTTATTTCCTTTTTACTGGTTATGCAAGAATCTAAATTTGTATTTAGGTGCCTAAATACAAATAATCTTTATAGTAATTTTAGTTTTAAAGCTAAATTGATGTGAGAATGCAGCATTCCAGTCTGTCTCCGTGCTGCCAGGCACACCCAGCATCTGTAGCAGCAACAGTCAGTCCTACTCTTCTTAAGACCAAATAACATTTCTGTGTATGCGTGCATGTGCACCCTTTATCCCCTCGCTAGCTGACAGATGGCTCTTACAAATAATGTTGCAGTGACCATGAGTGTGCAGATGCCTCTTCAGTGTCTATCTTTGTTGCATTCTTGCAATCCTAGCACTTTGGAAGTAGAAGCGGGAAGCTGGGAAGGTTCAGGTACTATGTGAAATCCTGTCTCAAACAAAACAAACATTTTCTTTTTCAGTTCTTCTGTGTACTTGCTGAGAAGATTACTAGAGTAACATATGATAATTATACCTTAGAAATTTTGAGAAACTTTTCTACTGTTTTCAGTAATGACAAGGCCAGTTTACATTTTTACCAACAATAACAAAGTTTCCAATTTCTTCACACTCTTGCCTGCATTCATTATGTTTAAAGTTGGTTTTGGTGATGGGCATCCTCGTGCGGTTCTGCCCTGTGTTCCCTGTGATGGTGAGCATCATTCATCGCCTGTTGACCATTTGTGTATCTCTTTAGGAGGTGTCCAAGCATATATGCTTAGCCATCTTAAATTCTGTCCTAGTTAGCTTTCTGTTGCTGTGGTGAATACCATGGCCAAAGCAACGTGAGAGGACAAGGTTTATCTCACCAAGGGGAAAACTCAAGGCAAGCACCTGAAGGCAGGAACTGAAACAGAAACCAGGGAAGAACACTGATTGCTGGCTGTCTCAGCTCACCTTCTCCAGCTCATGCCCACCCTCTGGGGGAATAGCACTAGGCACAGTGGACTAGACCTGCTCTATCAGTGAGCTCTTGAGAAATGCCTCACCAGCATGGCCACTGTCTAGTCTGATCTTGGCAATTCTTCAGTTGAGACTCCCTATTCCAAAGTGACTTTCGGTTTTTATCAGGTTGACAGTTGAAGCTATTACAACTGAGTTGTTTTGTTGTTAAATTGTAGATATTTCTTATAGACATTGACCATATATATATATATATATATATATATATATATACATACATACATACACATTTGGTTCTTTAATCCATTTCTACTTGTGTTTGTTTGTGCAATCCAACTTCATTCTTTTCAGTTTTCCCTGCATTATAGATTTTTAACACACAGGTCAGTACCCTCAGAATAAATATATATATATTTATTCTATGTAGAATAAACTTCATAGTATGCAAATATTTTCACCCCTTTCTGTGAATTTTCTTTTCATTGTACAGGTTATATTGCTGAACAAAAGATTTTTAAGTTGTATATAGCCCTGTTCATTGGCTGGTTTTAGAATCAGATTCAAGAAGTTACTGCCAGAGTTAATGTTAAAAAGCTTTCTCTCTGTTTTCTTCAAGAAGCTTTGTTATTTCAGATTTTTACATTTGGTTCTTTAATCCATTTCTACTTGTGTTTGTTTGTGCAATCCAACTTCATTCTTTTCAGTTTTCCCTGCATTATAGATTTTTAACACACAGGTCAGTACCCTCAGAAGACTTGCAAACTGCTGAAATTGTGTGCAGTATTTTGTACACAGTTTTAAGAAAGGCTATATTTTTGTCAGATCATTGTTTATATTCTTACTACTGTGCCTGACTGGGGCACAGGGTGCTTACCATTGGAACAAAGGTAGCGAGTTCATCTGCTGAGGAAGTGGAAGGACCTGTGAGGGCCATGGCGGGCCAGGGCCCCATGCAGCAGCACTTGCAGCTACTTCAGCTCTTTGGTTTGTGATTTTTCATAGTCAAGGTTGGCAGATCATCGTGGTATGTAATTTTGCCAAATATTTTGAAAGTTCACCAAAAATGAAATGAAAAACTTATGTTAGCATTAGTTGCTTGAAAAGATTCCTTTGGTGTGAGTTGTTTTGTTTAATTTTATTTTTAAAGGAGCTGTTAAATGTGAAGTTTTAACAAATGTAATATACTCTTAAGTTACTGTCAACAGTAAATATATTTGCAAACCAAAAAGACCTAGAGGAAAGCCTTCTATTGTAAGACTGAGTAAAGATCCACATGGGACTTTAGCCTGAGCCTGGGATTGTTCACAGCAGTGATGTGTCTACGCATTAGTAGAAATAATTAGGTCTTATATTAATGAAAGTATTATCTGGTTTGCACTTTATATTGACCTCTTTAAGAGAATTCTATGACCTTCATCAAATCAGCCTTTTGCATTTGCAACATTTTAAGACTGGCTTCTTTTTGACAAGTCAGTCTTCTGTGTTTAGCCATTATAGCTATTTAACTCTCCCTCTCTCCCTCTCTGTGTGCGTATGCACGTGTATGTTGATGCTTGTGCATGTGGATATACATTTGTTTGGGGACATGTGTGCACATGTCCATTATGCATATGTGTGCATGTGTGTACACCTGTGTGTGTCTGCTATAATACAGAAAATCTGGGTTAGCTGAATTAAAAGAAAAATATGTTAGCAGAAAGCAACTTTACAAGACTCTGGTGCTTAAGTATGAGTTTCTTCTATTACATTTATCCCACTTTTTATGAATTCCTTGTGTCTGGAATTAGGACACTTCTCCAGCCTTTTGAAAAGTGGTGGTGGAGTTAAAAGTACAGTTCCCTATGTTTCCTTCTGCTTCTCTTAGCAAAATGAATCAGTTTGGATTATGAGCTACAGTTGAAGAATGCAATCTCATATTGACCTCTAAAGTTGATGGTCCAAAGAGGTTTATTTGTCTTCACCAGAGCTTGTCAGGTTTGAAGTGACTAGAGTGCTTTTGACTGCAAAAGCTGCGAAATGTAAACATTGTGGGAGTAACGCGCTTGTAGGAGTAAGTAATCAACTATATGCAGGAGCACAACTTAGGATTTTCTCATTAATCCTAAAGGTTGTATGTAAACAGTCATTTAAGAAAGAACTTTAGGCTATTAGGATATGTTTGCTGTGCAGTGAATGCAAGCTTATGTGGCTCTTGTTGAAAAGTGTTGTAGTTGGTCATAAAACTGTATTAGGACTATTGGAACAATTGTCATATGGGTAGAAGTAAACAGAGGAGTGAGCGATTGTTAGATTGTTGTATTGAATCTCTCCTTTTCTTCTGTTTGCTAGCTGTGTTGTCCTTGTTTGTTTTTGGAATTCTGTGAAGGGGCTTGATCTCTAAAATCTAATCTTATCTGGTTTGCTCTTGATATGAAGTTGATGGCTATTGTGTTGATGCCTTAACAACTACCTTGTTTAAGTAAGATGGGAGTTTATATCCCCTTTGGCATAGCAGGGGGAATTTGGATCTTTATTACTTTGTTGTTGTTGTTGCTTTTGGTTTTTTGAGATAGGGTTTATCTGTGTAGCCCTAGTTGTCCTGAAACACACTCTGTAGGCCAGACTGGCCTTTAACTCAAAGATCTGGTTACCTCTGCCTCTGCTGAGATTAAAGGCATGTACCACCACCAGTGCCCAACAATCTTTATTACTTAATCAAAAATATTTTTGGAATGGAGAGTATTATTTAATGTGAGATTAATTGGAAAGTCTCATGTGAAAAGGAAAAACTTCAGAACCAGATCGTTACATAAATTTAAGAGTGATTGGTGTCTCGTGAATACCAACCAGAGGGCTAGAGATGCCCAGTGCCCTGCACTGCCTACTGTCTCAGGAAGGAGAGAGAGACATTTATTTTGTGCCTTCTTGTTTTTTCTTTTTTCTTTTGTTCTGCCAGCAATTAACATGGGGACTTCAGCTCCACCATTGAGCTGTATCACTTATGTGGGGGTTTTGATGTTTGTTTTTGTTTTTTTGAGACAGGGTTTCTCTAAATAGCCCTTGCAGTCTTTGAACTGTGTAGAACAGGCTGACTTTGATATAACAGAGATTAACCTACCTCTGATTCCCAGGAACTGGGATTAAAAGTTTGTGCCACCACACCCAGCCCCAGCTGTCATTTTATGTTTCTTAAAGTTTGATGCAGAACCTCACTAAGTTGCCCATGTGGCTTTGAGCTCGGAATCCCCTGCCTCACTCAGACTTCTGAGGAGCTGGGATGACAGCTGATATCACCAGGTCTTGCTTTTGTTGTTTGTTTGTTTGTTTGTTGAGACGGTTTTATACTGTGGACCAGGCTGGCCTCAAACTGGTGGAATTCTTTGTATTTTAGGCTTTCGGGTACTGAAGTGAGTTCTGCCAATAATCCTATTGTGGATTATGGTTGGAGAATGTTGTATGATAACTTTACAAATAATCATCCTTTTTGCAAAATGGAGTTTTGACCACAAATCTCCTATATATTTGCATATATTAAGTATAAATATATGTAAACCATATAGTAGGTGAGGCCATTTTTTTCAGAGGTGGGATTTTCATATTGCCAGATAACCATCACAAGTCTTTGGCCATAAAGGAGTATATATACATGAAGAGAATATATAGAAGTGGCCATAAAGGGAAAATTAAAATATACTGAGTGGTTCCCAGATTTCTCCCTCCTTAGAGTGTCCCTGTCTGGCATAAAGCATTTGTGAGAGAAACAAATTTTATCATGGTACAATCACTTAGGACTGTGACAAAAGCCCTTTAGCCTAATAGTTGAGAAGACAGAGGCCCCTCGGAGTTAAATATAGTGAGCTAAAGGCAGGGTGCAGAAGCAGCAACCTGGCTGTGAACGCCTTGATCAACACCTCTGGGTGTTGTTTTCTCATTGATTAGGGAGCAGTAAAAGGCTCTGCATTAGCTTACCAATGTCTGGGTTAAGTGGGATGCAGTATAAAAGGGCACATAAATGTAGGTCCTCGGGCGCAGCGCCTCTGTAGAAGCCCTCCTCTGGCTTTATTGAGAAGA
The DNA here is from genome assembly GCA_964023405.1 of Apodemus agrarius. Taxonomy (NCBI): domain Eukaryota; kingdom Metazoa; phylum Chordata; class Mammalia; order Rodentia; family Muridae; genus Apodemus; species Apodemus agrarius. The sequence continues at coordinate 64,632,748 of OZ030015.1, read as the reverse complement.
AATAGAACAAGGCTGCCAGACGTGTTTATTTTTGCTTGTTTGTCTGGTTTTGAGACAAGTTCTCTGTCTAAGAGCTCAAGCTTGCTGTAGTTTTACTATATGGTCCAGGATGGCTACTGATAATGATCCTCCTGCCTCTGCCTCCAGAGTTCTAGAAAGTTCTGGGAATTTCTTCATTGAGAAAGTATGACTTTATTAAGTGTCTGAAAGCTAATGAATGATTGAGCTGGCAGTGGTGGGGGAGTGTAAAAACAAAGGAAGGCAGTAACAGGGATAAGGCTCTCAGTGCTCAGGACTCTGTGACTGAACATACCTGTCTTTCTCACTGCTGCCCTTGTAGTTTCTGCAGTATTGTTCATGCTGTGTAAGTCAGTTTCAGCACATTGAAGTTCAGCATCTCATTAATCAGAAGAGTATTGTTACAGTACTGCCTTCTTTATTTCAAGTGCTCAGGATTTTTAATTTATTAGAGCAGATTAAGACTGTTATGATGTGCTTCTTACCCCATGACACAGTTTTGATAGCAACTTTTTATGATTGAGTGGCTTGAAACAGTTTACTGAATCCTGGAGAAAGGAGGTTTCTGTTAGTCCCTTCCCTACTGAGGACATTTTTTGAAGCATCAATCTAAGTAAATAATTAAATTCATAGCCAACTGAGAAGAGGAACGCCTATTTTATGTTTTTTAGGTTTCATCTGGAAGGAAAAATAGTTTTTTGAAAAAATAGTTTTTGTTTCGTTCTAGACTCACATGTACCAGTTTGGAATGTGTCTTTTGTAACAGAAAATGCAGACAGAGGAATGGAATACTATGGAATACTGGGTACTATGCTACCTTCAAAATTACTGTTTCCAGGTCTGAGGATATTGATCAGTTGGTGAAGTGCTGGTGGTTGTGTGCCCATGTAGTTGAAAGATAAAAGAAATAAAGGGAACTGAACACTACCTGTTTTCAAGAAAAAGAAAAGAGAAGAGAAGAAAAAGAAAAAGAAAAAGAAAAAGAAAAAGAAAAAGAAAAATTCCCAGCACCAGGGAAGTAGAGACAGGCGGTTCCCAGGAGCTCCCAGCCATCAAGACTGACCTAATCAGTGAGCCCCAGGTCCCAAGGAGAAACCCTGTCTCAAAAAACAAGGGGTTGACCTACCTCCACAGATTACTGCTGCTTTGTTATGGGATGACAAATATTCTTGAAACCCAGTCCTAAACCTGCTCTTTCTCTTCACTCTTTACACTTCTCTTTACAATTTAAAAAGCAACTGTGGAGATTTTTGTCTTTTTCTTTGTATTTATGCAGTGCATGTCTGTGCACTGCATGCATGCCTGTTGCCTTTAAGAGGATGGAGTTCAGATTCCCTGGAGCTAGAGTTACATATGGTTGTGAGCCACCATGGGGGTGGGGAATTAAATCTAGGTCTTCTGGAAGAGCAAGTTGTACTCTTAATCACAGAGCCATTTCTCCAGCATCCACTATCCATTTTTAAAAGAATGAGGGTCCATGAGATGGACAATTGGTAAAGATGCTTCCTCACAAGCCTGATGCCCTGAATTTGAACTGGGAACCCACATGATAGAGCCAACTCTGGTGAGTTGTCCTCTGACTTCTACCTACATGCCTCGATGCATGTATACACACACATACACACACCACCACCACCACCACCACCACAGAGAGAGACAAAAAGAGAAAAAATAAAATTTTGAAAGAACTTTGAAAATCCCAACTTTCCAGCGTGTCTCTTTTTCCCCCATGTTGGGAACCCTGGTCTTCAAAGCTCCAGAAGTGACAGAGCTGCACGCGTCCTCACCTATTCTCCCCAACTCACACAGCACTCAGGGTCACAGCAGCATCCTTGCAGTTAGTCTGCGGGTCCCGTTATCTAAACAGCTGTATCACCAGATAGCGAACAGCACACACGGAACGGTGTACATGAAGCCATCCTCTCACCTAACCCTTCCCTTCGCTGCTCTCAGACCTCACCCCTTTCCTAAGTCCTTTTCCCTATGCTGGTTTGCACTTGTCAGAACTTTATATAAATGGGATTGTATAGAATGAACTTGTATTATCTCATTTTTACACTTCATTTTGAGATTCATCCACAGTACTGCCAAAATCAATAGTCATTCTTTCTCTTTTATTGCTTAGTAGTAATCTCTTAGGGCTGTACCGTAGTTTTCTTTCTTTATTCACCTGTCAATAGACATTTGGGTTATTTCTAGTTTGGGGCTCTTACATACAAATAAAATGACTGGACAACCTTTCATGAAGGAGAGGAATGATTGAGAAATATAGTGAACATATTTCTAAGTTACTTTTTTCATGTATTCTTACTTTTGATACTTAGGTTAAGGATATTGTAGCTTTTAAACATTTTAGTATTTAGTATGTTAGTGGTATCTTGCTATGTCTTGATTTGATTTTACTATTAATATTTGGCCATCTATTTTTTTTGGATAAATACATCTTTTTTCTACCTGAAAGAAGTGTGTGTGTGTGTGTGTGTGTGTGTGTGTGTGTTAATAGAACTTTAAGAATGTTTTAAATGGGCTGGAGAGATGGCTTAGCGGTTAAGAGCACTGACTGTTCTTCCGAAGGTCCTGAGTTCAAATCCCAGCACCCACATGGTGGCTCACAACCATCCATACTGAGATCTGACACTCTCTTCTGGTATGTCTGAAGACAGCTACAGTGTACTTACATATAATAAATAAACAAATCTTTTTTTAAAAAGAATGTTTTAAATTTCTGTATTTTTATTTTTTATTTTTATTTTATGTGCATTAGTATTTTTCCTGCATGTATGTCTAAAGGTTCCAAATCCCTGAAATTGGAGCTACAGACAATTGTGAGCTGCCATGTAGGTGTTGGGAGCTGAACCCAGGCTCTCTGGAAGAGCAACCAGTGTTCTTAACTGCTGAGCATTCTTTCCAGCCCACTAAGATTTTTCTTTTTAATTTGCAAATCAGCTGTATGATTTAAAACAAGTTTTTATAGTTTGTGGCTTATGTTTCTAGACTCTGCAGTCCAAGCTGTAGTACTGGTTGACCTCAAACTCACTAGCTCTTCCGTTCTCTGCATCCCAAGTGCTAGGATCACAGGTGTGCGCCATCATGCTCAACTCTGGTTTGCCTTTTTTGCTTTCTCTATGTCTCCTGAAGAACAGGTGTTCTAAAATTTTATGGCTACCAATTTAGCAAAAATGTTTATGGGTTGTGAGTGGTTTATGGCTCCATTTTAACCTTCTTGTTAGCTTTTTAGTTGTTAACTTTTTGTTTGTAATTTCATTGCTTGCTTGATGGCTTACAATATACATTTTAGAAAGGTTATTTTTATATGTGTGCATGTGGCTTTATGAATTGATGTGTACCACATTGCATGCAGGTGCCTTCAGAGGCCAGAGGGCATCAGATTACCTGGAGCTGGAGTTATAGGTAGTTGCTTCTGTGGGAGCAGTGAGCCATCTTTCCAGCCCCTGTAATACACATCACAGCTGCAGCTTCAGTTGCTATTATATTACGTTATATGTAGAATAAAACTTTGCCATCATCCACCCGGGCCTGCCGCTGCCACCGTGCTATACATTTTGTTGCATTTTTTTAAAGCCCCATACTACATAGTTCATATTTTTATCTTCTTTTAGTTGACTATCTTTTAAGATTTAGATAAAGGGGGAAAGTGTTTATGTTTAACTATGTTGTTAGTGTTTCCCATGCTTGTTTCCATTGCTTCTCATTCCTTTGTGCAGATCCAGTGTTTCACCTGGTTTCATTCTTTGGCTTATAGATAGATAGATAGATAGATTGAGAGAATTTAATAATAAAGCATAACAGAAACAGGTATAACATAGACATGTTGATAGCATTTAATAGCATAATGAAATGTATCAGATCCAGGTGTAACAAACATTTTGTCTGGACAGTGGCCTATGACTAATTTCCATGTTTGCAAATATGTCTAAAGCATACTTCCCTTAGTGATGTATGTCACTGAGTTAAGTAAAGGATTGTTAAGAGATGCTTCATTTTATTAGCTATGAAATAACCCTTCCTGTCTGATAGTTACATTTCAATAGTAAACTACCAAATAAAAGTTATTCATGTTACTGTAAGACCTATTTTAGTTATGTGAACTTTCATGGTACAGTAGCTCCCACCACTTATCCTCTGCGTATGTGTCCCAAGACCCTACAGTGGATACCTGAGCCACAGGAGGCTATATGTAATGTGCGTTCCCTATATACTCTGCAGTGTTGCCACATGGTAGTACAGTTTATCTGTCTCCCAGGTTTGTGCCTGGATATCTCATTTCTGTCACTGTGTTTGTGTTCTGGGAACATTATTAGGCAAAGTAAGGGTTTTTGAATGAAAGCACTGGAATGCCTTGACTGCCCAGGTGAGCACAAACCCACAAGGGGCTGGGTAGGTTATGGGCTGTGGGAATGCTAACCAATGGAGACTCCTTCCTAGGAGAGGTGGGATGGACGGCAAGGGCCTAATTTGTATCTTCCTACTCAGGAAGCATTCATTTAAAACATAATTTAATCCTGGAATTTTCATTTAATATTTCCAGATGGTGGTCCACCGAGGTTTGATGAAACTTCAGAAAGCAACCTACAGATAAAACCTACTCTATAAAACGTGACTTTGGTAGAGCATCTGATCTGTGGGGTCATTATGTGTACTGTTAAGAGACCCTTATTGCCGGGTGGTGGTGGTGCACGCCTGTAATCCCAGCACTTGGGAGGCAGAGGCAGGTGGATTTCTGAGTTCAAGGACAGCCTGGTCTACAAAGTGAGTTCCAGGACAGCCTGGGCTACACAGAGAAACCCTGTCTAGAAAAAAAACCAAGAGAGAGAGAGAGAGAGAGAGAGAGAGAGAGAGAGAGAGAGAGACCCTTATTAATGTCACCTTAAAGTATCCCAGAATGCACATTGCAGGTTTCGGGGCATTAATTCATCTCCTGGTGTTCCACTCTCCTCACTGACATGCTTATTATATATCTTACAACAAAAGATGGTCATGCTGGCATCGAATTTTTTTTCTTTTGACAACCAGCTTGCTTCTATATTCTGAATTTCGTCTTATCATCTTTTGAAATATTGCCAAGTAGGTGCCCATGTTGAACCAGAAAGACCCAGAAGTCATTAGAGCTGACAATATACAGGTTTTTCTTATATGTGCTGCCAAAGGGCATGACCTTTTTGGATCGCTGCTAGGTGCCACTTATAGCCTTTCCTTCCCATTCCTAACGGACAAAGTAAATAGCCCTGGAAGCACTAACTTGTTTTTGGGCTCATGCTTCTGTTCTTACTGCATTAAGATTGGTGTATTACTCATAAGAGAAAGGGAGTTGGGGGTGGGGGGGGAGATAAGTGAGGGTATGGAAACAGTAGTGATAATCCCCCTCCCCCCAAAAATTGGGTCATTGAAATATGTTATTTAAAACGTTAGCAGTTTTGGAAAACATGTGCACACATTTCTTTCTCTTCTATTTCCCTCCAGTGCAGAAGCAGGGTCTTGCTCATGGGCACAGATGTTCCACAACTAGTCTTGAAGCCAGCCCCTTTGTTTTTATTTGTATATGTGTATGTTTTCTTTCGTCATTTGTTTATGTGAGTCTGGGTGTTTTGTAGCTCCGGCTGGCTTTGGCTTACATCTTGCAAGTGCTGGGTTACAGGCCCCCCTTCTCTAATTTTATTATGGGAGATCTCCTACTTTAGCCTCCCAGGTGCTAAGATTATAAGTGTGAAATTCCACCATCAGGCTAAGCTTTTTCTTCTTTTCAGCACTACTGGAGATTAAACCCTAAGCCTCATACGTCCTAAATAAATTCTCTACCCCTGACCTATATACCCTGTCTCTCCACCCTTTGGAGGTTTTTTTGGGTTTTTTTGTTTGTTTGTTTGTTTTTTGTTTTTTTGTTTTTTGTTTTTTGTTTTTGGTTTTTCAAGACAGGGTTTCTCTGTATAGCTCTGGCTGTCCTGGAACTCACTCTGTAGACCAGGCTGGCCTGGAACTCAGAAATCCGCCTGCCTCTGCCTCCCAAGTGCTGGGATTACAGGCGTGCGCCACCATGCCCGCCCAGCTGGAGTTTGGTTTTTTAAGACAGGGTTCCAAGGTACCTACCAGGCTGGCCTTGAACTCATGTTTTTTATTTGCCTTTTTTGTTTTTGTTTTTGTTTTTGTTTTTGTTTTTGTTTTTGTTTTTTGAGACAGGGTTTTTCTGTGTAGTCCTGGCTGTCCTGGAACTCACTCTGTAGACCAGGCTGGCCTCGAACTCGGAAATCCGCCTGCCTCTGCCTCCCAAGTGCTGGGATTACAGGCATGCACCACCACACCCGGCTTTATTTGCCTTTTTAAAAAGAGTGCTGGGACTGTAAGCATATAGTAGCACACACATTTCTTTATAACAAATAAAAGTGGATTTAGATGAAAAAGACTAATAGTACAAAAACAAAATAAATAAAACACAAACAGATCTAGAACATTTACTTACTAAGTGGCAGTCCTTTCATTTTTGGTTTTGTTTTTCTCTTACAAAGCCCTGGGCTGGGAGTTTCCTTGTCAGCACTAAAAGCTTAAGTATTGGGGACTGGAGAGCCTACTTATCATGGATAGCTTTTGCAGAGTACCTATATTTGGTTTCCAGCACCCACATCATGCAGCTCAATTTGACCTGTAACTCCAGCTCCTTGAAGACCTGACACTTTGGGTATCCATAGGCACCAGTACTCACATGTGCATATTCATACATAGACATGCACACATAGACAAATTTTGTTTTTAATTTTTTTGGGGGAGGGGGGTTCGAGACAGGGTTTCTCTGTGTAGCCCTGGCTGTCCTGGAACTCACTCTGTAGACCAGGGTGGCTTCGAACTCAGAAATCCGCCTGCCTCTGCCTCCCAAGTGCTCGGATTAAAGGCGTGTGCCACCACCGCCTGCTTTGTTTTTAATTTGAAAACCACAATTTTTTTTTTAGAACAGTGTTACAGGAATTTTTAATAGGCTCTTTCATCCTTAAATTTAATAAGCTGTTTTATAATTTTCTGTTTTCTAATTAGGTTTAAGTTATTAAAGTTACCTTTACAATAAACACTATTGTGTAATAAATGGTTAGGAGATACTAGTGAGTGAAACAAGACACACCATGTATCTTGCCTTCTTGTAGAAGCAGGTAAGAAAGTCAATGTTTGTTGTTGTTGCTGTTGTTTTCTTTTTAAAATTTTTCTAAACTAGACTTCAGAGAAATATTCTCCCCCAGCAAAGCAAGGGAGTTGGTGTGGATGTACCTTAATAAAACAAACTGAAACATTGTGAGCACATGTTGCAAAAATTGATACAGTCAATCTCTTATGTATAGTTCTGAGTATGAAGTATATATGTCCTTTGTGTTTTCTTTCAAACATAGCCCACTATGTTGCCTATGCTGACTTCTACTTAATGCTCCTCCTGTTTTCAACTTCCTAAAGCTGAAATAAGTACTCATCAGATGCTTGTCTGGAAGGTGCACATACTTGATGGACCGTAACTGTACGCTTCCAAAGTATCTTGAGCTGTGTGTCACAGGCTTTCTAAAGCTAGGTCTTCTGTGGGTGTCTCCATTAATGCCCCTTTGTATCTTTGCTGTGTGTTTCTTTGACTTACTGCTCAGGCCTCCCGAGAGGATCACAGTTTATCTGGTAATGGAATTGTGGTCAGTGGGTCCATGAAAGTCCTTGGAAAGCTATGTGACTGCTGCAGATAGAACTTCACCATTAGAGAGACACTGACCTCCACTACCAAGGACATTTGTGTCAAGCCCAGTAGGCTAACTGCATCTCCAGTCAGCATCATTCTCTGTGACCCGGGGCAAGTTTGTTAACTTCTTTGTGCATCAGTTTTCTAGTTTGAAAAATGAAGGTAACAGTCCTTGCCATGAAAATTGCACATTACAAGCCCCACTATTCATTTATTTCATTTTTTTCAGCAAATTTATTAATGTTGTACTGGACATTTTAATGGTTTCTGCTAGTGTTAATAATTGATGAACATTATGTTAAGCCTTAGTCTGCTATCAGACTGCCTACATCAGGATATGGTCCTCACTGTAACGTGTTAGTATTTCATCCAAGCATTTCTGTAAAGAGGATGACAGAACAGTTGAAAACAAAAAGATTCCCACTTACTAACATATGATCGGTTCACAGATTTTGCTAATGCTAATTATATTTCCATCAAGTGATCCTTAATATCTTTTGAACACACACCGCCTTGCTGAAGGGCTAAGAAGGTGCTTCAGTGAGTCTGAGACCTTACTCAGTGAAGTCCTGAGTTGAGATCCCTAGCATGTAAAAGACTGGGCATGGCTGCACATACGTGTGACTCCAAGATTGATAGTGAGAAAGAAACGGATCCCAGGAGCTCCCTGGCCAGTCAGCCTAACTGAAATACTAAGTTTGGGTTGGGGGGGGGGGTAGAGAGGGGAGGGGGGAGAGTTGGGGAAGAGAAAGAGATTGATCTTCTTTTAAAGGAATAAGGCAGTGGGAAGTAGAGGAAGACACATTGCAATACCCCCCAAAGATATTAAAATGACATGCCTTGTTCTTATTTATATGAAGTGACCTTAAGGTTTCTGAAGAATTGTAATTTTTTAGAACTTTATGTGATTTCTGAGCAAAACCAAATAGTTTGTGAGTCTGATTATTTTCTTCTTAGGAACCTAAAAGCAAGAATTCGTTTCATTGTTTATAATCTGAGGGCAGGGGAATGAAGACAAGAAAGTTTATTTTTGTGCTGGTGAAAGTGAGGATGAGTGGAAAAGCTGGTCCTTATGAAAGATCGTCAGCATAAGCTCTTAATTCACATCATTAGACTTCACGGTAGAAATAATCAGCCTCAGATACATTGAAATTCAAAAACTTGGATATTATCTAGATTTTTGTTTCCTTTCTTTGCAAATTTTGTTCATTTTCTTTGTTTACTAAGAAATACCCCATCCACATCCTTACACCTCTTTGTCCGAGGTAGATCGAGGGCCTCCCCACGGGTCCTGTTTTGTAGTTCCAGTCTTTGGGGGGTGATGGAGAATGATGTGTGCTCTGGCAGAGTAAGGTGGGAAGGAACCTTGAGAAGCAGGAGGCACCTGAAGTGGAAACTGGAAGTGCCAGGGAAAGGCTCTTCATGAAACAAGACTGGGATTGCACGCAGCGTTAGCTAACGTTACACGCACCAGCACTGCGCCTCCCTGCCTAGATCCGCTGCAGCTTCCATTTCCATTGGAAGTGCAGTGCTCCTCTAGCCATGAAGAAGTCAGTGTGCATAGTGGTCTGGACCCTGGGGAAGAGTTTGCTGAAAATCCTTCGTGGCAGTATTGTCCGGTTCATTCCGTTTGTAACCTAAGTTAACAGCTTTGAGAGTTGGGATTGTATCTTGCTCCCTGCGCCGGGCCCTCCCCCCAACTCCCGCTTTTTTTTTTTTTTTTTTTTTTTTAAACTTCTCAGATTATAAGTCACATAACATCATTCTAGAAGGAATTTAGATCTCATAGGAAAAGATGGTATGTCTCTAGCTTCTGCTTATAAAGACAAGGAGCCAAATACTTCACACTATACTGTGAATATATACTGCTATTGTCAGGGCCTTTGTTATAAATCCAATTGCAGGGCTAGAGAGTTGGCTTAGTGGTTAAGAACACTGGCTGCTCTTCCAGAAGATCAGGGTTCTTTTCCTAGCACCCACATTGAGGCTCACAACTGTCTATAATTCCAGTTCCAGGGATCTAATCTCCTCTTATAGTCTCCATGGGTACCAGGCCTGCACATGGTACCCAGATGTACAGGCAGGCAAACACTCATACATATAATGTACTTTTTTATTATTTGTTTTTGTTTTTGCTTCCCCCCTAACCCCCAAGACAGGGTCTTACTATGAAGTTTTGGCAGTCCGGGAACTCAGTATATGGATCAGGCTGGCTTTGAACACACACAAATATGTCTGCCTTTGCCTCCCTAATGCTGAGATTAAAAGAGTATCTTACCATACCTCGCTAAAATAATATTTTTTCTTAATTTTAAAAAATAAAGCATGGTACAAATAGAATTCACTTCTTGGTCAAGATATATAGTATCTTATAATTCCAAAATTCTCTAATTAAAAAAAAATATATATATATAGTTGGAATGAATATTTTGTTTTATCACCCCTCATGTCATGCCCAGGACTACTCTGATATAAGTTCATTTTATTTGGTGGGGGAAATAGGAGACAGGATCTCACCATGTAGCCCAGGCTGGCCCAGAACTTAGGAGTCTGCCTACCTCTGCTTCCTGGGTGCTGGGATTAAAGGTATGTGCTACCACAGTGGCTCTGGCATAGCTTTTAATGTATCTGCTTTTACAAAGGAAAATCTGCATAAGTCTTTAAAGTTGCTGTTTAGAATTACATCAGCAGTACGACCAGATGGCATTGAGACACTCACTTTAAGTATTCTAGGATTTTCTAAAATAGCTGGCAGAAATAGAAAAGCCGTCTTTCTCCTTAAGTGTATTTCTGTCCTTTTATCTTGGGTCTGTGTTCTAACTGTTGCACCTAGGTTAAAATCATAAAGCCAGAATGGAGGGGTTTTTTTTTTTGTTTGTTTTGTTTTTTTGTTTGTTTGTTTGTTTTTGAGGCTTAGTCAAGGTTTTATTTTACTTTAAAAGTCACAGTTATTCAGTTCTATTAATTACACAGGTTAATGGGCTTCCCTGTGACATTCCCGTGCACACATGTGTTTGTTCTGGCCGCATTTGCTTTCTCTGCTCCCTCTTCCTCCTCCATGCGTTCCCCTCCCCGCCAGAATGGAGAATTCATGGTTCCAAATGTCCTGTGCTTTATTAAATAATGACATTCCAGAAACTGTCAGTGCAGCTGTTCTTGTGTAGGTCAAAGATATACTTAGTTTGGAAAAATCCATTGAGTGGTAACCTTTCAGGGAAATGTGGTTTACATAGCAAGTGGGCGTCCGTGAAATAGGGACTGCCTTTTGAAAAGGGATTTGGAATGTGTGAAGCTTTTTACCTTTAGAGAACACAGAAGGGAGTGAACATTGCAGAACTGTCCCTGTAACTAACTCATTGGGCAGGGACTTGAGGTGGTTTGTTTTGTTTTTTTAAGGAAATTTTCTTACATATTTTTCAGCACTTCAGTATTGCCTCAGATTTCTGGAACTTAGAGGTTATAATAAAGGAATATTGAAGGAAGTCAAATGTCTGCTGTTTATTTTTGGGTTGAGAAAGATACAAGAGACTTAATAGGAATCTGAGCATCAAAAGGGGAACTTTTAGCTGTGTATGGTAGCCCATGCCTTTAATCCCAGCACTCAGGAGGCAGAGGCAGGCAGATCTTTGTGAGTTCGAGGACAGCCAGGCTGTTATACAGAGAAACCTGTCTCAGGGAGGAGGGTTGGGGGGGGGGGTGGACTTGTATTGAGCCATTGATAAATCAGTCAAAAGTCCATCTCTAAAGAGATGGCTCAGTGGTTAAGATCATGGATTGCTTTTTCAGAGAACAAGGGTTTAATACCCAGCACTCACCTGGCAGTTTACAGCCTTCTATGACTCTAGTTCCAGGGGATCTGACACCCTCTACAGACACTGCACACACATGGAATACATCCAGGCAAGACACCAGTACATATAAAATTAAATAATAATAATAAAAAGACCCGTGTTGATCTTGCAGGCACTACTCTAATTCTCCATCCATCCCAACTTCCATTTCCAAACAAGCGGGAAAGGTAGGTAGGTAGGTAGGTGTGTGTGTGTGTGTGTGTGTGTGTGTGTGTGTGACTTTATTTTTCCTCAATAAAGAAATGATGCCTCAGGGCTGATGAGATGGCTCAGCGATTAGGAACACTGACTGCTCTTCTAGAGGCCATGAGTTTAAATCCCAGAAACCACATGGTGGCTCACAACCATCAGTAATGAGAAATAAACAACAACAACAAACGTATGGGCCTGAGCGAGTGAGGCCCAGAGCGAGCAGGCTGAGTGAGCAAGGGGGTCTGGGGGTGAGGGGTGGTGGAAAGAACGAATGAACAAGAGGAAGAAGGGAAGGGGGAAAAGAAAAAAAGAAAACCATCCCCACTCTACCCCCCATGAAAAAAAGAAAGAAAAAATAAATGAGGCCTCTGGTTGGCATGATGGCTCAACAAGTAAAGGCACTTGCTGCCCAACCTGATGACCTGAGTTTGATCCCCAGAACATATGGCAGAAAGAGAGAACCAGTTCTTGCCAAGTTGTTCTCTGACCTCATGTGTGTTCTGTGGCCTGTGTGGGCGCCACACTCACCCATAAATAAAACTTAAAATGTTGAAAAGAAAATAAATGAGCCCTAATGAATCTACTCTTACATACGGGTATGGTCAGAAAAATGGTTGAAGAAATCCCTCACCAACTGACAGATGAAAGATCCTATCTTTTCTGTTACAAAATACAGACACCCTCTTCTCCCAGCAGTTGCTTGTAGAGATGCAGGAGCAGGACGAGCCTGCTCTTGCCCCCACGCTCCTGTGACGCTGTGTCATGTTTGAACAAAACAGAGCACCCATCATAGAGCTCTTGCAAGTAACTGCCAAACAGAGTCGTAGAGCAGAGGGCTTACTTTCTGATGAGAAAAAACTTTAAATTATGCTACAATGTATAATTGACCCCATTCCTAAATGACCATGTTCCTAAATAGTTTTTGTTTAAGAAAGTTTAATAAATTAGTTTTATCTTTTCCTGTTTGCATATACCTTAGTTTATCCATGGATAAATAAAGTCAAATCTTTATACTTAAAAAGCTTACATGTTTTGAATATTTATTTTCTTAATTGGGTTATGTTAACTAAATTATAGGAAAAATTGGTTAGTTATTAATTAAAACCTTAGTTGTAGTTCACTTATATAAATAACTTATCTTTATTGAATAATTTATTTTTGAATTCCTGATTTCAGATTCCTGAGTCTGGTGGTGTTGAGTAACTATTTTAAAGTAGGCAGGGCAGTTTTTTTGTTTTTGGGTTTTTTTGTTTTTGTTTTTGTTTTTGCATTGAATAGCTGATAACATTTTTTTCTTACCTGAAATTACAAAAGCTACAGGAGTATAACTGATATGGTTATAATGACAGATACACATGCATTTTCAGTATTTCAAGGGAGATAATTGGCTTTAAATTTTAGCAGCTAGAAAGCCAGTGAGAATTGATCATTTGTCATGTGTAATTTTTGCCTCTATCTCCTTGACAGATTGAATTTTTATTTTTGTTTCATAGTGAACCTCACTTGTTTTTTTTTAAATTTATTTTCTTATTTGTCTTCCCAGGTTGTCCTGGAATTTATTGTGTATTCCAGACTAATCTGAACCAATCGGAAGCAATCTTGCCTCAGCTTCCTGAGTGATGTTTTGTTTTTGTTTGTTTTTTTTGTTTTTTGTTTTTTGTTTTTTGTTTGGTTTTTTTTGAGACAGGGTTTCTCTGTGTAGCCCTGGCTGTCCTGGAACTCACTCTGTAGACCAGGCTGGCCTCGAACTCAGAAATCCACCTGCCTCTGCCTCCCAAGATGTTTTTGTTTGTTTTTTCATAAACAGGGTTTTTCTGTATAGCCCTGGCCACCCTGGAACTTGCTGTGTAGACCAGGCTGGTCTCAAACTTAGAGATCCTCCTGTGTCTACTTCCTGAGTGCTGGGATTAAAGGACTAATTTTCTGCATTTAAGTTCAACTGTTTTTCCCCCATCTAGGTTTTATGTAAGGATCCTGCCCCAGCCCTCAGCCAGAGAGCTGTTTTACAGCTCCCCTATGCTAGTTGAGAATGTTTGATTTTTGACATTTTTCACTTTCCAAAAATTCTATGTTTTTCAGAGAAATTAACTGATTTTTAATAGATTCATTAATCGACCTTAGAACTAGAAATGACTGGTTCTGCCACTGTAGCATTTTTCTTTCATAGATTTCTTTCATACAGTTTGGATGACCCTAATCTAAAAAGCATACACGTAGCTTTTTTTTCTCTCTCTCTCTTTCTTTCTTTGTATTTGAGATGGAATCTCAGTATGTAGACCAGGCTGGTCTGAAGCTCATAGAGATCTACCTGTCTCTACCTCCTGGGTACTGGGGTAACCACCCCTCAATCAACTATCTTAAGAGATAAACAGAAGAGGTAGCCTTGTGTGTTCATAGTAGGCTAATGGGGGCAGGAATTAAGAATTTTCTTCTAATAGTAAATCTGGGTGCTATAATGATTATTACTTGTAACTCCCTAGAGTAGAAAATGAAATGCTGGAGAGGAGCGGTTGTGCTCAGCCTCTTTAGTGCTGGGATTGCAGACACTGTTCCAGGGATAAAATCCACCAGGATTTATAGCAGGCCCACTCCTTCCTTCTTGGTGTGTAAGGTCCGATATACTAGTTGACACACACTTAACATGCTCATTCCTCAGTAAGGACACATGCATGCTAATGATGGAGATCTTGTTATTTAAGCAAACTTTACCTTGGGCATGCAAGGTTCTTCCCTCTACTCATTACAGCCAGACAAAGCTTTTCAACGCCACTCTGCCTATGTCTCATCTGATTTGTTTCTGTAGTTAGACTTCCCAGAAATAAAAGTGCTAGGTCAGAAGGTCCACTCACTTTTTAAAGATCTAGGTACACAGTGCCAAATTATTCTCTAAAATTGTTGTGCTAATTAACACCTTGCATCATTAGAATAATTTTCTAAGTCCATGAGAAATAGTTCATACTTTCAATTTTATTTCTTTTATTAAAAGAGCAGAGAACTATTTCTTTTGTTTTCCTCCTCTTAAAATTAGCCTTTATTTATACACAATAGGATTTACTCATTTTAAGTATACAGTATAATTATTTTTGGCAGCTATGTATACAAGGATATCTAGCCAATGTAATGGATCAAAATAAGTAACTAAATAAAAGGCATATAGGAGGAAAATGAGTTAAATTGTCTTCATTAATGAATGAATATAATAGACCCTCAGGTTTTTCTCATGAACTACCTTTTTATGTATATAAGATAGCTTTATTTCCTCTGTAAACTTTCTCTTGATGTCTTTTTCACTTGATTTTTTTTTTTTGTTTTGTTTTGTTTTTTGTTTTTGGAGACAGGGTTTCTCTGTGTAATCCTGTCTGTCCTGGAACTCGCTCTGTAGACCAGGCAGGCCTTGAACTCAGAAATCCACCTGCCTCTGCCTCCTGGGATTAAAGGCCTGCGCCACCACCACCCGGCCTTTTTCACTTGATTTTAATGTAAGTATTCTTAGGATTGTTTTTTACTTGATATATTTTTTTGTTTTCATTTTATTTTACCTGTTTTTATGTTTAAAGTGACTTTAGGCATCATGTAGGTGGGCACTGTTTATCTGTTAAAAACAATTTAACTGTACTTGCTTCTTTTTTGTTTATTTATTTGTTTAAAGCCGGGTCTTGGTATGTAACCCACACTCTCTGCCCTTCTGCTTGCCTCCTGAGTGCTGGGATCACAGTGTGTGCTTACATTTCCATTTATTCTACCTCCTGCTCCTCCCCTTTTCTTTTTTTAATTACATGTCTCAGGTTATGAATCTTTAAGATAATTAGTTATATTGAAGTTTTGTTTCCTGTTGTCTTTTGCATTTTTAATTTTCCTTTCTTCCCATCTTCATTTTTAAAAAACTTGAACTTTTTAATAAGCCATCAAAGTAGAAATGGCTTGTATTAATTTTTAATCATCTCTAGATGTCTGCTATTAATAGTACTTTGCTCAGAGGCTGGAGAGATGGCTCAGCACTCAGCGTGCATACTGCGCTTGCCGCAACTAGGCATTTTATGCCACCACGAAAACCTCCAGAAGCTATAACTTACTACCAGCGGCGGTGGTGGTGGTGCACACTTTTAATCCCAGCACTTGGGAGGCAGAGACAGGTGGATTTCTGAGTTCGAGGCCAGCCTGGTCTACAGAGTGAGTTCCAGGACAGCCAGAGCTACACAGAGAAACCCTGTCTAAAAAAAAAAAAAAAAAAGATGTAACTTACTTAAGTCATTGAACATGAAGAAATTGAGCTGGTGCCTAACTAAAGCTTCATTCTTAGTGACCAGTGTTTATGACACTGGAAGGCATTTTCCACACTGTCAGAGGAGAGAAGTAATCATCACTGTCACACAACACACCCTGCCCCTACAATGGTGATGTGCTTGCAAGTTACATTGGTGCAACAGTGGCACAGATGTTATGGTAGTAACCAGCCATTTTAAAGAAAGATAGAATTAAAGCCCACTTCATGAGATGAAACCTGTACCTTGGCCTGCTAAATGTGCTAATGATGTATTGCTATACCCATAGATCAATATCAATTCATTCATCACTCAGCCCTCATCAGAGAGGCTTTTTCTTACAGTAGGTGGTAATTAACACAGAGACACCCCCCCCCAAAAAAAAAAAAACTGAATAAGAGTGTGCAAAAATACCTTCCAGCACCATGAATGCTAGTCTTGTGTAATAGGGCCTTAGCATCAGGTTATGGAGAGTAACCAATAGTTTGGCAGTGGCCTGTAGTGTTTGGGACTGGGGTGTCTATGGGACCCCTTTTTGGCCAATAATTCAACAAGATGTAACTCATTTCTGGCACTGAAGGGTTTACTTGGTTGGCATAAGATGTCTAGTTGGTGCATTGTTTTCTCATACAGTGACTCACATTCCTTCATATCTGTATATAGTTTAGGAAGCTGTGGTAGTAGATTTTCATATGGCTTTTTAACACACCGTTAGTGTTATTTCCTTTGCCCTGTCCTCTCGTTGCCTTCTCCATTTTATTCCCCTATTCTGTATTCTCTTTTGACTCTCTATAACCTATATTTTGTTTCTGTTTCCTGTGAGATTTCCCCCTCCACTTCCTGGTCTCTTACCAGGAACCTAGCCTTGTGATTATTGTTGTAGCACACACAAATAACATCCCCATGGAAGGAAAGACCAAGTTGTCAATTGGGCCTTATGTCTCACTTAGGATGATAAGAAACATCTAGTTCCATTATTTTCCTGAAGATTTCACAATTTGATTTTTCTTGATAGTTGAGTAATACTTTGTTATGTAACTGCATCTAATCCTCAAGCACAAGGCAGAGCTAACTGGTACCTGAGAGCCCACCTATGATGACACCCCTCCTTCAGCAAGGCCACACCTCCTAATCCTTCCCAAACAGTTGAATCAGCTGGGGGCCAAGTATCCAAACATGAGTCTGTGGGGGCCATTCTCATTCAAACCACCACAGTCTGCTTCCTGGCCCCAACAAGCTTGTGACCATGTCATAATGTAGCCTTCATTTAATGCAACTTTTAAAGTCCCATGGTCTTTCACAGTTGCATCACTGTTTAAGAGCATGTAGTACAAAGTATTTTCTGACACTTGAGTTTCAGATAGTTTTGAGCCCCCATATGTATGTTGGGAATTGAACCTGGGTCCTCTGATAGAACAAGTGCTCCCAACTGCTGAACCACCTCTCCAGCCCTACTTTCATTGGGTCTCAGTGTGGGCTTAGTGCTTTCTTTTCCTTGGAGTCAGCCTTGTCTGTGTGGAGCGTTTGGGCCTCCCGCCAGTGTCCTTTGAGCACATACTAGGTCTCCAGGCCTCCAGAGATGTGTAGACATAAGAAGGCAAAATATCTTCGTTGAATTTTCAGGTTTGTGTTATCTGTTGGAACGACTGCCTGGGGCTGACAGGGATGTTAGCTTTCTCTGCCCCTCTGTGGTGCTTGATGTCTTTGTGCACAGGTCCACTTGGGTGTCCTCCACCTTTCAAAATCGCCTTAGGGCCTTTGGGTAGAAAGGTGGTTTTCACTGCCGCCCTGCTTCTGTGAAGACGGGGAAGGTGACTGGAACAGCCCCACAAAATAAGCCTCCGACTGCCACTGTTCTTTCTTACAGTCAGTAATTTTTCATAAATACTTATACACTTGTCACTTGATGCTGGCCATTTCCTGACAGGGTTGTCTTCCATATTGTCATACTACATACTTGTTCTCTGCAGAGGATTTGCTGACCTCTTCAGTTTGCCACAGCTGGAGGTCTTGCCTCTTGTCTTGACAGTACTTTTTTGTTTTGTTATTTTTAACAGGCTAACTAATTAAAATCCTGAAGCGCATCTATATATTGTAGCTGCTTCAGCATTTTGTTTCACAATGGAAGAAGTTGGAAGAGTGTGATTGGATCAGGGTGGGACTGTACTCTTAAATTCTGCTGACAGCTCTCTCCTGTGGAATGCTTTTTAATGGCATGAGCTTGTGTAATGATGAAGAAAATGTTTACTTTTTTTTTTAACTGAGAAAAAGTTTTTTAAACAAGAATTTCCTTTGAAATTCTACCAAAACTCTAGAAATGTTATGGTTTAGTCCTCCTTTCCGAATGAACCTTCAGCTTAGGAAGAAATATATCAAATCCATCTGGCTAATGTGGATATGAATGAGTACATGAGGAAAATAATGGACAAGATCATCTTTTTTTTTAAAGATTTATTTATTTATTATATTCAAGTACACTGTAGCTGTCTTCAGACACGCCAGAGGAGGGCATCCGATCTCATTACAGATGGTTGTGAGCCACCATGTGGTTGCTGGGATTTGAACTCAGGACCTCTGGAAGAGCAGTCAGTGCTCTTAACCACTGAGCCATCTCTCCAGCCCCAAGATCATCTTTTAAAACAAACAAACAAACAAACAATTACTCATTATGTACATTTGCTAGGAAATTAAACTGCACTTTGTTTCATACACAGTTTTAGTCAAGTGGTTCGCACACACCTTTAATCCCAGCACTTGGGAGGCTGTGGCAGGTGGATCTCTATGCATTCTATGCTAGCCTGATCTACATGGTAAGTTTTCTAGGCCAGCCGAGATGACATAGTGAGATCCTATCCCAAAAAGGGGTGGGGGGTAGGTTAAGGGAAATAGCCCAGCAATTAAGAGGTCCTCTCTTAGGGGCCCAGGTTTGGTTCCTCAAACCTAAATGGCAACTTACAGCATTCACAACTCCAAGGGGCCCAGCACTCTTTTTTGGCCTCTGTGGACACCAGGCATACATGTGATCTTCATACATACATGCAGGAAAATCATAAACATAAAATAAAATTAAGCAAATCTTTTTTAAAAATTTAAACAGACCAGGTGTGCTGGCACACACCATTAATCTCAGCACTAGGGAGGCAGAGGCTGAGGATTCTGAGTTCAAGGACAGCCTGATTTATCTACATAGGTTTCAGGTTAGCCAGAGCTACATAGTAAAATCTTGTCTCAAAAAAGACTGATTTTTAGTTACATAGTAACACATATACAGAAGCACACATAGGGCTGGGCTTGATGGTTTATAGTAAGTGCAGACTTCTGGAGCTGCCCACGCAGGTGAGAGACTTTCCAGCACCAGAGTGTCTCCTCTGTTCTCCCACCATTCACACCTCCAGAGTAGCCACCATCTTTTTTGTGGTAACCCATTTCTTTCTTAAGTTTATGTTTCCCAAGTATATACATCCCTGAGCATTAAAGTTCAGCTTTGCTCAAGTTTCTAATATTATGGAAATGAAGCTTTACAGTACAGTTCATTTTTTTCAAAATTGTTTGTGATTTATGTTGTTGCCTGTAGTACTACATCATTTTAATTGGTGTAGAGTATTTTTTGTATCAGTGTTCAGTGGTTTTATTTGTTCTACTGTGTCTTAGACAGGGTTTCTATTCCTGCACAAAACATCATGACCAAGAAGCAAGTTGAGGAGGAACAGGTTTATTCAGCTTACACTTCCACACTGCTGTTCATCAGCAAAGGAAGTCAGGACCGGAACTCAAGCAGGTCAGGAAGCAGGAAGAGCTGATGCAGAGGCCATGGAGGGATGTTACTGACTTGCTTCCCCTGGCTTGCTAAGCTTGCTTTCTTATAGAACCCAAGACTACCAGCCCAGGGATGGCACCACCCACAAGGGGCCCTCCCCCCTTGATCACTAATTGAGAAAATGCCCCACAACTGGATCTCATGGAGGCATTTCCCCAACTGAAGCTCCTTTCTCTGTGATAACTCCAGCCTGTGTCAAGTTGACATACAAAAGCAACCAGTACATAATATTTGTGGGTATTTGAACTATTTTCAGTTTTAAGAATGATACAGAGTTTGCTGCTATGGACATTTATGTATGTGTTTTAGTATACATGTGCATTTCTTTTTATTGTGTGTCAAGGAGTCAGATTGCCTGTCAGCAGGTAGACTCGTCTCTAGTAGATAGTGCCATAGACATGCCAACTGCTTTCCAAATGAGGTGCCAGCAGAGGACTCAGTGAGTAAAGGCACTTGCTTCCAAGCCTGACAATTTGAATTGCTAAGACCCACCTGGTGGAAGCAAAGAACTAATTTACACACACACATACATACACATACATACACACACACACACACACACATACACACGTATGCATGGGATATAAATAAATAAGAAAATAGTTTAAGCTCTGTAAATTCCTACACAGCCCTTCTATGTAAGTATGAATTAAGGCTGGAGAAAGAACAACAAGGTATTTGAACAGAGGTTAACATGAACAAGTGATAATTAGTCATAACGTTCTCAACTAGGTAATTAAACAGGCAAGAAGAGATCACTCAAGATACCACAGAAGTGTCTGCTTTCCACCAGGGACAATGCAGGGAAGAACTTAGATGTATTAAAATGTATAAACCCATGCAGTGGAAGTACTGCCATTTGAGGGAAAGTTGTTAGTGCTGGTGTCTAGGGTGGAAGATGTAATGCAGTTAGTTATATAAGAGTTAAAAATTATACAGTGGACTTAGCTGCTGCTATTGGAAGCCACCACTGCTCAGAGTGAAAAGTGGTGCTGGATGCCAAGGAACAGGTTTCTTCATTCTCTAAACTTGCAGGCTCTCCTAAAGCCTTCCTATTAGGAAACTTGATCCAGTGGACAAAGTTTAAGGTACAGAGTTAGCCCTAACATAGAGCAATGTAAAGTAGGATGGCCTTGGTGTCAAGAGATAGTAACTTAGTGACCGGCACAGCCTTCCTGTTTCCTAATCCTAGGGCCTATGCAGTAGCACAGGCTGGCCCAGGACTGCAGTCCGGCTGCCTCAGCCTCCTAAGTGATGGGAAATCAGGTATGGGAGCCATGATGCTTGCCTGATTTCTTGTTGTTTGAGACACCCTGTGAATCTTGGGCTGTACAGACTGTGTAGCTGATGCTGGCTTTGAACTCTTGATGTTCTTGCTTCCACCTCAAGTGATAGGGCTGCAGGTAGAGGTAGACCACTACTACCATCTTGGTAGACAAGTGTTAAGGATCCTCTTGTAAACCATATGTTCGTTTTATTGTCTGTACTTATGCCAAAATAATACCATGTAGTTTATTGTTTGGTAACTGTTCTTTGTGTGGAGGGCAATGCTTTCCCTGACTTGTTCTTTCTTTGTATATTTTTAATAATTCTAGAGCTTGAGCCTAGCACCTCACACACCCCAAGAAAGTTGTCTCCTACTCAGCTATGGCCCTAGTTTTGTCTTACTTTTTATTTTGAGATAAGTTTGTGTTTGTTGTCTGTTGTTTTGTGTTGAGGACTGAGCCATCCTGTGCCTGTGCCACACTCTTCTGGTGAGAGAGATTCCCCAGCCCCCGTCTGTAAAGTTTCACTGCATAAAACTGCCACATTAATAGAACTTTTTTGTGTAATATTTTCTGTCTTTATAAACCTAATACACTACAAAAATTGCCAAGTCTTTTAATGGTTTTGTCTTCTTTGTTTGTTTGAATTTTTCATTCCAAAATGTTACTAAACACCTAACTGTAAGAAGCCGTCCAAGGGATTAAAAGCAAGTGTGTTTATGTGTGACTCGCTTTTGATTTTAGTTGCCTGTTGTGACCCCCTTCTTGTCCACAGGTGTTGAAATGCACACTAGAGATATGAATTATTTTCCACTGTAGCTTTGCCAGAAACCTTTCCTCTATTGCAACTGGTTTCTTGCCCATGTAATATAAATAAGTCTGTTTCTAAGAGAGGACAGTGACTAATAGCCCATGAAAACGTCTTAGACTGGCCTGGATCATATTTACCCTCTGACATAAAGAGATTCCTATTGAAAAATCAGGGTGGCTACTTTCTTGCAGGCAAGACAGACTCTTCACAAAGACATTTGACAGTGACTGCATGTAAAACATATGCAATAAGGATGAAACTAGTTTAAAAACAATTGAGTATTCTTCAGACCGCAGGAATTAATGTAAAATGGTTCTTAGTTATAGTTTAACTTATCCAGAATTATTGATTGGGGACTGAAGAAGTGTAACTGTAAGGTGCTGGGCAAGCTAGGTGGATCAGCAGAGAAGGGCTGCTGTTGGAGCCCTGAAGACCTGGGTTCGACTCCCAGATACACACAGTGGAAGGAAAGAACGACTCCTGGAAGCTGTCCTCCGACTTCAACATATGTTTTAGTTTGCCTTGTTTGTTTTATGTTTTTTTAAGGTTTTACTAGTAAAACTACTTGAATATAATTGCAGCAGTCTGACAGGATGACCGGCCTATATTCCTTATCAGTACTCTTGGTGTTTCACTATAGATCAGAGCGGCCCAGGGCCATTTACTTAAAACCCGAGTTACAGGATATTTGAGTTCACCCTGAACTCTTGCATTTAAAAGTAGATGTTTGTTCTTTCTAATTGGTGATATCTAGAAGACGTGTATGTGGTGGGTGAACATTTTCATTGCCTTGGCTTAGCTATTATAAAAGGCTTCTGCCGGGCGGTGGTGGCGCACGCCTTTAATCCCAGCACTTGAGAAGCAGAGGCAGACAGATTTCTGAGTTTGAGGCCAGCCTGGTCTACAGAGTGAGTTCCAGGACAGCCAGGGTTACACAGAGAAACCCTGTCTTGAAAAACAAAACAAAACAAAACAAAAAAACAAACAAAAAAAGGCTTCTTTCCCTTGTAGTGTAAATTGACAATTCAAATGATCGTTACCTGTCTTTTCATAGCAGGAAAGAGGTTGTTTTCTTAGGCATTAGCTAACTCAGATTCCAATAATCTAAGTAAGGAGAACATGAGGCCTTTTTTGTTGTTGTGAGGTGCAAGAAGCTGAGAAGGGTTTACACTAACACACTGATGCAGTTCTATACATTATCAGAGTGTGCAAACTCACCTGTTGGAATTGTGACTAAGAAGAACAGTGGGACTTAAGTCTAAATCTTGACTTGTTCTGCCTGTGTCCTTGAACATATAACAAGTACTAAAGTGAAACATACATAGTCTAGATGTGTCAAACTTGGCCTCGTAGTTGCCTATTTTCTCAAGTTGACTTAATCCAGCTATATGTAAAAATAACTCTAAGTAAATTTCAAAATGAATGTGAAAGCAGTAATCTAAATGTTTAGAGTTAAGTAGAGATTCTGTTGTGGCAATGCACGCTGTGTCGGTGCGGTTGACAGACTGATTGTGTAGGTACCAAACCAGCTGATTGCAGATGACAGTGCAGCGTGAGGAGAGTCGGAAGGACTTTATTTTGCTAATCCAAGTTGAAGCATTTTCATTATAAATTATTTGATATGAGTGGCTATAATCCTGTATCAGAAAGATTAAGAGTGCCAGGAAAAAAAAGGTTCTTCACATAAAAATGAATAAGGAACATAAGTTTCTTGGGGATTCCTGCCAGTCAGTTTAGTGATATTTTAAGCAACAGTTTTTAAATCTTTTTTACTGGTTTAACAATGTTTTAAGTGGCATTTCAATGTCCAGGAAAGTATTTCCGAGGATAAGGTTCATCTTGGTTCCTTCCAGCTTTTGTTTTTGTCTGTGACTGGAGCAGATGTGTGACAATTTCCAGGTTCGCTGGAGTAAGAATACTTTATTTTAAAGTGACCATTGCAGATCTAAAAAGCTTCCTGCTTTGTGGTTGTACTCTTTTGACAAACTCTAAAAAATGACTTGTGGGTTCTTCTGACATCTTAAAAATAGTTGAACTTGTGCCCTAAGTGCAGAAAAGGATTGATTGATATGATTTGGGCAGATGCACAGAATGGTTCTTTCTTACAGCATTTTAGTTTTTATGGTACTTGAAAGATCAAGTATTGGATTTATGATATAGCTCCATTGATAGAGTTCTTGCCTAGCATGCACAAAGCCATGAGTTCAATTCCTCAGTACTACCTAAACCAGGTTGATAGCATACATGTGTACTCAGAAGGCAGAGGACCAGAAATTCTAGGTCATCCTCCACTACTTAGCAAGTTCAAGGTGCACAAGAAAATATCTCCAGGGATAAGATTCATCTTGGTTCCTTCCAGCGTTTGTATTTGGCTGTGATTGAAGTAGTTGTGTGACAATGTCCAGGTTCCCTGGATTAAGAATATTTTGTTTCAAAGTGACCCTGGGTAAGTAAGAAGAAGGTAGGAGAGAAGGTAGAAATGAATGAGTAAATGCTTCAAGTACTAATTTAAGACTTAGAAAGTTCTACATGTTAGTACAAGCTTTTAGGAAGCAACCAAGTGCACCACTTATGACCTCTTGTATTTAGCAGGGAATATAACAGCATCTGTGAATTATAGTTCTAAAAATGGCTCCCTTTTTCCTAAAATAAAATTTTTTAAAAAGGTATCATAAGCATCTGTTATCTCTGTAGCTGTGGAGCGTCACTAACAGGTGCAGCTGGAAGAGCCAGGGCACTGTCACATAGAATAACTAAGTACAGCAAGCCTTTGGGATAGCAGATCAGATAAAGAAGCCCCTCTGTGGTTCTTCCACAGTTGTCTGTCCCACGGTTGACTGTGCTTTGCTGTATTGGTTCTTCTGAAGTGAAGCTTCTGATAGCTCAAGAGAACAAAGTCAACATGGCCGGAACCCTGCACTGCCATTCCATTAGTCAGAGTTAAATTGTTACCAGCCACAGGCTTGACTGACTTCTTCATGAATAACAGAGTAAAATGCTGCTTTGTGAATTTTACCTTAAAACTTACATAAGATGCAGTAGTAGCCTTGAGCCTGTGTAAGTGTTTACACTGTGGGTTCATTAGAGAGCAGCTTACTTACCACAATGGGATGACCAGTAGTAAAAACAAGTTGGGCTAGGAAAAAGAACTATATGAAGCCCCTTGCTATCTATTTCTAAACTGGTATTTACTGAACTGGGCTGCTAAAGTTACTAAAACTATCTAAGTACTATTTGACAACCATCAGAGTAACAATTGACTTAGGTAAAAACAATCATTGCATGCCAATGTCTGGTGAGAAGTAGGCACTTTGCCTGGGAGATCTCTCTGCAGTGACTGGAGCTCATGCCTCCCAAAGGCAAGTCTTTGTCAGAAGTGTATAATCTGACTCTAGTGGGAAAACACCAGAGAAAAACACACTGAGGGACGATCTACAACGTGGCTCACCTGTATTCTTCAAATGTGACAGCAGCACAAAGGCATAAGGAGCTTCTAGCCTAAAGGAGCCTGAACAGACTCAAATATAAAGTTCAATCCAACACTTTCTTTCTCTTTTAATTTATTGCCGTTTTCTTCTTGTACTGGATATGGAGGTCCTATATTGAAAAAGGAAGGGGCTTTCAGTTACTAGTCAGACTGTAACTTACACTTGGTTTCTTCTGTTTGACTTTCAGACTTTATATAGATTTTAAGTAGTGGTGTAGATTTTGCTTTTTATCTCCTGTGCAGCAATCTCTGATATCAGTCCCTGGGCTAATTTAGCTATACGTCAAGCCATTGAAAACTCAGGCTAGAGACACAGCTTAGTGGAAGGGCTCCGGATCAGCATGCACAGGACTCTGGGCTTGATCTCTAGGACTGAAAGACAAAAACAGCTTTTGCATGGTGCACACAAGTCATCCCAGCACTCAGAGGGCTGAGGCAGGAGGATCACTGCCAAGGTGGCCTACATCATGAGATGCTGTTTAGAAAAAAAGAAACTAAAAAGAGATAATGCTTGTTTTACCAAATTTTTAGTCATCACAATCAAGAGCAGTGCTCTTGTTTACAAATATGGGTATGCATCCTTGAGAGTCTAATAAACACTTAGTAGGGTTACAAAGATAAAGAAGTAGGTATGAGACTTAGGAAGATAACAGGGATGCTTCATTTTCAGGAAGGCAGAATTTGATGGTTGTTTGATTTTTTTATATAGACAGGATAAGAAAGTTGAGTGATTATAGTTAATTGAATGAATAAATAATCAAATAACCATACCCAAGATTATGACTGGCTGTGAGTCCCATATATGATTTTTGGTGCTGTGTCTTCTGCTGAGAGCACCTCTCAGTCCTATTCTTTAAAATTTAATTAGTAATTTGGAATTTGGATAAAGGACCTGATGGTACATGGGTCTCAATTTTTAAAAATGTATTTATTTTTATGTCATGTACATTGGTGTTTTGACTGCATGGATGTAGGGGTGTCAGATGCCCTGGAACTTGAGTTATAGACAGTTGAGAGCTGCCATGTGGGTGCTGGGATTTGAACTCAGGACCTCCGGAGTAGCAGCCAGTGTTCTTAACTGCTGAGCCATCTCTCCAGCCCGGGGTCTCAATTTTAAATGACACAAGTCTAAGAGAAGCGATAGAGCAAGTGATCAGCAGGATTCTAACCTGGGTGAGCAGGCCAGGCAGAAGCTGCAGCTTATGGACATCATCTGCCAGATAGCCAGTTAATGACCTAAAGCATTTGGTTTATCTGTATGGATTGAATCATCATCAGGAATTTCACAGAACCATTTCAAAAATGAGGAAATGAGTGTGGGAACTTGGTGGTGCAGGTGGTTAGAAGACTGAGATGAAAGGGAGTGCTGAGCTGCCAAGGAGGCTGTAACCGTGAGAACAGGTCATGTAACAAGAGCTGGGACGACCGTTGAGTGCAGAGGATCCCCAAGCTGGCACTGAGACTTCAGAGGAAGGAGCATCACTGTAGTAACTACAGATGTGCATCTGTATGAGAGACCAGTTTATGTCAACTGTATTTGATTATCTCTTCATTGTTGAAATGGTTCTGAAAATATGACAGGATTTTTATCTGACTGTGTTGTCCTATGCTGTTGCTTCCCCTAGTCTTGAAAACAGCTTTGCTAGTGATATTCCTACCTCACTCAGGTGGATTAAGTGATCCTTTGGAGTATTGGTAAATATGTATGTGAGAGATGGAGGGAGGAGGGGGGAGAAGGGAGAGAGAATATATGAGCTCTTTGAGGTAGGGTCTCCCTCAAACTCACCATCCTCCTGCCTCATATTAAATGCTAGGATTATAAACCAGTGTCTGGAAATTTGGCTTCAGATAAGGTTTTCTCTAAGAACATGACAGGTGAATTGGGTGGTTAGACATTCTCTTTGTATGTACTCTTGTGACAATCATGCACACTGAAGCCTGAACTTGGCATTATTATGTGGATTTGATATTGAGTGGTTTAAGGTACAAAATATTTGTCATGATCTCTGAAACATTGGAGACTAAGGTTTAGAATTGATTTCTCTTTTTCCCTTCCTTTCCCCCCAAATATTGCTTCTTTAGGTCAGTAACAGATCCAAGAGATGGAAAGAGAGTAGCACTCAAAAAGATGCCCAACGTCTTCCAGAATCTGGTCTCTTGCAAAAGAGTCTTCCGGGAATTGAAGATGTTGTGTTTTTTTAAACATGATAATGTAAGTGAAATTGGTGTTTGGGGGAAACTATTTTCTAGACCTACTTCTCTGACTTAGTTAAGAACAACAGTGAGTTTTAGGGGTATGAAATTCAGCTATAATTTATGCCAAGCTCTGAAAAGCAACAGCATGTTTTTGCTGAAGGGGTCACAACAGATTCTAAGTTTTGTTCCTTTCTTGTTTTGCCTTCTTTTTATGCCTGTTTAGGAGTCTTACATTTTCACTATTGAGATCAATAGTCTACAGCTTCAGAGTCCAGTATTGCAAAATTTGACTTGGAGGTTTGAAAATGAATTACACTCCACAGTTATGATTTACACATAATTAGACCCCAAATTAGAAAAAAAAAATTACACACGGTAACTTCAGGGCCAGCTTGGGATTTCAGGGTGAGCTCTACTTGTTGTTGCTTTGATTCTGAGTTGCTCTATGTAGCCCTGGCTGTCCTGGAACTCTGACTCTGAGATTCCCTGCTTCTGCCTCCAAGTGCTCCCGACACCTGGCTTTTTGATTCCAAGATTTTAAGCTACTAAGTTTATACCCCCACCCTCAGAAAGGAACATATTTGTGGGGAAAATAGGTTAGAAAGAAACTATAGCCAAGCCTGAACAAATTAGACCCTTCCTGTGAATGAACCATGAATAGATTTAAGTGGGTTATAGATTTATAAACTGACAAATTAATATTAAATGAAGCAAAGCAAATGTTGGTATTTAGTTGAAGAATAATTCCAATATTCAGCCTAAAAATAAAGCAATTTTTATATGAGTAATTTAAATTAATGAATCATTGGCCCTTGGTTTTAAGTGTTTCGTTTTTATCCTTTAATGTTTAGGTTAGGATGTAGGAAAAACTATTCCTAATATAAAAACAGGATAGTCCTGAAAGATAAGATAGAGAGAGAGCTAGTCTGCTTACAGCTGTTAAAGATACGGCGACTCAAAGGAAGAGAGGCTGACCATACTTTGAAAGGCCACACAGCTAACCCTGAGTTACATGGCGGATTCATGGAAAGTTTACTTGGAGTTAGCATTGAACTATTTTGTTTTCATGTGAAAAGAACTGCCTCACTCTTCACATGGTACTTAACTATTTTAATTGCTGTAATTAAAACTCTATCAAAAAGATTTCTTGTGAGTCTGTGTACTTGATTACACAGAAACCTTAATAACATCATCCAAAAATTCTGTTCTCACTTTTAAGAAAGAACTTTGCTTGAGTTTATTTGGCTAAACTAAGACTGTCAGGCACATTGTGTGGCTCGCTGGAAGCTGCTTGGCTTGACATGCTTTGACTTGCTGATTATCCTTCATGAACCCTCCTCTCCCCCTCTCTTTCCTTCTTTCTTTCAAGATAGGGTCTTACTCTAGAATAGGCTGGCCTCACACTCATGACAGTCCTCCTGCCTCATCCTCTGAGGGCTAGAATTACAGGAATGAATTAAATTTTAAAAAATGTTTTCAAAAAGTGTTGCCTGGCTAGATAGGAGTCTATAGCTCATAGTAGAGCACTTGCCCACATGTACAAGGTCCTAAATCCAATT
Organism: Apodemus agrarius; assembly: GCA_964023405.1. Lineage (NCBI taxonomy): Eukaryota > Metazoa > Chordata > Mammalia > Rodentia > Muridae > Apodemus > Apodemus agrarius. The sequence continues at coordinate 64,603,573 of OZ030015.1, read as the reverse complement.
CCCAACACTGGGGAAATGCTTGCTGTTGTCCCCCCAAACTTCTTAGAACTGGTGTATATTTGAGTAAGTTTCAAAATGCCATTCAAGTTGTGTGTTTTAACTTTACAAATCAAGATTCCCAGATTTTAGAAATGTAAGTTAGAATGATGTCTAATACTCGCTAAATTCCTTATTTCCTAACTTATCCTAGGACCACCCCATCATAAGAATACAGACCTGCTGTACAATATTTCTTTCCAGTGAAAAGTATCTATGATAAACATTTATTTCAAAGCAGACGTTAGAAGTCCACTTACTGAAGATCTGACTTTAAAAAAAAAAAAAAAAAACTATGATGTCACAAGCCATTGTTTTTGCCTTTGCTCACAACCCATGTCTATAAAGTCAGTAAGTGCTAGAGTTGTCAAGCCCAAAGTGAAAGGAAGGAAGCAGACTTCTGAAAGCCACACACCAGTTCAAACAGCCAGTTCTGATAGGGCTTGCAGGAGGCAGCTGAAAGCAGAGCTGGGTGTGCCCTGTGGCTCTTAACAGTTTCTAGTGATGTGCCTTTAGTTTGGGGAGGGTTTAAGTTTTCTTGTTTGCAAAAATGGTCATGATAAAAACAGAAATAACCGTCTTTGGATGTAGTGGAAATTTAATTTTTTTCATAATACAGACAAGCAGACACAAACACTTTTTCGAGCCCCTGAGCTCTCTCAGAAAAAGTGCATGTGAGGCCAGGTGGTAGTGGTGCACACCTTTAATCCTAGCACTTGGGAGGCAGAGGCAGGCGGATTTCTGAGTTTGAGGCCAGCCTGGTCTACGGAGAGAGTTCCAGGACAGCCAGGGCTACACAGAGAAACCCTGTCTCAAAAAACAAACAACAACAACAAAAGTGCATGTGATTCTGTAGGAATATTTGACTGGGGTATGGACATGAAGATGGAGAGAAAGCACTGGCTTATATGTAACCAGCTCCTTTGCTTCAGATCTGTCTCCAAAGCATCTCAGGACCAACACAGTTGGTATATGTAGAGTGCCAGTTTTCTTAAGAGGCAACTGGTATTTGATATAGCTAAGCCATGATTGGTCCTAAGGGGAAATCGCAGTAGCAGGTCACACAGGGGATCAAAAAACTGGGTATAGGAGAACACAACTTTAATTTCAGTACCCAGGAGGCAAAAGCAGGGTATTGACCTAAATCTCTGTTGAATTCAAGGTCAGCCTGGTCTTATAGACCAGCTATTGCTATGTAGTGAGACCCTGTTTCAAACAAACAAATTTAAAAGACTCATTTTTTGAAGGGACTAGAACCGGCTGTTCTGTGCATACTGTTGATGTGTGTAGGAAATGCTAGATGCTCATGTGCACCAATTCACTTACTTCATAAAAATCTTGAGAAAAGAGCTCTTAATTTCACCTTACAGAGAAAACAAATACTTATAGAATTGCCTAAGTTATTTCATGATCAGATTGAAAAAATCTTGTCTGGCTCCAGACTCCTTTTTCCCTAATTTGGTAAACATTTATTGTATATATCTTATGTGCCTACAAAGGTACATTAGCTTTGCAGTTTACTCTGCCTTCAGGTAATTTAATGACTTTTTTTTTCTTTTCCCGAGACAGGGTTTCTCTGTATAGCCCTGGCTGTCCTGGAACTCACTCTCTAGACCAGGCTGGCCTCGAACTCAGGAATCTGCCTGCCTCTGCCTCCCAAGTGCTGGGATTACAGGCGTGCGCCACCGCCCGGCTATTTAATGACTTTCTTAGCCTGATAAGTAGTATGGTGAGGTGGTGTGGAGGCTTGCCTGTGGTCACTTGCTTCACTCTTTCCATACAGGACAGTCCATGGTGCCCACACAGACAGCCACTGGACAGCCAAACCTAGAAGCATAGATCAGATTCACAGACCTCACTTCAGACTTAGAAACTGGAGTCTTTAGGGTTGAGGCCCAGGTATCAATAAATTTTATAGCTTTTCAGGTGAATGGAGACAGCCACTTACTATTAAGGAAAACTTGTGATAGGCTTAACAAACTCAAAGGTACTTCACCTTAAGACTTCTCCTTTGCACGGTACATGTAAATTGATTGAAGTGAGTCATAGACTCAATTCTGAAAAGTTAAACAATACAACCTTTAGAGTAAATTAACAGGAAAGTATCTTTGACTTTGAGATAAGTGGTCACTATTGAAGCTAAATGTATTATCCTAACTCCCCTTATAAGACAGATACATACGTTTAGCAAAAGACTCATGCAAGAATAGGCCTGACATTTTAACTTATAATAGCTGGAAATTGAAAATAAGTACACGATGAAATATTCCTTTCATACAAAGGAGTATCCCACAGCAGTAAAACGAATGAACAGCTAATCCACTTAGCAACATGAATAAATGTCACAGGCATATGTGAATAAAGGAAACTGGACCATCAGACAGGGTGGCTCAGTCTGCTGTGAAGCCTCACAGCCTGACCTCAGCCCCTGGGACCCACACGATAGGAGAGGATTCATTCCCGTAAGTTGACCTCTAACCCTACACATGCCATTGACATAAACACCAAATAAATAAAGTAATTTTTTTTTTGGGTGGGCAGAGTATGTGTGTGTGTGTGTGGGGGGGGTGTGCCTTGTTCTGTTTCCTTGAACTCTGTAGACCAGGCTAACCTTGAATTCAGATCCATCTGTCTCTGTCTCTGCCTCTTGAGTGCTGGGATTAAAGGCATATACCACCATGCTCAACTTGAAATTGTAATTTAAAAAACAAAAAACAAAAAAAAATTCTTAAGCTGTATCTAAGAGTATATAACTTCTTTCAGTTTGGGTACAGTTTTAGAGTAGGCAGGTTGAATTAGGAAGACAGAAGTGAGGGCTGTTCCTGAAAGGGAAGGCACTGTCTAATGTTGAACTGCTTAACTTCGTGATCTGGGTAACTTTCACATGGCTGTATATGCCTAAAATTCATCAAATTATGCTCTTAGAATTTGTGTACTTTGTTACAAAACCTGTAGCAATAATGTAGTGTTTTCTATCTTAAGAGAATACCAGCCATTCTAATCATTCTTTTTAAATATACCTAGCTTTTATTATTAAGAGCATTGGTGTTTTGCCTGCATGTATGTCTGTGTGAGGGTGTCGGATCCCCTGAAACTGGAGTTACAGACAGTTGTGAGCCGCCATGTGGGTGCCAGGAATTGAACCTGGGTCCTTTGGAAATTTGGAAGAGTGCCCTTAGCTGAGCCATTCTTCCAGCCCCTTTCTTAATCATTCTTAAAGCATCCTTGACAGAGTAGAAACTGTCTGACTGAGCAGTTAGGTTTCTCTCGCCTCCAGAACCCAGGAAGAACTTATCTCTCCCTCCACCACACAGTTAAGCGTGAAAGTCCGTGTCTTTATACTTAGACTTAAGATTATTCACCATAATTGTTTTACTGATAAAAAGACAACCAAAACCAAGCTACATGGTCACCATGTAAACACCTTGTCATGACTCTCTTAACTGGGCAGTTAAAATCTTAAAAGACCGTTTTCTCCAGGTCTCGAAAGAGTTGAAGAATATACACATCTGGATGTGACCATCATTTTTTAATAGTAGTTAAGTCTGGTGGGATTTCTTTTTGATTTGGGGTCTTTTGGTTTTGTTTGCTTTGTTTTCTTTGTTTTTGTTTTGTTTGTTTGTTTGTTTGTTTGTTTTGAGACAGGGTTTTTCTATATAGCTCCGGCTGTCCTGGAACTCACTCTGTAGACCAGGCTGGCCTCGAACTCAGAAATCCACCTGCCTCTGCCTCCCAAGTGCTGGGATTACAGGTGTGCGCCACCACACTCAGCCTTTGCTTCATTTTCTTATACAGGGTCTTATTATGTAGCTCTGGCTGGCTTGGAGTAAGTAACCAGCCTTGAACTTAGAGAGATCTGCCTGTTTCTTCCTGAGTCTTACCACACCTGGCTACTTCTTGCTTATTGGGTTTTTGGGGTGTGTATGTGTATAGGAGGGTGCTTAGATTCCATCCAAGGCATCTTTACAAGTGCCTCTCTGTTTGCATCAAAAGGCTAATTTTTATTTGATTTCCCCAAATAATTGTGGCGTCAAGAGAAATTCGCATCTGTGTAAATGGAAAGGTTGCAGTGAAGCCTAGGCTTGAATTCTCTAGTGTCCCAGCCCACCTGCTCAGTCACATTGCTTTGAGATCTTTGGCCCTTTCTGCTGGCTTGAGTACTGCTTTTGTCTGCACTCAGGTTAAACAAAGCAACAGGCAGAGTTTAAACCAGTCAATAGCCAGATGGTGTAGGCCAATATCTGAGGTGCTTGTGGCTTTTCTGGTGGGAGCCCTATCAAATATAGAATAAGAAAGCCTCATTCTTCTTAAGATAGGGCTGTCACTTCCTACTAGATAGCCTCTAATTAAGACACTGTCACTGCTGCACCTGTTTCCCCCAGTACAGAATGCATCTTTCTCAGGTACAGGGTTCAGAGCCTAAAAGACATCTAGTAGCGTCCTGATTTCTAATCACCTTCTTCAAGTTCAGACATTCATGCTAATTTTTTTTATGTGGCACAAGTAGGAAAGTTATACAAATTGGCTACACTGGCTAATTTGAGATTCTAAAATACGTAAAAATGAGGTGATTGTTTTCACGTGATAAAAATTTTCTTTGAGGAAACTGGAAAATATTTTCTGCTGATCAAAATTCTTACTATAAACATTTTAATTTAAAAGGAAATGTACATAATTCTTATAGAAATATCCAAACTAAAGTTCTCTGTGTTTAGCTAGCTTCAACTTGAGGGAAGGCTTTTTCATTAAAGAAAGTTATAATTGAAAAACACTTTTTGTTTATTTTGTTTTGTTTGTTTTGTTTAACAGGGTTTGTCTGTATAGCCCTAGCTGGCCTAGAACTCATGCAGATCAGGTTAGCCTCAAACTCACAGAGATCTGCCTGCCTCTGCCTCTGCCTCTGCCTCTGCCTCTGCCTCTGCCTCTGCCCCTGTTTCCCAAATGCTAGGATTAAAGGTACACGCCACCCCTGCTTGGCTTGAAAACAGATCTTCAGAGACAGGGTGCCACTCTGCAGGCCTAGCTGGCCTTGGACTCCCTGCATAAACTATGCTGGTCTCAAACTCACAGAGATCCAGCTGCTTCTGCCTCTCAAATTAAAGGTGTGTGTCACCTACATGGCGATAAACCTTGATCTAAAATTTTAAAATGGCATTGGAGAGATGTCCCCACTGCTCTTCTAGAGGACCCAGATTCAATTCCCAACAGCCACATGGGAGCTCACAACTGTCTATAACTTCATTTTTTTTTTTATTTCCTTTCCTTTCCTTTGCTTTCTTTCTTTCTTTTTTTGTTTGTTTGCTTGTTTGTTTTTGTTTTTTGAGACAGGGTTTCTCTGTGTAGCGTGGCTGTCCTGGAACTCACTTTGTAGACCAGGCTGGCCTCGAACTCAGAAATCCAACTGCCTCTGCCTCCAAAGTGCTGGGATTAAAGGTGTGCGCCACCACTGCCCAGCTAAAACTCCATTTTCAATCTGATACCCTCACATGGACATGTATGCAAGCAAAACTCTATAGATACACATCAAATAAAAACAAATTATTAAAAAAGTAAAACTTTATAGTGAAGAACACGTGATTGAAAAAGGAGAGCATTTAAAGTGAACAAGGTTTCTTGCACAAGTAAATTGTGAAAGGAAAGAAGAAGGATGGAAGAGAAACCTTGTATTAAAATTTAAAGTGATGGAGACATTAGTCAATCATAATTTATAAGTCACTATTTGAGGTTTTGTTTTTTGATTGGTGTGTGCGTGTGTGTGTGTGTGTGTGTGTGTGTGTGTGTGTGTGAGAGAGAGAGTGTGTGTGTGTGTGACAGGGTCTCATAGCTAGACATAGTGGCAAACACCTTTAATACTAGCACCCCAAAGCAAAGGTGGTAGTTCACTTTTGAGTTCAAGGCCAGCCTGGGCCACATTGAGTTCTAAGCCAGGTAGGGCTACAAAGAGAAACTGTGTCTCAGAAAACAAAAACGGAACCAATTAGACAGTGTCTCACACCATAGTCCAAGCTGACCTGAGACTTGATGTGTAATTCAGTCCCTACACTAGCACATGGCAGTCCTCTTATAGCCTCTCAAGTACTGGAAATAAAAACATGAGCTTTCACACCCAGATGTGTTGTGGATCTTTTTTTAGCACCTGCTTTAGACAGTATACTTTTTATTTAAGTAAAAAAAAAAAAAAAAAATGGGGGGAAGGGGTTGGAGTGATGGCTTAGTAGTAGCTAAGACCATTGACTGCTCTTCCTGAGGTTCTAAGTTCAATTCCCAGCAACCACATGGTAGCTCACAACCATCTGTAATAGGATCTGATATCCTATTTTGGCATGCAGGTGTACATGCAGATAGAGCACTCGTACATAAAATAAGTTTTAAAAAAGAGAGGAAAGGGGGGGAGAGAGGGAGGGAGGGAGGGAGGGAGGGAGGAAATTGGCTGGGTAGTGGTTACACAAGCCTTTAGTTCCAGCACTCAGGAGTCAGAGGAAGTCGGATATCTTGAGTTCAAGGACAGCCAGGGCTACACAGAGAAAGCAAAACAAAAGAAGAAAAGAAAGTTGAGAGATTGAGTACTAGGTATTTGGTAATGTAGAAAGAGATTATAGGGTCATCAGATGGCTCAGTGGGTAAAGGCGCTCTGCCAAGTGTGATGATCTTGGTTCATTCCCTGTGACCCACGTGGGAGAAGGATGGAACTGACTTCTGAAAGTTGTCCTGACTTCTCCATGCACACTGTGCCCCCTTTTGAACACACACAATACATACATTTTTAAATATTTAAAAATTAGGCAGTAAAGATAAATTAAATATTTAAAATGTTTTCACAAGTGTGGAGCATAAGACCTTCGATTTCATCCCCATCATGGTAACAAGTAAATAGCTAAATGAGTAAAAGTTGAACAATCAAGATTTTACATCCTGCAATTAGTATTATTTTTGCAATTTTTATTTGGAACAAATACTAATGTATAGCTAATGCTTCAAATGTCTAGGTTGCAGGCTTTCCGAATGAGATGGCAGTGAACTCAGTCGCTAAGGCTGGGTACTGGCCACATGGATATTCTTCTTTTGTCTGCTTTATAATATTCAAACCCTCTACAAAAGAACACACTTCTTAAGAACTATGGTAGCATATACCTTTTAGTCTCAGCACTCAGGAAAACAGAGGCAGGCAGATCTCTGCATAACAAATTTCAAGCCACCTAGGGCTACATACTGAGGTCCTGGGGTGGGGGCGGGGAGCCGTAGAAAGCTTGTACTTGTGGCACACTGTTTCTTGCTCATCTCTTCTTAGTCCTTTGAGCCCAGTAGTTCTCCTTAGCAAATTAGGTGTGATGTCATAAGCAGGACTTAGGGCATAACTAAGCAACTGTGAGAGCATGACTGTATTATTTTCTACTTTTATAAAAGTAGAAAATAATACAGTGCTAGAATTTGAGATACCAAATGGCTGGGTCCTTACCCCAGTAATTTCTCTTCTTATACTTTGAATACAATCTATCATATCTTAAATAACTCAAGGCGATTGTGTGTGATATGTTTTGTGCCTTCCTCTTGAACTTTGTACCACTCTGCTCTCTCTGACCCACTGTGCTCCATAACTGAGCACTTCTGTTTCTACAAGCTGCCACACTGCCTGCTCAGCGACCGACCCACAATTAACCAGCCTTCTAGTGTTAGAGTCAAGTTACTTATAGGAAGTGTGGTCCCTCCACCCTCCTTGGATTTTTACGCATAGCAACAGAGGGCATGATTCTGTATTGTGCAAATGCTCATTTCACATATCCCTCTCCATTTATGAAAGCTATGTCTGTATGTAGAACTCTGGTTATACCCTGGTGTCTGGCAGGTGGAATGTGTGTAGTAATCGTTTGCTAACCGAGGAGCAGAGGAATGGAAGGTGGAGATGTTGCTCTCAAAGCAACTGTGACATTCCTTTCCCCCACTCTCCTGAGCATCGTTCGGTTATGTGTAATGCAACCCATTTCCACTTAGCTGGAAGCTCTCTAGGTGGAAAGTGTGTGAAGCCATCTCAGGGATTACGGTTTTTACTGATGAACAGTTCGTGTCTGTGGCCAGTTCTTACTGAGCCGTAAGCCATTCATTTAGCAGCATTTACTTGCATTTGTGTCAAACTTTGTTTTCTTTTTCATTCTCTAAATTTGACTTTGTGTCTTTGTTTTTGTTTTTCCTTTTCTCAGGTACTCTCTGCCCTTGACATACTCCAACCTCCACACATTGACTATTTTGAAGAAATGTATCCTAACCAGGGAATGTGAAAGAAGGGGACATTTAAAATTATTGTGTTTAGCCTGTTCTTTACTGCCTTCTGGGCGTTCATGTCATGAATTACATTGTCTCACCCTTGCAAACGTGGTCGAGTACCTGAAAATGAGGTAATTTTGAAAACCCAAGTATGTACTGGATCCCTTTCTGATCAGATGATGGGTGGTGATACACATGGCATCTGGGCAGATCTGTATTTTGTCTCCATGTACTTTTGTGTGAGGTACATGATTACTATCCCATTTTGCAGATAACCAAAGAAGCAACCGTGTCATACAGGATCCCCAGGGAATGGGTGGCTTTGCTATATTCAACAAACTGTCAAGAGGATAATCTTGTCCTTGTCCATCCTATATAGGATTGGGTGAAGTTAAAATGTGTTCCATGAGAAAAAGTGGTGCTGCCAGGCAGTGGTGGTGCACACCTTTAATCCCAGCACTTGGGAGGCAGAGGCAGGTGGATTTCTGAGTTCAAGGCCACCCTGGTCTACAGATTGAGTTCCAGGACAGCCAGGGCTACACAGAGAAACCCTATGGGGAGAGAGAGAGAGGGAGGGAGAGAGAGAGGGGGGGGAGGGAGAGGTGGTGGTGGTGGGAGCTATTACTTATTTAGATGTCAAACACACTAAGTTCTTTACACATATTTATTTCTTATAATAAACTGCTGTATGAGGTAGTATATTTATTCTCATTTTACAGATGAGAAAATTGAGGCACAAAAGGTAAGAAACTTGGCTGAGACCATAGAGTAGAAAGAGTTGGGATTGATGTCTAATTCCATTTGACTGAAAGTATCATGTTCTCAACTTCTACCCATTTGAATCTCCCCTTTTCACTAATGTTGCCTGAAGATTGTTTGTATACAGAGTAATAATGAACAGTAAAATAATACCTGTAGAGCTTAGCTTCTGAGACTACACGAAGGATGAGATACAGATAAGGCCATCTGACAGTCACAGTCAGGGCATCACAGTCTTCGTTCTGCAGTTAACCCAGTGAAGCTTCACCAGAAAGATGGAGGATGAAAATCCCATCACTGATTGATTGGGTCACTCTGACTATATGGTTTATTAAAAGTGAGGGGTTTTATGGATATTTTAGGCCTCTTACCTAAAAAGAAAACCAATGGTCTGTTTGTTACTCTTCTGATTCAACACTAAAAAATGAAAAATTCCCCTCTTAACACTAGTTGCAATAGCAGGTAAATCTATCATAGACAGTTGTCTTTGTTTAATTTCCTTAGAAATGGGAACAGTGAGGTAAGTGCTTCCAAGGAGGAGAGAGCAGTTAAGCTGGCTTAAGAATGAGGACACCTTATAAGGTTATAGAGCTGGCGGTGGTCCACACAGCTAGGAAGGTTCATTATGATAAACCAAACTCTTAAGTGCTGTGGTCCTTGGTGAAATTTTAATCCATTAGTCATTTATGAAATTGATGCTTTCATGCAGTGTGACTTGGTCCACTTGAGGTACCTCAGCAGTACGCACTCTGAAGAAGGGCCTGTGTGTTGTCTAGCTCCTAGCTGAGAAGAGAGTCTTTGTCTACCTGATACTGTGGGCTAAACCAGGTCATTCCTTATGTCTTATTTTCCAAAAGCATAAAATTGACCCAGTGTGGTAACTCACATCCATAATCTCAGCACCCAGAGAGGCTAGGACAGGCTCTTGAGTTAAAGGTCAGCCTGGACCATATCATGAATTCAAAGCCAGCCTAAGAACATAATCTTGGAAAGATGGATAAGGGAAGGGAGGGAGGGCAGGCAATCAGAAAGAGTAGGTGGGAGGGTGAAAGAAAATCTGCCCAAATGTCTGAATAGAGTTAGCAAAGCGCTTTCTCATGTCAATTTCTTTCTCAGGCAAAGGCATTAATTTTTCTTCCACAAGATAGCCTGGAGACTGGGAGGTGCCAGTTGGAGTAAGCAGTGCTGCTTTCATTCTGCATAAGTTCCCTCTTATGCTTGGCCAGGAGCTACTTCTTTATCCTTACAGTTGCTGAGAAGGAAATCCACATATTACAAGGCATTTTTGTCAGCCAGAAGTACCATTCCTACCTCTTTGGAAATGAAGTTGTTGAAACCAAACAGAGGACTCAGGAAAGCTGATATTCTCATGCTTACAGTTTATTGCAGCAAAAGACTACAGATTCAGATTAGCAAAGGAGAAGGCTTATCAGGCAGGTGTGGGGTTCCAATTGTGCTCTTTCAGTAGAACCATGAGTTGTCCCAGCTACGATGTATAACAACACAGGCAAGTCATACCAACTAGGTAAAGTAATGCTTTCGTTATAAGAAGGACCACCTGATCCCAGCATTGGGGAGGCAGAAGCAGATGGATCTCTGAATTTTAGGCCTGCCTAGTCTGTAGAGTGAGTTCCAGGACAGCTAGGGCTACACAGAAAAACCCTCTCTGCCCACCCCAACCCCCAAAAGTAGAAGAGGAGTAGAAAGGAGGGAAGGAGGAAGAAGAGAGAGAGAGAGAAATTGAGAGAATGAGAATCAATGGCTAGCTTGGAATCCAGGATACTAAAGGTTTGTGTTGTAGAGCAGCTGACAGATGAAAGGGAAGGAAATGCCTTGGTTGCATGTGTATACTCTGCCTTTGTTCACTCTTTCAGTATTCTAAAATGAGTCATCTGATTTTTGTTTTTTTATAATACAAATGAATTTGTCATGGCCTAAGGGAAATTTTTTTCTCTAGTTTCTCTTCAGTTGGGTAATAAGAAAAATTATTACCTAAAAAACAGATATATTAAAGATTAACAAGATCTTAAATTACCATATAAATTGAATATATTACTTACCTATATCAGCAACCCTGTCTATGGACTCTTAGAAATAGGAACACTCATTATTAAATGTGGTTTTAGACAGTAGGCTGTTTTCTCTTTCAGAGGATTGCTACATCATTGTGCATTTTAGAGTAGGTACTATTTTGGCTTTTAAATACAGTTGACCCTCTTATGTTAGTATGTTCAAAAACTAAAATTCAACTGACCACACATGGAAATCTTCATGAAAAATAGTTCATCAATAAGGAGTATGCACATATTCCTTTCCTTATTTTTCCTAAATATTGTGACAACTATTTACATAATGTACACATTATATTAGGTATATATAAGTCATCTAGAAATGTCTTAAAGTAATAAGAGAACCTGGCAATATAAACCAGTGCTTTGAACGTTTGTCTAGTATGGGCAAGGACCTGGGTTCAGTATCCCTTGCACTGAGGAAAAAAGTGTGCAAGGGGGTCTGTGTAGGTTGCACACACCATGTATTTGAGGGATTTTGGCATCTGATGAGGGGCCTGGAAGAGGCTCATGCAGATGCTGAGGGCACACACTGTATGTGGTCATGGCTTGGTGCTATGAGAAACTGGTTTTGAGACCTACTTGAGACTTGTTTTAGACAAGTTCTAAATATATTGCTGGATGTAATGGACTTGTTTGTTTGGGTATATTTAATTGAAGACATCCATATTTAGAGTCAATCAGTCTCTCCCCCTTCCATGTCTTTCTGTCTGTCTCTACCCTGCCCCCTGCCCACACCTCTATGTATGTGATTACTCATGTTTTGCCAAAGTTGTAAGGAGAAAGGTAATCTTCTACTGTACATACATTTACCACATGGTTATATTTTTTCTAAGATAGTGAAAATTGCAATGTTATGTTACATAATCTTAATACACAAACATTGTAAAATCAAAAGGTTGGGGGTGGGGATTAGAGACATGGTTCAGCAGTTGAGAGCACTTACTGCTCTTTCAGAGGACCTGAGTTCAGATCCCAGTACATATATTGAATGACTCACAACTATCTGTCTCCAGGGAGATCCTTGCCACATGGCTTCCATGGGTACACAGACATGTAATTAAAAATAATAAAAACAAGTCTTTGAAACATAATTGAAGGACTGGAGAGATGGCTCAGCGGTTAAGAGCACTGACTGCAAGCCGGGCGTGGTGGCGCATGCCTGTAATCCCAGCACTTGGGAGGCAGAAGCAGGCGGATTTCTGAGTTCGAGGCCAGCCTGGTCTACAGAGTGAGTTCCAGAACAGCCAGGGCTACACAGAGAAACCCTGTCTCGAAAAATGAAAGAAAAAAAAAAAGAGAGAGAGAGAGAGAGAGAGAGCACTGACTGCTCTTCCGAAGGTCCTGAGTTCAAATCCCAGCAACCACATGGTGGCTCACAACCATCCATAACAAGATCTGATGTCCTCTTCTGGAGTGTTTGAAGACAGCTACAGTGTACTTACATAAAATAAACAAACAAACATAATAAATAAATAAATGAATAAATAAATAAATAAATAAATAAATAGAAACCTAATTGAAAGCTGTGGAAGCAGAGTCTTCTAATCCTAGCACTTGGAAGGGGAAAGGTAGAGTTCAAAGCCCAGCCTTCACTATCTGAGACCTTGTCTCAAATCTTCCACTATCTTTCCACCAAAGCCTTAGTTGAATAGTTTTAGAATTCTAGAAAATCTGAGTCTTATAAGCATTTTGATGTAATCAGATGTACAGGATCAATATATAGCTTTTGTACACTTAATTATTTGCTTCCTATACAGACTGAAACTAATAAATGATTATATTGGTGCCTTATAGGAATTCTGCTTAGATTTTTATATAGTATGCATCCTGAGATTATTTCTTCAAGCAGCTAAAAATAGCTGAGTATACAGATTACTGTGTACACACCTGCCTGTAGAAGGCAGTAGATACAGCAGTAGGAAGTTCCACTATAACTTCAGCATTACTTTATTTTACATTTGTCTATTGTATGAAGTGGGCATGAGCACACGCATGCCACGGTGCTCAGATGAAAGGGAAGGAAATAATGGGGGATAGAAAGAGTGTGCAGGCATCAGTTCTCCAACACATGGCTTCAGGGATCTAACTCAGGTTGCCAGGCTTGGCAGTGGGTGCCTTTACCCATGGGACTGACTCGCCAGCACCACAGTTGAACAGAAAGTATCAGTCTAGGAAGTATATTATTTGACTTTATTAAAGATTGCGTATTTTACTACATCAACTAGTTATCTTTGAGTGGATTATGGTTTCCGTTTTGTACTTCTGTTTCTATATGTTAGGAAATCTATATGAAAATAGTTTGCACCTTAATAACATTTAGCTACTCAAATTAAATCCAGAGAAACAGTTGTAATTGTTTGACCAAGAACCACTATTTTCTTCATCTAGGATTCTGCACTCTATGCAGTGCACATAAACATGGCCCTAAAAAGTACCGGATGCTTACTGGATTGGAAGTAAATACTAATTTGTTTTGGGAAAGGCTTATTTTTAGCTTGAGATATAATCTTAATGTTTTGTGTGGAAGAATCCACATACTGGCTTTTGAACATTCAGCTTGGGTGTTGCAGAAGTGTTTAAGGATAGGGGTTCCAACTCTTTGAACCTCTGAGAGATAATTCTGTAGTCTTTGGAGAGTCCCGGAGCCAGTGCAGAGAAGAACCCAAACAGGAAGTTCATGGGTAATCACACTCTAATATACGCCAACAGTGTGGCATAGACCAGAAGGCCACGCCGGGAGTTTTAAAGAGACACATTGAGAATTTCATGCTGGGCGGTGGTGGCGCATGCCTTTAATCCCAGCACTCGGGAGGCAGAGGCAGGCGGATTTCTGAGTTCGAGGCCAGCCTGGTGTACAGAGTAAGTTCCAGGACAGCCAGGGCTATACAGAGAAACCCTGTCTTGAAAAACCAAAAAAAAAAAAAAAAAAAGAATTTCATGTTGTGTTCTTTGAGTGTAAGCATTATTACCCTTATTTGTAGGATTTTTTTTTTTACCTGTTCTTTTCAGCCCTGTTCACTTAGAACAGTGGCTGACATAATAGGTACAAAATAAACATTTTAAGTGATTAAAAGAAAAAATGGATCTCTGTCTTATAGATTTTGTGATCTAGTATAAAATTTAATCATAAAGATGGTGATAATATAAGTTAAAAAGTATTATGATTTGAAAATAGTCTGGGACTGATAATGCATGCCTATAATCCCAGTTCCTGGGAGGCAGAGAAAAGGGATTAGGTTCAAAGCTAGCCTGAGTTACTTGCTGTCTTGAGAAATAAACAGGTATGATGAGGATACAAGATTTGATGATCACTGGTTCTGTTTTAATTTTAAAAGCTGAATTACTTGAAAAGCATTTGATGATTTAATACAAAAGCTTTCACTTGGTGTCTCCAAGCATGGCTCTTTACTACTGCTGAAGCATTAGACAGAAGTAGAGGCAGCTGCAGGAAGAATACAGCAGAACGACCGAGGACTAGCCCGAGTCCCACTTAGTGATCATTTCATCCGTGTCTAGTCTTGTTTCATTTATTCATTCACCAAAGAACTGTTGTGTATATGACTTTAAATGAATTTCTGTGAATACACTTTCCAAAGAAATTTAATGTGTCCTAAACATTTTACTCCTGTCCTCATTTTAAGATGAAGAAACTTAGATCTGGAGAGATGGCTCAGTTGTTAAGAGCACTAGCTATTCTTGCAAAGGACCAGGTTTGATGCCCAGCATTTGCACGACAACTCACAACTGTGCTAACTCCAGTTCCATCTGATCCAGTGTCCTCTTCTGGCCTCTCCAGGCACCAGGCACACATGTGGTATGCAGGAAAAACTTTCATGTACATAAAAATTTAAATTAAAAAGGAAGAAATAAAGTAGCTAATGGATGTGGTAGGATGTGCCCAAAGAATATAGACAAGTGAAGTTAGAGTTTAAAGGTGGGGAGGAGAGTTGGCATGGCATCACACAGGAAAACAAATGATTCAGATTTTCATCAAAGGATAGGAAGAGTTTAGACAAGTGGCCTTGAAGAGGGTGGATATTCCACTGGAGGAGCAGAAACAAACTGTAGTCTTTGTTTGGCTAGAGATTAGTATGCCACTTGTTAACTGTTCCGAGCTGGGCCTAGGTTGACTGTTTCCAGGTTATTAGCCTCCTTCTAAAGCACAAATAATATGGGTTCACACAGATGTACAAACAGGGCAAGATAACTTTACTTGGAACATAGAGATAGTACAGATTAAAAGGGATACACTGTTAAGATCAACAGCTGACCACATACAGGTGAGTTGTTGAGGGCCACAACAGATGGTCCCTTTCCATGGGGCCTGTAAGAAGGGAGTGTTTGGTTGCTTAGGGGTATAGTTTGGGTGCTTCTTTATTTTGATAGAATAATTAGGGACACAGTTTGCCTTACAGTGCATGTACCCAAAACTAATTAAGACCAGATCAGCCTTTCCATTCTCTATACTCACATACATTGAAAGTATACCTGAATAGTAATTGTCCAAATTTGATTGTTGTTAGGGACAGAGATACTTACACTCTTGTTCAGAGAAATATGTGTATGTAGCCCAGTTCAGGTAGGAATCTGAGAGACTTCTGATGTAACTGGGTGCATTGTTTGGAAACGGGGGTTATGGCCATAGTCAGATTGCAAGAGGGAGGAAACTTATGACCAAAACCAAGCCTGGTCCCTGCTTACTAAAAACTATGTCTTATGCTTTCCCTCCCCATATCTATTGTGTTGGAAGTAAAATCCTTATATTTTGCAGCTTGTGGACTAATAATGTTCTTTGACTCTGAATGTATTAAGAGATCATTGACGAGCTCAGCTTTTTGGGAATGAAAACTTTAGTATAATAAAATGTTGCCAGTGTAGATGGAGACTCATTTAAAAAAAAAAAAAAACAACTATTTTTAGGTGGTTAGCTATTGAGACAGATCTCATGTAGCCCAGGCTGGCCTCAGACATGCTTTGTGGTTAAGTATAGGATGACCTTGAGAGATTTTCATCCCACTGCCTCCACCTCTCAGTTGCCGGGATACAAGCATGCTCTTCCATTTTGCACTACTGAAATCAGACCTAAGGCTTCTTGTAAGCCAGAAAAGCATTAGCTGCATCTACAGCTCTTAAAATTGATATATTTGTTTTAAAAAAGCAAAACTATTCCAAAGTCTTTGTGTCTTCTGTTGATTTTTTTTTTTTTTTTTTTTTTAGGTAGGGTCTCAGTCTAGCCTAGGTTATCCTATAACCCAGGCTGGCCTCAAATTCATGTTTCTTGGCTCTCAGTCTCTGGGTTTTTATGCATATGTGTTTGTTTTTGATTGGTGATCATCAGGCTCCACCTTCTTCATTTGACAGATACAGCTGGCTTTTCTCTTTCCCAATGCCTTTTGTGAAGGCTGAAATGTGAAGAAATGCCTTTTTGTTTGGGATGCTCTTGTTTTTTTGAGGCAGGCTTTATGTACCCCAGACTAGCCTGAGAATCCTCATCCTCCTACCTCTACCCCACAAATGATATTACAGGTTTGCCCTGCCACCTCCAGTTCGGTGCGGTGCTAGAGACTGATCCCAGGGCCTTGTGCAACCTGAGCAAGCACTTTAGGTACTGGGCACATCCCCAGCCCTTTGTCTTACCACATATATACTTTCAGTTGTAGTGACAGAGACTCAGCCAACAACCGCCTGGACAGTAACAAACTGCTTTCCGTGGTGCTTGCTGGTTTTTTGGTGGTAAAATTTCCAGTTAATTTTTTTTAATCATTTACTTTTAAGGTGTGAGTGTGTGTTTCTACATGAGGTCAGTTGCGTCCAATCCCTCTGGAGCTGGAGTCATAGGCAGTAGTAAGCCAACTGCTGAGGGTACTGGGAACTGAATTTCAGTCCCGTGCAAGAGCAGTATGCGTTCTTACACAATGATCCATCTCTCCAGCCCCCGTGATTTTTAAGTCAGGTTTAAGTTAAAGTTGAGGTAGTTTTAATTCGTGACATACTATACAATAAATTAGTTTGCTTTAAAAGGAAAAGGAATTTGCCATTCAAACACTTAAACAGAATGACCTTTAATTCCATTGATTTCTATGGAGAAGCTCAGGCATGCTTCAGAAAAGGTCAGTGGTTCTCATTGAAGCACACCAATTCCTCTCTGTTTGCTTTTGTTGCAGAGCTGATGATGAGATTTAGAGCTGACCATTTGTTAAACGAGAACATAGCTTGCTTGCTCTGGCACATTGCTGCTTTGCTTGTCTTCAGAAAGCATTGTTTGAAATGGACAATATCCACAAACCAGAGTCTCTTGTCCATGTATTAATGCTTTCACTTTCAGTTGAAATCTAGGTTGAAATTTTCTTCTCTGTGGACTTGATTTGAAAAGGAGGGGGAAAGTAAAGAATGAGAATTCATAAAGTCTTGTATTTATGGTTGGAATTTTCCTTCAGCTGGGTATGGCAGGAGTTTAGAATTCATATTTGAAACAAATTAGAGCATGTTTTAACTGTTGTTCTTTTATAAGAGAATCTGGCTGAGGGAGTTTGGTAAACTATAGTATATAAGAATTTACTGTGTCCTTTTGAAGAGTCACATGCATCACATTGAGATAAAGACTATTTAAAGGCCCCTGAGCCAGGCCTGATAACTAAAATTTGATCCCAAGAACCAACCCCCACAGTGGAAGAAGAGAACCGACTCCCCAAAGTTGTCCTCTGGGTTCTATAGGCAAGCTGTAGCATGTGCATGCATATACAGACACACACTTTTACTCCTGATCAATCCATAAATGATTTTAGAAATATTTAAAACTAGGTTCAGTCCTGGGATTGATGATAGCATATGGGAGCCAGAGACTGCCAGATCTGTATGAGTTTAGAGAAAGGCCATTTTTTGGATGAGGAATTTTCACTACATATCCCAGGCTGGCGTCAAATGTAGCAGTTTTCCTGCCTAAGCCTCCTCGGTTCTGGGAATGTACCACATGACTGCTATACTTGGTTTAAGATGAAGATTCTTTTAAAAGAAAGAAAAATAATTGTAAAACTTTCTAAATGTGAAGCCTACTTAATATTTAATATTCTAAGATCTCTTTTTTATAACCTGACTTACTGTTGTTTGCTGTGCAGTGTAAATTGGAAATAGACCCATCTGTTTCCATTATTTAAAATTGGTAATGCCAGGTGGTGGTGGCGCACGCCTATAATCCCAGCTCTTGGGAGGCAGAGGCAGGTGGATTTCTGAGTTCGAGGCCAGCCTGGTCTACAGAGTGAGTTCCAGGACAGCCAGGGCTACACAGAAAAACCCTGTCTCAAAAAAACAAAAAGAGTAAAGGAAAAAAAAAAAGGTAAATAAGCTGGGGATTGTGGCACACACCTTTAGTCCCAGCACTGGGGAGGCAGAGGCAGGAGGATCTCTGAGTTTCAGGCCAGCCTGGTCTACAGAGTGAGTTCTAGGTCAGCCAGGGCTACACAGAGAAACCCTGTCTCAAAAAAAGAAGAACAACAAAAGTCAGTAAAAAGTGATTGGCACTAAAGTTAGCTTTTCAGAGCTTTCTATTTACATCTATTCTGCAGGAAATAATTTGATACAATCAGTTCTTCATTTTCTCAATCCAGCTAAATGAGTTAAAGGCACTGATTTTGTTCTATAGAAGTATATAACATCAGTAGCTCATCGCATGCAGAGCATGTGTTCTTTAGTAGCCAGCTTGCTCCACTCTGAATTCTAGATAGATAATGAGCAAATGAGCATTTAACCCAACGGGTATTTTTAATTTTTAAAGACTAGGACTCATTGTGTAGCCCTAAGTGGCCTGGAAACCAATATGTAGACCAGACTGGCTTCAGACTCAGAGATCCACCAGCTGCCGCCTCCCAAATGCTGGGATTAAAGGCGTGCACCACCGTGCCCAGCTAGGTAATTTTTATGTAACTGTATAACAACCTTTCTCATGTGCTCACCTGGAACTGCTTCAGTGACTAGCCCTATTAAAGTGCCTACTTAGCCGTGGGATTTTATTTATTTATTTTTTTTCTTGGACAAATTTGCCTAACATCTTCACAATGTAGAGGAGGCATTTCTGATAGTTTACAAACCACATGCTCCTCATTCTCTGAATGCTGTAATAAATGTTTTATTCACTTTTTGTGTTTTGATTGTTTTCGTTAATTCTCAGTGTGGGGTGGTAAGTGTGAAAGCCAGGAGTCAACATCAGGTGTTTTTCTCAGTTGCTCTCCAAAATATAATAGTTTTATTTTGGTTTTGTTGTTGTTTTGGTTGGTTGGTTGGTTGGTTGGTTGGTTGGTTGGTTGGTTGGTTTGAAACAGGATTTCTCAGTGTAACAGGCCTGATTGTTCTGGAACCTATTTTGTAGACCAGGCTGGCCTTGAACTTCAAAGATTCTCCTCCCTCTGTCTCCTGAGTGCTGGGATCAAAGAGGCATGTACCACCAATGACTCCTCCAGATTTTTAAAGGCCAGGTCTCTCACTGAAACTAGACCTCATGGACTGAGCTACACCTGCCTAATCAGCAAGTCCAGGGAGTCTCCTGTTTGTAACCCCCTAGCACTGACACTACAGCATGCCACTTTGCCCCACCCTTCTCTGGGATTGTCTGCTGGGATTGAGCTCTGGTCCTCATGTTTACCATTCCCTCCCTGCCCTTGATCAGTTTTATTTTTTCACTTTATTCTAAAGTGAGTTGGCAGACCAGACAGAGGAATATGAAAAATTTTTTCCCTATTTCCATATTTTGGTTTTGGTGGTGGTGGTGCTGGTGGTGGTGGTGGTGGTTAGGTTTTGTTTTGTTTCTAAAGATTTATTTTTTAGCCAGGCGGTGGTGGCGCAAGCCTTTAATCCCAGCACTTGGGAGGCAGAGGCAGGTGGATTTCTGAGTTCGAGGCCAGCCTGGTCTACCGAGTGAGTTCCAGGACAGCCAGGGCTACACAGAGAAACCCTGTCTCGGAAAAAAAAAACAAAAAAAAACAACAACAACAACAACAAAAAAGATTTATTTTTTTATATGTAAGTACACTATCTTCAGACACCCCAAAAGAGGGCATCAAATCTCATTACAGATGTTTGTGAACCACCGTGTGGTTGCTGGGATTTGAACTCAGGACCTCCAGAAGAGCAGTCTGTGCTCTTAACCACTGAGCCATCTCTCCAGCCCCAAGATCATCTTTTTAAAAAAAAAAATTACTCATTATGCACATTTGCTATCTCACCAGCCCTTGTTTTGTTTTTGAGACAGGGTCTTGTTATGTATAGGCCAGTCTTGCCTTGAACTCATGGCAGCCCCCTGTTCCTACCTCCCAAATATACGCACCATCATGCCCCACCAGAGTATTCTGACATTAGACTGTCCAGCAACATGGCTCCCTTTCTTGTGAATACAAAGACTTGGCGGCTCCTCCAGTAAGTGTTCTTGGTATTGACCATGGTTCTAGGTTTATTTCAAAATCATTATGATTGGTTCAGAATTCTGCTAGCCTGAGGTCAAAGGAGAGAAATCTCCTACAGTGACAGAAGCTACGGCATTCTGAAGTTGACTCCTAGGTTTGAATTTTTTTTGTGTGTCTTACTGCTTGTGTGATCTTGAGCATGTTTCATAATCTCATGGTGCCTCAGTTTCCTCATTATGAAATTTAAATAATAATGGTACTCTCCTCAGTTATCTCAAAGACTAAAATGAGACAGATGGGCAGGAGAGCATTTGGAACTGCAGTCAGGGAAGGCCTCACAGAGCTAGAACTCAGCAACACTATAAGAAAGTAGCAGGGTCTATTAAGCACATGTGTGTCTGGCATTGAAATGAGTAAATGGACTTCCTTTCTTAAAATATGTTTATATTCTGGTCATATTTACCTGCCACTCCTCCCACCCCCACCCCCACCTTCCTACTCCTCAAAATTTTGTGTCCTCTAGCGTTTTTGTTATATATTGTTTTTTTAATGAACCATACAGCCCAGTTTGTGCTGCCCATATATAATGTGTTTGGGGCCATCCATTGGAATATAGTCTACCCATCAGAGGCCACACCCTTAAAAAGCCTGACTGTGTCTCCCAGCAGCCATCAACTGTAAATAGCTCCTCACTATACTGAAAAGCTGACTGGCTTGATCTTATTCGGGCCTTGTGCAGGTGGTGAGAGCCACTGTATGTTCGTGAGTGCGAGAAGGGCTTGCACAGAGCTCTGGAAGTAAGTAGCACTGACTCTGGACATGGTGAAGAAGATGTTTAAGTTTTATATTTTTAATTTTTAAGTTTTTTTTTTTAATTATGTGTATGTTTCTTTATATGTATGACCATGGAGGCCAACATAGGTGTTGGGAACCAAACTCAGTCCTCTGGGATACTAGAGGTTGCTCTTGATCTCTGAGCTGGCCTTCTAACCTCTGAGTGTTTGTTTGTTTGTTTGCTTGCTTGTTTTTAAATTATGTGTATGTTTCACACACACACACACACACATGGGATATGTTCATGTAAGTGCAGATGCCCATGGAGGCCTAAGAGGGCACTGGATACCCTGGCATGGGAGTTATAGGTGGTTGTAAGCTGCCCAGTATGGGTGCTTGAAATCAAGTCAAGGTCTCTATAAGAGCAGTAGCCACTGACCATCTCTCCAGTCCTATAGGGAATTAAATTAATTGATTTTTGACAGAGAGAGAGAGAGAGAGAGAGAGAGAGAGAGAGAGAGAGAGAGAGAGAGAGAGAGAGAGATTGAGATTGAGATTGAGAGATTCTCTCTCTGTAGCCCTGGCTATCCTAGAACTTGCTCTATAAACAAAGCTGGCCTCAAACTTACAAAGATCCTCCTGCATTTATGTTCCAAGTGCTGGGATTAAAGGCATGTGCCACAATATATTTTTTATGTGCATTGATGTGTTGCCTTCATGTGTATCTATGAGTGTGTTGGATCTTCTGGAGCTGGACTTACAGACAGAATTGCATAGCAGGCATTTGCTGCTGAAAGAGGAGGAAGGAGAAGTCTGCTAAGGAACCAGGATTCTTTAACCACTCTCCAGCTCCGATCCCCTCCGTGCTGACCCCCAGGCCTCTTGACAGACTCCATTGAGCCTTAAGGCCCTATTGTAGAAAAGCTTCGGACTGAAGGAGAGGCCAACATAGAAGTCCCAGCCATAGGGACCCACGCCATGTCCCTGAATTTAGGAGTGGTCCTGGGCTTGCACCTGCTGCACCCACAACAGTTCTGGGGAATAGAATGGTTACATAAGTCAATAGATGTTATCCCTCCCAGTCTGCAAAGACTGCTGGGTCCTCCTCAGTTGCTGGCCTGAGGGTTACCCCTGAGCAATGGTTTGGTGCTGTAAGTCTTTATGCCTAAATAGAAGTGTGGGTGGTGGGTGGTAAGTGCTCCTGAAGAGCTCAGGGGCTATGGCAGGGCTAAAGGAGTGGAGGAGTTGGGTGGGGGTTGGAGGTGGAGCTTGAGAGTGATACTAGAACTGGTCAGGGTGTCAGGATCCTTTTTCCTTAGCCCAGATGTCTTCCTCCCTTGCTACTAAGCATGCCCACTTGTAGCCTGATTTTGACTACTTTGTTGATTCCTTTTTCCACCCTTTCCAATCCCCTAACACTAGATAAAAGGGAAGAAAGGATAGAGGGGAACAGAGGAAACTTATCAGTAGACTTCCTTCCGCTGACTAGGTGCATTGAGTTCCTCTGGGCAAGTTTGATCTTTGCCATTCAGATACCTAATTTCTTCTTTCTTCCTTGCACACAACTACTTAATAAACTGTGACTAGCAGCAACCAACCACCAGCACCTCTGCCTCTCATGGCCTTGCATTTTTTTTTTTGTTTTGTTTTTTGTTTTTATTTTTTCGAGACAGGGTTTCTCTGTGTAGCCTTGGCTGTCCTGGAACTCACTCTCTAGACCAGGCTGGCCTCGAACTCAGAAATCCGCCTGCCTCTGCCTCCCAAGTGCTGGGATTAAAGGCGTGCGCCACCACCGCCCGGCTATGGCCTTGCATTTTTATCCCCTCTGAAGAGTCCCAAGAATTCCAAATGTCACGCAATTGCAGAAACTATCTGTACCAGCAAAACCACACTCCTGCTAGAGCACGGGGCACATCAGCTGCTCTGGACAATCTGAAGCAGCCCTATATCCTGTATCTGGGATTAAAACAACCAACATTCTCACTACATGTGTGAACTGCACCCTGGTCCTCTGGAAGAGCAGGCAGTGCTCTTAACTCCTGAGTGGCCATCTCCAACCATAGAGTAAAATTTTGTAAAAGTAAGGTTTTTAGTTGTTGGGCTGGGGTGATAGATGACTCAGTGGTTAATAGCACTGGTGGTTGTTCTAGAGGATGCAGGTTTGGACCTGCAAGCCCGTCCCAGGGGATCAGTCCAACCCTGCCCAGCTGCAGAGCGCCTCACCGAGCACTCCTGTGGGGCATGGACCTACATGTCGGCAAAACAGTTAAGAAAATGTTAAAGATCTTAGCTCTTAATTTGGAATGGACTAACTCTAGTACCTTGTGTTCTTTTTTCCTTGAAGATATGGTTAATACAACTCAGTAGCACTGCTAAACCATCTGTCCAGAGTGGATCCTCTGTGGACCTTCCTGCTTTTCCATTACATTTACCAACTCTTTCTAAGTAGATTTTTGGCATAGATTGCTCCTTCAGCCTGAAATCTTAAGAACCTCCTTCCTGTAACAATTGTCACATCTTCTTTAGGGCCTTTGCCAGCCCTTCCCATCCGCACGAAGGTTACCCAGGTTATTTTTAAAAGGAGGCTGTTTAAAAGTTCTGACTCAGAATTTTTCCCTTCTCTCCTTTAAAGAGTCACTAGAGTTGGAACAACTTATTCACACCAGCTCTTTGAAACACCTCTGTTCCAGGTGAAGTGGGGGGGGGGCGTGGGGGAGGAGAGCTCCACTCTAATCTTTTCACCTCCCCATTAAAATATAAATATATCTCTAAACCTCCCCAGCTGGTGCGAATGAAATGCACCAGCTCTGGACTTTAGAGGATCAGCTCTACAAAGGCACACCTAATTTGAGCCTCTGAGAAGCCTGAGAGCCCTATTATCATCTCCCAAACTGCTTATCCTTCTGCTTAACCTTTGTGAGCTGCCTGCCAGACTTAATTCAGGTGTGGGGGCTTAAGAAAACTCCTGGGACTAGATGTATTTGATCTTTCTGTCATGTTCCACTGTTGTGACTCTGTTCTTTTTTTTTTTTTTTTTTTTTTTAAGGTTGCTAGGTACCAAGGTGCATGTGCTAGGTGGAGACCTGGAGGTTTCAGAAGCCACTATAAATACATCAGACTCACCTTAATTGGAGGATATGGGGAATCAGTGGGGCGCTTAGCTACTTCACAGACCAGCTGTGTCTCCTGCCAGCAACTCGATTTGAGAGCAGTACCTCAGGAAACTTAATAGACCTAACACTAGCACGAGGCTGTATTTTATCAGTGTGCTCTTTATTTCTGTGCTACTGGTTCTAATGTTTTGCTCTATGCATGTTGTTAAATATTAATACCCCTGGATCACATAATTGGCCATAGGTTTAATGTTACATATCTAATTGGAACTCTTTTTCCTCTTACTGATACTTACTTAGAGGAGGCAAGAAAACCAGATGGTAGAAAATCGGATTAGGTTGTACTGGGCCTGGTGGTGAAAGCTACTTAGGAGGCAGAGGTAGAAACTTCAAGGCTTGCATGGACTACAAAGTAAGTTCAAGGCCAGCTATTTTTATTACTCTTATCTACTTGTGGGGGAGGGGTGCTCACGCAGAAGCTAAAGAACAACTTGCAGGAGTTGGTCCCTGGCATCAGGTGCCTTTGCCCACTGTACCACTTTGCCAGCTCAGGCTTTGGTTTCAGATGTATACAGTGCTCAGTTGTAAGATGCTAACCGGTAGCTGGTTGTTAATGCCAGGAATTCACATAGGACGTTCCCTGAGTTCTCACAGAGATTAGCACTTAGAGTTCTCACCAAAGATTTAGACCTACTTATTTTTTTAAGATCTATTGCTCTATTTGTACTACTTGCCTTCATGACAGAAGAGGGCATCAGATCCCTGGATAGTCGTGAACTACCATGTGGGTGCTGAGGATTGAACTCAGGACCTCTGGAAGAACAACCAGTGCTCTTAACTGCTGAGCCGTCACTTCAGGCCACTGCTTACTACTACTACTACTACTACTTCTACTTCTACTTCTACTTCTTCTTCTTCTTCTTCTTCTTCTTCTTCTTCTTCTTCTTCTTCTTCTTCTTCTTCTTCTTCTTCTTCTTCTACTTCTTCTTCTTCTACTTCTTCTTCTTCTTCTTCTTCTTCTACTTCTTCCTCTTCCTCTTCCTCTTCCTCTTCTTTGTTTGTTTTTGTTTTTGTTTTTTTCGAGACAGGGTTTCCCTGTGTAGCCTTGGCTGTCCTGGAACTCACTCTGTAGACCAGGCTGGCCTCGAACTCAGGAATCCGCCTGCCTCTGCCTCCCGAGTGCTGGGATTAAAGGTGTGCGCCACCACTGCCCGGCCCACTACTTACTTCTTAAAGTGACTCATTCCTATAGAAAACTCTTTTCCTGGCACAAGAACTTTTTGTACATATGTGACTGAATCTAGAGGAATGAACCTATGATGAACATAATGTTTTCCAGGACCAGAAGAACTCACATGAGACTGCATTAATACATGAACAACACAAGCTGAGAGATGGGCCATCTCAGTGGCGTGAGTTCCAGGACAGCCAGCGCTAAACACAGAGAAATCCTAACTTGAAAAACAAAACAAAAACAAAAAGAGTACCTACTGTTCTTTCAGAGGACCCAGGTTCAATTCATACTATCTACTTAGTGGCTTATAAGTAACCCAGGTCCCAAGGGATCTGACACCCTCTTCTGGCCCCTAGCCACCAAGTATGCATGTAGTACACAAATTATACATGTGGGCAAAGATCTATACACATGGAAAATAAAATAATTAAAAAATAAGAATACAGCCAGGCAGTGGTGGCGCAAACCTTTAATCCCAGTTCTTGGGAGGCAGAGGCAGAGGGAGGTGGATTTCTGAATTTGAGGCCAGCCTGGTCTACAGAGTGAGTTCCAGGACAGCCAGGACTACTCAGAGAAAACCCTGTCTCAAAAAACCAAAATAAAAATAATGTGTACTAACTACAAGGCCAAAAAGTTAAAAGATAGTAAGTGACTAGCCGGGAGTGGACACATTTATAATCTCAGCTTTGGGAGGCTAAGACAGAGACCAGCCTGAGCTAGAGGGGGATACCTCTCTTCCTTAAGGACGAATAGTCTTCCTCCTTCAGCAGTGATGCTCATTTAAGATTGCCTGGTCTTTCATTTTGAAATCCCATTGGCTCGAAAGAACTATTTAGAACGTTGTCGGTTTCCTTCTTTACTTATGTTCTTTTACTTCACCTGGAGTCTTTCCCCACTGAACCTCAACACACCTGGTAGAAGGAGAGAGGGAAGAGTAAGAACACAGCCATACATTTTTTTTTCAAGTCGTCCTGGTTCATATTTTAATCCCCTGCCCAGCTTTCTAACTTCTCACCTTGAGAAGGTTTCTTGATGGCACCCCTCCTTACCAAGGTGGATGAATTATGTATATCCAACATCTGGCACAGTTCCTGGTACTGAGACTTAATAAACTCTGCCCTTTGTCCTTGTGAGGATGATGATGATGACTGCCACCTCATTCCTTTCCCCTTTGTGCCAGACACTTTGTGACTCTAAACACAGTTGCCTAAATCCTGGCAAGAACATCATTGTGCCTATTTTATAAGCACAGGAAAATTACATAACTTGCCTAATGTTGCCAAGCTGGTAAATGGCAGTCAAGATTGTAACCCTGATCATTTAGGGTCTGCATCACAGCACCTCCCCACCCGCCAAGTCTGTTCAGCTTCTCATTTTCAAAGATCAGTTTCTAAGCCTTTTTCCCTCCTGAAGTGTAATTATTTTGCTCTTAGCTTGTC
This sequence comes from Apodemus agrarius, assembly GCA_964023405.1. Classification (NCBI taxonomy): domain Eukaryota; kingdom Metazoa; phylum Chordata; class Mammalia; order Rodentia; family Muridae; genus Apodemus; species Apodemus agrarius. The sequence continues at coordinate 64,576,495 of OZ030015.1, read as the reverse complement.
ATGTGGTTTTATATTTCTGGGGCTTGCTTCATTTTTTAACAAACAGGGTACAGTTGAGAACAAGAGCTGGGCTCTAGCACCAGAGGTCTGTTTTGAGCAGGTGTGATCTCTGACTCACTCGTTTACCCTTCTAGATGCCCTGCTTCTCGATGAAATTATTTTGAAAATAGGGCTGACTTCTCGGAGTTAGTGGGAACAAAAAAACAAAGTAAATTGAGGTGCATAACAAAATGTGAAGACTGTAGCAACTGTTCTTCCTTTTGGCCAAGTGTCTGTGTCCACGCGTGTAATAATTCTGTTTTCTTGTTGTTCTTGCCATGTCATTCGTTCATACAGTACCAGTCTCTCCTCAGTCCCTTGACTGTTTGCCACACATTCATCCGTCCTCTTTCTCTGTCCGTCATTGAGCTAGCATGCTCTCTCCACCCACTTAGTACCCAGTCAGTATTTATGGATGCTCGTGATGATGGTTAAACAAAGATGCTCCTGGCATCAGTCCTGCAGCCTCAGACTACTTGAGTAATCATGACTTCTTAAAAACAGAAAAGTACTCAATCATCTTACTGTTAATAGAAGGTCAGAATTTGATGTTAGCCTTTGTTTCTGTGGTGATTGTGTTGCCTTCTCTCTGCAGGATTACCTTTGACAGTTGGGGCAGTCAGTATTTCTGGCATGAAGCTGATTATCCTGAGTTCTTAAATTACTTCCCAAAGTAGATGTAGCATTCTAAGGATGGGTTAAGTAAATATTGATCATAGTTCACATTTGTTTTAATTGAAGCAAGAGGTCAGGCAAGGCTCACCATTGATGTTCTAGATTAATCTTCTAATCTTCTCATAATCTTTTCTATCAGAATAAATTATACAAACCTGTTTTTCTTCTGAACACCCCCTCCTCCTTTTCCTTCCTCTCTGTCCCACCTCATTTCCTTGATCCCCAGAATATTTTTTTAACCCTATTTTTTCTCTGAATCTGTCCTAAGCGGCCTTTGTGGCAGTCTGGCAGGAAGTGGTGTTTGGTCACTGTCATGCCCAGTTCCACTGCAGACACTTAGTGTGCATTATTTTAAAGATGTCCTGTCATCGAGGTTAAGTTTATAACTCCATTACCGGTGATCTGTTTACATGAGTTTTTAAAGATCATTTTTACTTAATCATGTGCATCCTTTTGTGTCTGTATAGGAGTACATGCACATGGGTGCTGTTGCCTTGAAGTCAGAAGACTTGAGCAGCAGATGTCCTACAGCTGGAGATAAAGGGTTTTTTTTTTTAATGATATGTAAATGTCTTTTGCAGAGAAATATAAGCATGGTGCACTAATTAATACCCTATATGTAACATTTCATTTGATAGAAAGCAAAGACTGATATTTGCTTATTCCTTTTCCATTTTCCTTTTTTCTGTGTAGTGGGTCCTGGAGATTGAACAGTGGCCTTGTATGTGCTCTTCTGAGCTGCAGCCCCAGCTCTCTTTATTTTGAGACAGTCTCCCTGAGTTGTTGTTCAGGCTGGGCTTGAACTTACTGTGTAGCACAGGAAGGCCTCAAAGTGGGAGTTCTGCGGCCTCAGGCCCCTGAGTAGCTCATGGCATCACTGAAAAACGCCTCAAGCCCAAGAAGCTAACCACAGTAACCATCCTTCACTGACTCCTGCCGCTGCTGGCAACGGACCCCAGGGCCATAACATTGTCTGAGTAAGCACTGTATGTCTAAAGGAAACCCCTAGCCTGCTTCCATTTATTTTATCATCTAATGACTTCCAAACTTACAGTACCTTTGACTTCTTATCAAACAAAGGCTTGACATATTTCTAATAATCTAATTTATATTTTTCTGTTTTCCTATTAAGGGCCAATAACCTACCCCTGTATCTTACCAAAGCCCAAAAATTACCCTGGAATCCCTTGTCCTTTTTATCATACATGTACATAAATATGTTGGGGGACGGGAACACAGTCATTCTTACTTTCTATCAAAAGTAATAGAGACGACGAAGTGATTTAAATAACCACATATGATTTATATGGATGGAGAATTTATATGGGTGGATTCATGAATTTTCAGAGTTGTAAAATCTGACTAACAGGATAAAATAAACAAGACTAGAGACAGTGGATGCTTAGGAAGTGGAAATAGGCAAAGAAATAGTGAAATAGACGTGTACTTGAGATACTTTTTAATTAATTAATTTTATGGGCATTGATGTTTTGCCTGCATGTGTCTTTGTGAGGGTCTAGATTCCCTGAAACTGGTACAGACAGTTGTGAGCTGCCAGGTGGGTGTCTGGAACTGAACCTGGGAACCACCTGGAAGGGCAACCAGAGCTAATCTTAACCCCTGAGCAAGCCCTCCTGAGATACATTTTAACCTTTGTCCTTTTTCAGTTACTAGCAGAAGGATAGCATCATTTGATGTATCAATTGATGCTCTACATTGAAAAGGCAAAGAGTCAGACTTCAACATTATTAAAGCAGGCTTAAACATAGTATTGTGTCATCTCCCAGACTCGGTATATTTATTACTTGTAAATAGGAATGCCTCCACAAGACTGGTCTGTAGGCCAGCCTATGGGGGCATTTCTCTTAATTGATGGTTGATGTGGAAGGGCCCATTTTGGGTGCCCTGAGCTGGTGATCTTGGGTATATAAGAAAACAGGCTAAGCAAGCCAGTAAGCACCATTTCTTCATAGCCTCTGCATCACTTCCCACATCCAGGTTCCTGCTTTGAGCTCCATCCTGCCCTGATCTCCCTGCAGGATGGAGCTGTAGGATGTTCCCAAGCATTCATGGTGTTATTCCACAGCAATAGAAAGAAAACTATGGCATTTGCATACCATGGTGATGCTTGATTCACAACATGAGGTTGTAGGTATGTAAAGCCAAGTTCCAGTGAAGAAAGCGTAGAATTGGGGTCAGGAAATCTCAGACCATGGGCTGAAGCAATGGCTCAGTAGTTTAGGACATATACTATTCCAGAGGACTTGAGTTAGATACCCAGCCCCATGTTCAGGAGACTCTCCAACTTCTGCAGGTACCTGCACTCACGTGCTCCAACCACCCCACCACCCTGCATTCACAAATATGCAATAATAAAATAACTAATAGAAATGAATCTTTAAAAAAAAAAAAAAGAAAGAAATGTAAGGTAGGTAGTCTTGGCTTTGTCCTGACTGGTAATGTGACCTCTGCTAATTAACATAAACTCTCTAGCCTGGTTTTGTATGCCTGTTAAAGTAACATCCTCTGGTAACCAATATTTGAGAAAGCAGTAAAGAAACTTGAAATGTTAACTTTCAAAAAGAAATCAACTTCTTAAAGAAGCAGAGACACTGTTGTTTTGACTTGAGCACCGGACGCCAGAGCGCTGCGGTGCCTGCTCCCAAACCTGATTGTCATTATTCATTTGCATCCATCGTTTCTCTGCAGCAAATCAGCACATTTTGAAATTCATATTTCATGGAGCTACTTAACTAATTGCTGCAATCAGCAGCAATTTATTTTATAGCAAGGCTGTTCAAATCACTCGGAGGTTGGCACACCATGCACAGTGTGTACTTAATGATCTTATTTTTAATGACAAGTTTTTATCTAGGAAACGGTTAATCTGCTAATATTCTCCTGGAAGCCTAAGCCCTGGCTCTAGAGGTCGTCTTTACCCAATGATAACTTAAAAGACCATCGCAAAGTCATTGACCCAGTAGGTACACCAGCTGTTAAAGAGGCTGTCCCATTTAGAAGGACCAAAAGAGGGTAATAGTACCCTGTTTTTACTCTTGTGTGGAGACCCTCATTAAATTACTCAAACAATAATCAGATAGATGCTGTTCAAGTTAATGGCACCTCTGAGGCCCTGTCAAGAGAGCTTTATTTAATGTGCAACAGACCTGGAGTGATGCAGGTGCCGCTTCAGGCCCTCATTTAATTTAAGCTGCTTTAGTTGGCATGGCAACTAGTTTAGACATCTGGGAAACATTATGCTGGGGATTGAGACTTCAGAGGGTTTTGCAAGAGCAAAGCAGAGACCTTACAATGCAGTATGTGTTACCTCTAGGTTTTTGCAGATACAGTGCTTTATTTTCAAAGTTGGGAATTGTGTTTTCTGAGAAAAATCTTAAATGTCCTGGTGGTTGGGATTGTTTTGTGTGATTATTTTTATTTAAATGCTTCATTCATGGAATAAAGATGTGTTTCTCTTTAGACTGTACTATGCTAAACTTAAAGCATGAAAAACTTCATTTTTTGCTGTTTTAATATTTTTTTAAAACTTCATATCTTAATTTTCAATGTCGTACATTCAGAGCCAGTTAAAGGGAGTGAGGACGTTTCTTCACAGAGGTGAGCAGACGAGCAGAGAAGTCCGCAGGTCTGTTATTTTGCCTGGGCTTCTGACTTAGCTAGAACCTACCCAGCCTCTTGTCCTCTTAAGTCGTAAGCATTCATGTAACTTCTCTTAAACACTTTCCTAGAAGGTTGGCTGGAAGGGGTTTCAAGTCCCTGGGTCCCGAAGACAGTGGCATAGCAATATAGCTTCTTGGATCTAGCAAAAGAAACGCCTAATGCATTTGTTTTGTAAGGATATGTGCACATGAATTTGTGGTCTTAGTTTGGAAGGCCTGGTTTGTTTCAAGTCATCCTCTATTTAGTCGTATGAAATTCCAGTTTATCCAATATTCCAGTTCAGGTGTGAACTTTGTCTTGGCTTGGTGTCTATAATGCTGTATGAAGTTTTGTTTTTTCAAGGGGGTTTTGGGTTGCTTTTGCTTTTGGTTTTTTGTTGTTGTTGTTTTGGGGTTGTTTTTTTTCTTCTTCTTCTTCAGAAAGGAGCATTTAGTTATATAAAGTATCTGTTGTGGCCAGAGAGATGATTCAGCAGGTAAGGGTGCTTCCTGCTCTCAGAGAGTACCTGAATTCAGTTTATAGCACATCTGATAATTTACAACTGCCCCTTTCTTGAAAATGCAGTCTCCCTGAGTAGAAAGCCGCAATGCCCTTCCCGCTGACGTTTGCATCAGTTTGCTCCTTCCTGGGTTCAAGGTAGATTTACTAAGTGCCAGTTGCCCTTCTGCTGGCTTGCTTGCTTGCATGCATGCCAGCTGTCACACTAACACTGAAATTTCTTGCGTCACAGCTGGTCTGCCAGGTGTGGAAGGTGGTGAAGAGAACTGTAAGGAAAGTCGGCAGACAGGTCAGACATCACACAAAGATAAGTGCTTCGGTGTGTCCTCTCTTTAGGACTCATTTTCCTAGAATAAAACCTCAGCTTGACAACTGTCCTACTCCCTTTGGGCACTACAAAGATGTACTGAAATCTGCATAGCTTCTACATAGCAGGAATTTGTTCAGTATTGAGACAGCCAATATATTTGGTGCCTTGACAAGGGCCTTCTTCCTGCTGCAGACTCTTCTTCACTAACCTACAGCAGTGGGACTGTGCAACTAATGAGCTCCCTCAGGCCTCTTTATGGGGAACTAATCCCATGCATGAGGGCTCTGCCCTAATCACCTAATCACTCCCCAAAGGCTCTCCCTCCCAGTATTCTGGAGTTAGGATTTCAGCATGAGAGACTTGGGAACACCAACATCCAAATCCGTGGAACACAATAATGGCATCTGGGCAGGTTCTTCCTTTTCACTTGGTTTTCCTCTATGTAATGTTCCTTTCCTTGGCCACTGAAACTTAGAGAGCCAGCACAACTCAAGGATTTAAGCCAGGAGTCATGGCATACACCTACGTGTAATCCCAGCACTGGGAAGCCTGAAGCAGGATGAAAGTCAGAGGCAAGCCTTGACTGCATATAGTGAGACCTAGTCTCAGAAACTGCATGTATGTCTGTTTAACTTGGAGCAAAATTGTAGTGGTTTTCTATTTCTGTCCTGTGATTAATATTTCTTAGGAAAAAAATTAGTATATTCAGAAGGGTTAATATCCGTAATATGGAAGTCGGCTTTACAAGTGAAAATAAATTACAGTACAAAATACAGCAGAGGGGCAGAGTGTGTGACTCAGCTGCAGGAATGCTTGTCTGGTGTCTTAGGGTTGCTGTTGCTATGGTGAAACACCATAACCAGAAACAAGCTGGGGAAGAAAGGGTTTGTTAGGTGTATTCTTCCACGTCACTGTTCATGATGTCGTAACATGAACTTAAACAGGGAAGGAACCTGGAGGCAGGAACAGATGCAGTGGCCATAGAGGGTGCTGCTTATGGCTGGGCCCCCGTGGCCTGCTCAGCCCGCTTTCTTATAGAACTCAACACCACCAGTGTGAGCTGACCCCACCCACCATGGTATGGGTCCTCCCATATAGTACCTAATTAAGAAAATGCACTCAGGCTTGCTTGGCTGCAGCCCAGTCTCCTGTTTTCTCAGTTGAGGCTCCCTCTTCTCAGAAGCTTGTGTCAAGTTGACATAAAGTAGCTAGCACAGAGGCATGCATAAGCCCCTGGGTTGAATCCATGGTACTCATCTGTAATCCCAGCACTGAAGAAGTGTAGGCAAGAAGAGCAGGAGTTCAAGGTCATCCTCAGCTTCATAGTGAGTCTGAGGTCCTCCTCTTGAGACATGAGAGCCTGACTCGAAAGGAAGGAAGGAAGGAAGGAAGGAAGGAAGGAAGGAAGGAAGGAAGGAGGGAGGGAGGGAGGAAAAATGGGTTGAGGAGTGTGCTTACTGCACGCAAGAGGACCTGAGTTCTGGGGCCCAGAGCCCAAGGTTAGCATCGGCCGTGGAGCAGGGCCAGCCTGAGCTGTGTGAGAGCCTGCGAGAAAAGAAACTTGGAAAACGCCAAGGTTGGCTCTCACCACCATGTTCTTGCCTCTCTCTCCTGCCCACATATAACAGGTGACCAGTAAACATGTCAGTGGTTTTCATCTATACTAAGATGTTAGTAACTGATTAAAAGTTCAGACTTAAAAGCAGAAACCGTAGCCGACTGTAATGAGAATGGAAAACAGGTTGATTCTTACAGGATGTTTTAAGAGGCTCAGAATTGGAGGCACCAGGTGTCTCCTCAGAACGCAGGGCTTCAGATGAACCACAGAGGACTGATTACATGCCTGTGGGGGAAGCAGCAAGACACTACATCATCCTGCAGCCTGCAAGAGAGTACAAGGGTGTTTTCCTGGACGCAGCATGCTGATCCGTAACGTCTCTGGCTCCGCCTCACTCACAGTCGAGGTTCTAATAGGGCTCTTTTCTGGGAAAATGAATTCACCTGAGAGGACCCACACAGTTGATGTGCCTTTGATAGTAGTAACATAAAACGCCAAGAGAAACTCAGGACAGGGTTAAAAGAGGAATATTAAATAAGCACTTAATATTAACTATTCGAATAGCATGAGAAATTGTTCACTATATTTTAAAGCTAAGATGATGTCCTATAATTGTACTTGAAAAAAATCAGAGTCACATAAAGCTGTGTATAGTATTTGTTTCAAGATTGTTTAAAATACTAAAAAAAAACCAAAAGCCTTAGATTTTCAATAAGATGGATTAATTAAATGAAAATTCTGGAAATGAGGGAAGTAGCATAAACCTGTACTCCCGTTACTGAGAAGGCAGAGGGAGGGTAGGAAAAGTAAGGTCATCTGCTGCGTGCTAGAGCCAAGGCCAGCCTGAGCTACGGGAGGCTGCGTGTGTGTGTGTGTGTGTGTGTGTGTGTGTGTGTGTGTGTGTGGTTTATTGGGAGGCAGCTCTTAGGCGGGTTCACTGATCCTAAGGAATGGAACCAGGAAAGTCACCATGCAGACTGGGAGACAAGATGAGGGCCAGAAAGAGCATGTGCAAAGAGGGAATGAGAAAGAGACTCTTCAAAGAGCCAGGGTCCTTGGTAGGTCTTGTCTTTAATTTACTTTGGGGTTTTTTGTTTTGTTTTGTTTTTACAAAAAAAAAAAAAAAAAGCCTTTGATTATTTTGCTTTGCTTTTGTTTTCCCAGTCTTCTCTTTTCCTACCCTATCCCTTGGAGGGAGCTGGAGTGTTTTAAAATAGATTCCAAGAATCACATTGCTTAACTTATAAATGCTTAAGTATGTGTTTCTGCTAAGTACCTCATCCGAACATAATGAGTGTGGCATTGTGGCATCTAACAGCATAGTTCTCTCCTACTACTGTCCACGATTGCATCCAAGGCCTCCCTCTGAAGCAGGTTCTAAATGGAGCCCACATATTTGTTCTTGGTTAAGTCCCTTGCTCCTCTTCCATCCCAAGCATGCATGCATGCATTCCTTCCTTCCTTCCTTCCTTCCTTCCTTCCTTCCTTCCTTCCTTCCTTCCCTCTATCTTCTTTTCTAGAAGGAAGGTAAGAGAGCATATGTTGGTTACGCTACATGACAGTGATGGTTCTCTGGGAAGGGGAATAGGGCTTGGTTAGTGTGTGATGGATGGTCAAGAGTGGCCAGTGCCAATTAATCCGACTATTCTGGAAGCAGAGACAAACAGATCTCTGTGCGTTGAAAGCCAGCCAGAGCTACATAGACCCTGTCTTTAAAATAAAAAAATAAATAAATAAAAAATAAAAATTTAAGCCATAACTGCTCACTACCTCCTACATGGGCAGCACTGAGTTTGGGTGTGTCCGCAGCCTGTTTGCAGCCCTCTCTGCTTAAGGCCTGGTTATTTAGAGGACTTGAGTTCTCTAACAGAAACCTTAAACATTGTTATTTTGTAGACAATAAATTAAATGCCAATGTATATATAAAAACAAAACAGTGTATGTGCTGGCTGCTGTGTTTTAGGGATCTAGAGCTACCTTTCAGAGAGACGGCAGCAGGCTTGATGAGAAGAGGCCTAATGGTAACTAAGCTCTGAAGATAAAGCCAGCAGAGCTTTCCCATGGAAAGATGGAGAGACATAGCAAGGATGACTAAAGGTTTGTGTTTGGTGGTGTGAAGGGAAGGAGTAGTCTGGATTTGAGCATTCAAGAGGGTGAAGGTGCAGGAGGAAAGGGCTGAGGACCAAGCCTCAGATATTCCTGCATCCAGAGGGGAGGAAAGGAGAAGGGACAGAAGAGCCAGAAATATCAACCAGTGAGAGAGCAGAGGACGTCCCCTGTCCCTCCCCACCCCACACACATCTGAAAGTAGCAGTTTTCAACCACGCATCATGGTAGCCCAGATTCTGCCTTGCTTCTGTCTTCCTGCTCACTTTAAAAGATGTGAATTGAAGATTACATAAAGAAATGTTATAATTAAATCATGACGTCGTGCAAACTTAACGAGTTTTTAACCACACTCAGGGTAAAGCATGTCTATTATTCTAATATAAATATAGCCAAAAATGGGGGGGGGTCTTAATTTCTGTAACATTTATGTGTCTTGCAAAAATTCTGAATTCCACCTTCCCATGGCTACCCAGTCTCCAGCTTTTTGTCATTTGAACAAAAACCTGATACGACATCTGAGAACAGAGCTTGAAGCTCAGTAACAGGTTTATCATAAACAGGCAGAGTTCACCAAGTGGAAGGTTACATTACTCTGACTGGGGGGAATCCTGGATTTGAATTCACCATTTCATGTGTTTTCGGCAGTACCATGCTTTATAAAGTAACACAGCCACCGTTGGATAGATTGTGAACTTTTTTTGCTGGTGGTTTAAACTGGACCACCAGTCCACTTTTAAATTTAAAGGACATTCCCATCACTAGCCAAAACCTTGAGACAAACAGATCTTCACACTTTGCCTTGGCCTGATTGTTGTTTAGAAGTATTTACTTTTAATTTTCTCTTATGTAATAACTGTAAGGAGATCGCTTAGTTGCTTACTTCAGCTCTTAAACTTGTACATCCTTTTAAATTTAGGCACCATTTAGTCCTGTAGTTGCTGGAATTCTCATCTTTATCGGCCTGTCTAGAAGCTAGCTTGTCTTCAAACTTCCCAGCCTTGAGAATGGATGTTACCCTTTAAATCTGATGATGACAATGATGGGCTTGGGGGTCAGTTCTCTGGCATCTCCTTAACTTAACGATTTGAAGATATGTTGTCACAGAATTGATGCAGAGTGACCTACATAAAATTATCGTGTCTCCTCAGCCACTCAGCTCGGATCATGTCAAAGTTTTTCTTTATCAGATTTTGCGAGGTAAGATTTTCCTTTATCAAGGAAAGACAGTGTGGTGGGATAAATGAGACATTTTGCTCTTTGTTTGAACTTTATCCTGGCCTTCCAAGCCTTCTTCCCCAAAGACAGTTTTGTTTTAGCCAATGTTGTTGGGCTGTTTCTGTGTTTGATGTTAAGTGGTGTGGGGATTAGAAGTGCTAGGTATTGAACTCAGACCCCTGAGCATGCTAGTCATATCCCTGCCAACAAGAGGCTTTTAAGGTGGCCTCTATATTTTGTTTTTGTTTTTTATTTTATTTTTTATTTTCATTAGGGCAGATAAGGCAGGCAAGTGGACTAATCTAGGAAGGCAGGTAACCAGCAGTTTGTCACAAATCCCACTGGCTGCCCTTAGCTCTTCACAGAGTATGCATCAGATAACTAAATTAAAAAGTGATTGTTCTCTGTGGAAGACATCCATCTTCAAGCCAATTATTGTTGGGCTTGTCTGAATATTGCCTGCCATAGAGGAGTCCCACTCAACTCACAGTGGCTCCTAAAACCCAAAGGAGACAGAGAAGCCAGTGGCCACCCTCTGAGTATCTTCTGAGAAGCCAGTGATTGATTCCTCCTTTAGCCATTAGCTGTGTCCACAGTTCTGCTGTGACAAATGGAGAATTACTTAAAGCTAAAACCACTTTCTTGTCTGGTGAAATACATTTTTCCCAATATTCGTGGAATTAAAGTCTAGAAAGAAATAGAAAATCAAGGTCTTCCAAGTATCAAATTAATAATCAATATTACAACAACAAAAAAGTTCACCTGTGATAAATCTGTAGATAGGGGGAAATGGGAAAAATTCTTGGCTCATCTACAGTTGTAAAGAATGCGTTGCACTACATTTTATGTCAAAAAGGAATCAATGTAAGATTGTAACTTATACTGCTACTGAAGACCAACCAGTCTTTTAAGATGTCAAACTATATTGAGATGATTAAGTGCCCTCCTGGCTGTCAGTAGTGGCTAGTGCTGCTACTGACCTGAGCAGGACCCTGCGTTTTGTCCTGTCACTGAGATGCTTATCCTAAGAAAGGCCTCCTGTAGGTTAATGGAGGCTTCTGTGTCCAGAGCAGGCTCAGAGTCACAGGTTGGGAGTATCAATAACAGAACTCCATCCAGTAGCCATGCTCAGGAGCAGTTGAAGGATAGTGGCGTGACCAGTCTTAACTGTAGGGCTTGACAGACTTACCTGTGCTTCAAGCCATGTAATCTTTTAAATTATAGACATTGTCTCTGGCATGTGCAAACTGTGTGACATTTTACTGCAACAAAATTACAGTGTTTTGAAGGGGACTAAGCTAAGCTTTTAGCAATATTCTTTAGCTTTTGTTTAAGGGGTGATTTTAGTTTGTTCCTGTTTAAGGTTTGTTTTTGTTTTGTTTGTTTTTTTTGATCATTGGTTAAGTAAAAGGAATTAAGTATCTGCAATCAAAATTGTGTTTGTTTCAGGTTTGAAATATCTCCATTCAGCTGGCATTTTACATCGAGACATTAAGCCAGGGAATCTCCTTGTGAACAGCAACTGTGTTCTAAAGGTAGTTTTTCCATTATTTAAGATCCAGAAAAGAAAATGTCTGGCTTAAGAGCAACTTTCCCCTACTCAGGGGAAGGATAGAAAGCAGTTTCCTCCATACCCTCTCACCAAGGCCATTGGAACTAGTTTGTGGTTCTGGCTCTTTTTTTTTTTTTTTTTTTTTTTTTTGGCCCCAGAATCTTCTCCCATGTTCCTTCTGCATATCTGAGTCTTTCTTTCTGCCACTTGCTAATTTTTAAACAAGGCTTGTGATCTATAATTTTATATCTCTACCTATTTATTTATTTTGGAGATGTAGCCCTGGCAGGCCTGAAATTCACTATGTAGATCAAGACTAAACACAAATCCCTATAACTCATTTTAGTTAAAAATATTTTTGAGACCTTATAGTTGGGAATTCTTGTCCTATTTCTACCAAATCAGTGCTATGATATTTCCAGCCAGTTCTTATTTGGGTTTTGGCTGAAAACCTTCGAGGGGAATTTTATGTTGATCCTGTCATGCCTGTGCTATTACCTGAAGTCCATTGTCCAGATCCGCTTTAGTGCTGTGGTAACTTGTGGCTATAGACTAGGTAACTGAAGGAAAATGTCCTTTCTGAGTATCCATCCTCATGAAGCTTTCTTCTGTTGACTGGATTGATGTAGCTTAGACTAGCCTGGTCTAAAAAAATGAGTTCCAGGACATCCAGGGCTGTACAGAGAAACCCTGTCTCAAGAAATAAGGGGGGGGGGGGATGGAGAAGGGAAGAAAAAAAAAGAAGATGGCATTTGTGCCAAGCCGAACAAAATATGCCTTTTATATTCTAATTTCTTCTGTGAGTCCATCGTAGAAATGGCTTGGCTAAGCTGAAGTGTGTGTTTAGCTATGTTTGGAGCTCATTAGTTTTGATTTTGGTTTAATTAATTAGTTTAGGATAGGCTAAAGCATTTGTTTTCCTGTTGCTGGGCATTGAACCCAGGCCCTTATACAATAAGGCAAGTGCTCTTTTACTGAGCCACATCTCCAGCCTAGATAAAGAATTTTAAAAGATGCATAATTTTAAAGGGAGCAGATTATAATGATCTGTAACTCTAGTCCCAGGAAATCTGATACATTCTGTGGCCTCTGTGGACACCAGGCACACATGTATGTGGTGGGCAGACATGCATACAGGTTAAACTCTGATGTGCACAAAATAATACAAAATTTAAAAGATGTATAATTTTATATAGAAACATTGAAGTTAGAATTTCTTTTGTCCAAATAAGACCATATTTTTATAGTGATAGGAATATCCTATATAATTTAAGACTTTAAAGCTGGGCGGTGGTGGCACACACCTTTAATCCCAGCACTTGGGAGGCAGAGGCAGGTGGATTTCTGAGTTCGAGGCCAGCCTGGTCTACAGAGTGAGTTCCAGGACAGCCAGGACTACACAAAGAAACCTTATCTCGGAAAAACAAAAACAAAAACAACAACAACAAAAAAAGTCCTTTTTAAAGTTCATGAGTTTTTATCAAGGTTTTTTTTTCATGTATGTGTATAGGTTTCTTTGTTGCTGCTACTGTTTTTCCAGGTATAAATGTATTTGTCTAGCTGGGTCTCCTAGTTTGATTTCCATTATTATGATATAATAAAGACTATGACAAAGAACAGCTTGTAAGCTGGAGTTTATTTGCATGTCCAGGGCCACAGTCTCCTAAGCCGCACCAAGGCAGACTCTCCAGGCAGGAACTGAAGCAGAAGCCTTAGGAGTGCTGGCTGGCTTGCTCTTCCTGGCTTGCTCAGCCTGCTTTTTTTGTAACCAACAGACCCACCTGTCCAGGGATGGTATGGCCCACAGTGGGCTATACCCTTCCACATCTGTCATCAACCAAAAAAAATGTCCACGGGCCAATCATATGGGAGTATTTCCTCAACTGAGTTTCCCCTATTCTCCAATATGTCTATGTTTATCTAGTTGACAAAAATCTAAGCAGAGCACTGGGCATGGCATCGTGGCACATGCCTATGATCCTTCGTCTTTAGAAGGGGTTGAGGATTTAGCTCAGTGGTAGAGTGCTTGCCTAGCAAGCATAAGGCCCTGGGTTTGGTTCTCAGCTGGGGGGTTGGGGGAGAGAAAATAACAAAAAAGATGAAAACCAAAAACAAAAAAACCAAACAAACAAAAAAACAAGGTAGCTTGAAGTACAGGACAGACGGCTCAGGTGTTAAAGGTCAACCTCAGCTGTATGGCAAGCTTAACACTATACTGTCTCAAAAGTATGCAAAGGAAGGTAGGTGTCTGCTTGGTAATGTCTTAACTGCCCTTTCTATTTAGATTTGTGATTTTGGATTGGCCAGAGTGGAAGAATTGGATGAATCCCGTCATATGACTCAGGAAGTTGTTACTCAGTATTACCGGGCTCCGGAGATCCTGATGGGCAGTCGTCATTACAGCAATGCTATTGACATCTGGTCTGTCGGGTGCATCTTTGCAGAACTACTGGGCCGAAGAATATTGTTTCAGGCACAGAGTCCCATTCAGCAGGTGTGACTTTGCTTTACGGCTCTATTCACTTTTAATTCAGCTATAGATTTGAAGGGAAAGCTATCTTGCATACATCTTGAGTTTATTCATTGTACTGTCTTAATTGACTTTTAGCAAATTCAGATTCACTGGAGAGCCAGAAAGTTATAAAGTTGGAGATTGCAGAGGTTCATTCTGCAAGTTAGGAGCTATTAGAGGAAGTGTTGACTTTATTACATGCACTGGCACATAGCAGCAGGCCTGGCTCTAAGATTGCATAGGTATGGTCTCGAGTTGTTAGAGGACATGTTTCTCCCAGCTGAATAGCTATGATATTAAAATGTTTTGATGACTTAGCATACTTCTCCTTTGTGCATAGACTATATACTTTTCATGTTGATTTCTTCAAATTTGAACAATTAGAAAGATTCTTATCTTTATTATTGGACTAAAGTATTTAGATATGGCATAGAACACCAGAAGATAATTAAAACAGAAATCAAGAAATCATTTGGGGACTGTCCTGAATTCAATTCCCAGTAACCACATTGTGGCTCACAACCATCTATAAGTGGATCTGATGTCCTCTTCTGGCATGTGGATGTATATGCAGCAAAGCACTCATACAATCAATCAATAAATAAATCAATAAATCATTTGCAGCCCTCTGACCTGGCACACACCTTTAATCCTAGCACACCAAATCCCAGCACACCTAAGGCGGAGGCCATTAGGATTTCTGTGAGTTCCAGGCTATCTTGATCTACATTTCAAGTTCCAAAGTTTTAGGAACTATAGAATTATAGAACTAGCTAAAACTATATAGTAAGACCCTGCCTCAAAATAAAAAGAGGGTAAGGTGGAATTAAAGGTTCACACCTTTAATTTGAGCACTCAGAAGGAAGAGGCAAGCACAACTTTTGAGTTTTGAGGCCAGCCTCGTTTACAAAATGAACAGGCAGGGCTATACAGAGAAACCCTGTCTCATGGTTTTCTAAGTCCCAGGTTTTTCTGTCAGTGTAAGAGATTTCTAGAATGTAAAAAATGTGTGCTGGTCCAAACATTGCAACAGTGAATGCCCTGGGTATTTATTATATATTATTATTTGTTATATTACATGTATTTAATGTGTAGATTAATGTGTTGAAGAGCTTGAGTCCATTTGAAGCATTAAAATTGATTCATTAGCTGTTTGAAAAGAATAGTCTTTAGACACAGCTTTCAAAGGTTGTAAATGCTGTGCTTTTAAGGCAATGGGGCACAGAGATACAACTCTAGGGTTACCTTAGTGTAAGAACTCTGTGCTTTCGGTGGAACATAGCCCAACTGGCCTCAAACTCACAATCCTGTCTTAGCTTTCTAAGTGGTAGAGTAACAGGTATGTACCACCTGACCTGATTTTTTTTAAACAGGCCAGAAAGTAAAAGAAGGAGCTTTTATCAGAGCTTACCTGACCGTATGGAAGTTCCTAGGTTAAAAAAAAAAGTGGCACTCATTTTTATTTCTAAGGCTTCAGCGTAAGTCTAATGAAAAGCCATTTCTGTGATCTCCTGTCAACCTGTATTTCATGTTCTCTTGCAGTTGGATTTGATCACAGATCTGTTGGGCACGCCCTCCCTGGAAGCCATGAGGACAGCTTGTGAAGGTGCTAAGGCACACATACTCAGGGGTCCTCATAAACAGGTAAAGAGGAAGAGGGGAAGTCTATCCCTGGCAACTGGCCACAGGGAAAATTTCTTTTCCTTTTTTTATTTTTTAAAGATTTATTCATTTATTATATGTGAGTACACTGTAGCTGTATTCAGACACTCCAGAAGAGGGCGTCAGATCTTGTTACAAATGATTGTGAGCCACCATGTAGTTACTGGGATTTGAACTCAGAACCTTTGAAAGAACAGTCGGTGCTCTTAACCGCTGAGTCATCTCTCCAGCCCAAGAGAAGAATTTCTATCCCAGAAATGTCGCTTATAGGTTGTAGACATATATGTACATAGACACAAAGACACAAACAGATATCCTACAAGTAAGAGCTCTGTTATGTATATATGACCATAAATAGTAAATAACATATGGCCATGCCCAGTATCATAGGAGAAAAATGCATGTTATAGCACTATTGCTTATAAGTGACAGGTGACCTCTTGGTGGTCTCATAGTGTAATCAGTATGTGGGGAAAAAGCTTGGACTTCAGTGCATATGAGTCAAGACACCAGCTCCAAACACTAAGTCCAAATGACCGCCCATGTCTCTTTCCCTGCAAGGATGCAAAGCAATTGCTGTTGTACTCTCACCACTGGCATCACATCAGACCCCCGTGTGGTCCGCAGTATAAAGGACTGCCCGGTTCTTATTAACCAGTATCACTTGCAACCAGCTGGATGGATCACTGCGGAGAAAGCTGGGATGCTTTTCATCCACTCTCTTGAGTAAGCAGTGTTCCCTGCAAGCGCTGTCCTAACCTCCTTTAGAGAAAAGTCAATGATGTGAAGAGTGAGTGAGGGGAATGCTTTTCCTAGGAACAGGAAACAAGCAGAACCAGAAAGGAAGGCTTGAGCAGGACTAGCAATGCCAGCTTCCTTAGCCACCGGTACACAGGCAGTGAGGGAAGGTTCTCAGACACTAGCTCAGGCCAGTAAATAGAGAGAGAGATGCTTGTATTTTTTTTTTTTTTTTTTTTTTTTTTTTTTTTTTTTGAATTGAGGCAGGGCTCCGGCTATTTTTAACTTACTGTGTAGATAAGTTGGGTCAAATTCACAGCAGCCCACCTGGCTAGGCTTACTCAAAGAACCGCCTTATGGGTATATCCTTCAGTTGCATTTTGTTGAAACTATGAAATAATTTGAGGCCCTGACATCCTTAGAAGACTGCAGTAACTTTTTTTTTGTTTTGGTTTGGTTTGGTTTGGTTTGAATTTTTTGAGACAGGGTTTCTCTGTCTGTCCTGGCTGTCCTGAACTCACTTTGTAGACCAGGCTGGCCTCAAACTCAAAAATCCACCTGCCTCTGCCTCCCAAGTGCTGGGATTAAAGGCCTACACCACCGCCACCGCCGCCGCCACCACTGCCACCACCACCACCACCCGGCTTGCAGTGACTTTTAAAAAAGTTTTATTTTATGTTAAATTATGTATACGTGTCTGTGTGCACAGGTTTGTAGGAAGCTGGAAGCAGATATCCCCAGAGCTGAAGTTACTGGCATTTGTGAACTACCTATTCTAGGTTTCGGGAACTGAACACAGGTCCTCTGCAAGAGCAGTACTTACTCTTAGTATTGTTCATGTCTCAAGTTCTCAGGAGTTCAGTAACTGTGAACCAGGAGGAGGCTCTATTCCAGGTGACGCTGACAAGATCTGCTGAGCTATTTATTGACCAGCATCAGGAACATTAATCTCATTTGTTATTATCTTATAGTAAATGTGTCCTTGAAAATAGGATCTCATTTTCCTCCTCTATTGACCTCATCAACTTAATAAATCTACCTGGCCAAAGATAACCAGTAATGAAGTGTGAAGTTCAGATACCCTGGTATCATTTCTCTAAAGATTTTAGCAATTGCTAATAGTTATCAGCTAATTAATTCTGTCAAAGTGTTATATTAACCAGGCAGTGGTAGCGCACGGCTTTAATCCCAGCACTTGGGAGGCGGAGGCAGGTGGACTTCTGAGTTTGAGGCCAGCCTGGCCTACAGAGTGAGTTCCAGGACAGCCTGGGCTATACAGAGAAACCCTGTCTCAAGAAAAAAAAAAAAGAAAAAAGAAAGAGGAAGGAAGGAAGGAAGGAAGGAAGGAAGGAAGGAAGGAAGGAAGGAAGGAAGGAAAGAGCCGGGCGGTGGTGGTGCACGCCTGTAATCCCAGCACTTGGGAGGCAGAGGCAGGTGGATTTCTGAGTTCGAAGCCAGCCTGGTCTACAGAGTGAGTTCCAGGACAGCCAGGGCTACACAGAGAAACCCTGTCTTAAAAAAAAAACCAAAAGAAAAAAAAGAAAGAAAGGAAGAAAAGAAAAGAAAAGAAAAGAAAGTGTTATATTATTAAGTAACAATCTAGAGGTCAGGCCTTCCTGAGATGTTCCTGACATGTCTAAAACAGCTTGAAAATGTCTTACTGCATCAAAGTCACTGTGTGCTCCTTTTGAGTGGTCTGGGCTCAGAATGAGCTGGGTTTCTCATTTAAAAAACAAAACAGCTGGGCTGTAGTGGCGCACTCCTGTAGTCCCAGCACTTGGGAGGCAGAGGCAGGCGGATTTCTGAGTTCGAGGCCAGCCTGGTCTACAGAGTGAGTTCCAGGACAGCCAGGGCTATACAGAGAAACCCTGTCTCAAAAAACCAAACAACAACAACAACAACAACAACAACAAAACAAAACCAAAAAAACAAAAAAAAACAAAACAAAACACAGCAGCTGTAAAAACCTAAAGCCTCAACTTTGTCTGCAGCAGAGTCCTGGAACTCCAGCACTTGGAAAGTGGAAAAGAGGGTTGTGGGTGGAAGCCAGGTTGTGATGCCCATCCATAGGCTCAAAAGAGACTTTTCAAAAGCCTAGATCTGTCTATGGGAGAGGGAGAGAGAGATTACATTATTTTCTAAAGCAAAAGAAGGAAGTAAAAAAACTTAAAAGTTCGTTTTTAAATCAAATAAGCTAATTAATTCTCTTAGAATACTTTCTTCTACATTTCTACATGACTTGGCCTCTTAGTGAGTGGTAGGCACCTCCTGAAGTTTAAGGTATCATTAAATTATTATAATTGGGTTAGCTAAAGAGGTGGCTCAGTGGTTAAGAGCCAGATGCCACCTGTAACTTCAGCTCCAGGGAATCCAGTGTCTGGAACTTGCTATATACACAAGGATGGCCTCAAAGTCATAGCCAGAGCTATATCAGGAGTACCTGTCTCAATAAAGTAAAATAAAGTAATCTTATATATATATATATATATATATATATATATACACATATACACACACACACACACATACATACATATATATATACATATATATATATATTTGTTTTGTTTTGTTTTGTTTTTTGAGACAGGGTTTCTCTATGTAGCCCTGGCTGTCCTGGAACTCACTCTGTAGACCAGGCTGGCCTCGAACTCAGAAATCCGCCTGCCTCTGCCTCCCAAGTGCTGGGATTATAGGCGTGCGCCACCACCACCCGGCTAATCTTTTTTTTATATTATTACAATAATTAAATAATAGTAAATAAGAATAATAATTAAGAAATAATTAAGGAGAACATGGGATAGTGTCTGTCCTATATGAAGCACTTACTGAGTAGCTATTAGATTAACACTAATAACCTAGGTAGTGGCTCATGTCTGTAGGCAAATCTCTTTAGTTCAATGCCAGCCAGGACTATATAGAAAAACTCTGTCTTGAAACACAAAACAAGGGCCGGGCGGTGGTGGCACATGCCTTTAATCCCAGAACTTGGGAGGCAGAGGCAGGTGGATTTCAGAGTTCCAGACCAGCCTGATCTACAGAGTGAGTTCCAGGACAGCCAGGGCTACACAGAGAAACCCTGTCTCGGAAAAAAACCAAAAAAAAAAAAAACAAAAAACAAAAAACAAAAAACAAAAAAAAAAAGAAAAGAAAAGAAAAAAAGAAAAACAAAACAAAGAGTAACATTAAAATAGTTTAAAAGTGGGGAGGGGGCACTATCCTTTAAGAAATTGGGCCTGCCTATAATCCCCACACTGGTGGCTCAGGACGGAGCATCAAGAGTTTAAGCCTATGCCAGGCGGTGGTGGCGCATGCCTGTAATCCCAGCACTTGGGAGGCAGAGGCAGGCGGATTTCTGAGTTCGAGGTCAGCCTGGTCTACAGAGTGAGTTCCAGGACAGCCAGGAATATACAGAGAAACCCTGTCTCAAAAAAAAAAAAAAAAAAAAAAAAAAGTTCAAGCTTGGTCTACAGAGTGAGTTCCAGGACAGGCAGGGCAACACAGAAAAACTCTGTCTCGGGGAGGGGGGGTGACCTTTAATATAAACTTTAAGCATGAGGGTTACAAGACAAAACAAACCAGAGAGCATGGATGCAGTCTTCTCAGAGAAGAGTCAAATCAGCAGATGGGTTTTAGTTGTTTAGTAAACCAGGACCAAAAGCAGCTTGAAGAAAGGGATCATTTCACAACTCCCAGTTCCCACAGTCCTTCTCTGAGAAAGGGTAGGGCAGGAACTCAGAGGCGGGAACTGAAGCAAGGGCCGTGGAGGAGCGCTGCTTACCGGCCTGCCCCAGGCTCACGCTTACCCATCCTTATGCCACCCAGAGCCTGCCCAGGGGTGGCACCACACGCAGTGCACTGGGCCCTCCCACACCAGCCAATAATCAAGACATGTCTACAAGCGTGCTCACAGGCCAGCCTGAAGGTAGCCCCTCGGTTGAACTTCCCTCTTCCCAACATGAGCCATCCCACTAATCTCTGTAGTTCCTCTTAAGCTTTTTTTTTTTTTTTTTTTTTTTTTTGGTTTTTCGAGACAGGGTTTCTCTGTGTAGTCCTGGCTGTCCTGGAACTCACTCTGTAGACCAGGCTGGCCTCGAACTCAGAAATCCGCCTGCCTCTGCCTCCCAAGTGCTGGGATTAAAGGCGTGCGCCACCACCGCCCGGCCTCTTAAGCTTCTTTTAACCTCCAAGTTAGATGAAAGGTGTTAGTAATAATTGTTAACAGTACTTAGAAGTTTGCTATGTATTCGGAGACTTGTCAAATACTTTTTTATAGTCTACTCTTAAAAACACTGTTATCACTACTAGTATTCCTTTTTGTCCTTGGAAGATGGAGGGTTGCATAGATTAACAATATGCTTTAGGGGCTGGAGAGATGGTCAGCAGTTAAGAGCACTGACTGCTCTTCTGAAGGTCATGAGTTCAAATCCCAGCAACCACATGGAGGTTCACAACCATCCATAATGAGATGCCCTCTTCTGGAGTGTCTGAAGACAGCTACAGTGTACTTACATATAATAATAAATCTTTAAAAAAATAAAAAGCCAAACATATAATAATAAATAAATCTTAAAAAAAAAAAAAAAAAAAGCCTGGCTGTGGCGGCGCACACCTTTAATCTCAGCACTTGGGAGGCAGAGGCAGGAGGATTTCTGAGTTCGGGCTACACAGAGAAACCCTGTCTCGAAAAAAAAAAAACAAAACAAAACAAAAATAATAGCTTTAGGTTATAAGCCCAATCTTCAAAACTAAGTTTCTTTTTTTCCCTTGTGTCTAAAGGAAAATGGTTTATTCATGACCGTATACAAGAACCAGTGTCGTGTCTCATATCACAGATGACACAGCCTTCTAGGAAGACCCATTTCTTTGGTATAAAGGAGAGAATAAAGGGAAAGCCGGGCCGTGCTAAGGGTCATCACCATCCTCACAGGGAGGAACTCGGGTCCATCAGTGGCGAGCTGGCTCTCTAGGTTGTGAGGTGGAGCACAGGGAAGGCCCTCTCTGGGCGCTGCACTGTGCCGGGCCCTCCCTCGTCCCCATTGGGGTCCTGCTGGATGTAGTACCTCCTCTTGAATTCAGGTCTGATTTTCAACATGTCCACCTCACTTTGGGAGACCATAATTCCAATCAGGACCTTGTCTCCATTTCCCTTGTCCTTGATGAGTCATACAGCCAATCAGCAAAGTACAGTGGCTTGTTCTGTATGCACTGGACCAGGTTCAGGAATGCATTTTCCAGGTCTCCTTTGGCCTACTTCTTGATGGTCTCCAGCATGTCATAAAGGCTGTTCTTACCTTTCGAACACTTTGTAGAGGTGGTCTATCCACTTGGTGACATCAGTTCCACTGGCATCCTGGTCAGTCAGTCACTGACTGAGCCTCCTTGGCTCTTCTTCCTTTGGCAAGGGCAACCTTCAGCTTGCAGAAGTCGCCGGGTGTGTTGGAAATGGCATCCTTTTTCAGATTGGTCTTTAATGTCTCCTAACACAGTCTGTTAGTCTCTGGCAGCTCCTGATTGGTACTTGAGCAGATGGTCTCGATGAGGGAGTCCTCAGTCAGCCCCCAGGCCCTTCCAGAGGCTTTCGGTGCAGAAGCAGGTGTCTCCAGTAGGCCCAAAATCTCCGTCTCCGGGTAGCCAGATGAGACTGACTTCAGCACAGATAGGCAAGGCAGTGTCCTGTTCCTGCGCATTGCTGTGCTTAGTCAGAATGTTGACGGTGCTGACCTCAACCGTTCGTTTGGACATGACACCATCTCAAGGTTTAGAGCATCCCTCTTGTCATCCAAGTTGGTGTAGGCTTTAACTGACCCATAGGCACTTGGGAGGTATGGAGTAATCACCCTCTAAGCTGAGCTTGCACAGGATTCTCTGGACAGTAGACAGTTTTTTTTTCAGAGACAGGGTTTCTCTGTGTAGTCCGGGCTGTCCTGGAACTCACTCTGTAGACCAGGCTGGCCTCGAACTCAGAAATCTGCCTGCCTCTGCTTCCCAAGTGTTGGGATTATAGGCGTGCGCCACCACGCCTGGCTCAACAGTAGATATTTTTTTTTAATTTTTTTTTTTTTTCCGAGACAGGGTTTCTCTGTGTAGTCCTGGCTGTCCTGGAACTCACTCTGTAGACCAGGCTGGCCTCGAACTCAGAAATCCGCCTGCCTCTGCCTCCCAAGTGCTGGGATTACAGGCGTGCGCCACCACGCCCGGCAACAGTAGATATTTTTAAATTAAAAAAAAAAAAAAAAAAAAAGGCGGGCCAGGCACCTAGCACTGAGCGTTGATTCCAGAAACAAAATTAAGTTTCTTAGCTAAGCATTGAGATGCCCTTCTGTAATCTCAGCATTCCAGAGGTGGAGGCAGGAGAGTTTGTAGACACACAGGCTAAAAACTAATGGGCGGCCAATTTTCTTATTCTAAATAATAAAGTCGGGAAAGAAGGAGAAAGGGTTGGGTGTGTTGTCTCTCATGGGGTTTAGACTATGAATCCTTCCTAGGTCCAGGCTTGGTCCTCAAAACATAATGGTACTCATTTGGCTAAGCGTGAGTGAGGTGCCTGTCTGTGAAATTGGTAGAAGGGTGTCAAGCCAAACAAGCCACGAGGCTTGAGAGTTGAAGAATGGCTCACTGTAGTCGGGGTTCTGGGCAGGCAAAACACTGCATAGTATTTTTATTGAATTGTGTTTTTTATAACTTAGAATCTTAGACATAGGAAAGCTTAGCTTAATAAAACAGTCCTGTTTCCTGCAGGGACCATGTCTGACTGTCAGCAGACTCAGAGGGTAATTGAGAGTTTGTCCAGGTAGAGTTTCCCTTGATGTGATCCCAGAGTGCATCCTGCTATCCAGTGTACAGTTAATGTGAGGACTGGATGGGAACTTAAGGAACACCCTCCTGGGACACTCTTCAGCCAGGCCGAGGCCACCTAGAGAGAGCACACCCATGACTTAGCACTTAGAGCCTCACCCCCAACTCACTCCCCACATTTGATGTCCATAACTCTGCATGTGGTCAAAGATTTAGTCTCTTTCTACCCTTAAGCATGTTTGGTCCTCCCTTCTTACCCAAGCCGTCTTATTTATTATTGGATCAGTTTTCATGTCCTCTGCCCTGTTGTGCTGTTGATGGACTCTGACCAGGTATGCTGCTGGAAGTCAGTGTATAGGCCTGATTGGCCTGACACTAAGTAAACCAAGCTAGCCTTGAACTCACAGAGGTCTGCCTGCCACTCTCTCGGATGCCGAGATTAATGCGTGCACCACCACAGCCAGCTCACATCTTTTTGAGCTGGCAAATTCTTTTGCTATAAATTAACCGTATTGCATATATAATGCATAAGGGCTTAAATACCTGAATTTTTCTCTCTTACAGCCATCTCTTCCTGTACTCTACACCCTATCCAGCCAGGCCACACATGAGGCCGTACATCTGCTTTGCAGGATGTTGGTCTTTGATCCAGTAAGTAGTGTTAACTTTTATGTGTTTTCATTTCTGTTACTTTGTGTGTTTGAATGTCGCCCCTGCCTGTTTATCAGTGCACCACATGAGTACCTGGTGCTCTCAAAGGTCAGAAGAGGGCATCAGATTCCCTGAATTGGAGTGTGAGCACCATGTTGGTGCCAGAATCTACATCCTGGTCCTCTGCTAGAGCCACAGGAACTCTGCACTGCCGAGCAATTGCTCTCGCCTCTGCCTCTATTTTTATGTTTATTAAATAAATTTTAAAATAGTATTCTTTTTTTTTTTTTTTTTTTTTTTTTGGTTTTTCGAGACAGGGTTTCTCTGTGTAGTCCTGGCTGTCCTGGAACTCACTTTGTAGACCAGGCTGGCCCCAAACTCAGAAATCCACCTGCCTCTGCCTCTCAAGTGCTGGGATTACAGGCGTGTGCCACCACGCCCGGCTTAAAATAGTATTCTAACCTCTGTCATTGCTCTTGCCTCTTAGCACTCTCCCCTCTCTCCTCTCTGCCCTCTTGGACTCTTCCTCCCCTCCCCCTCTCTCCACGTGGTCATGGCTGGCCTCCACTTCTCTACTCTCTTCTCTCTCTTCTCTTCTCTTCTCTTCTCTTCTCTTCTCTTCTCTTCTCTCTCTCTCTCTCTCTTTTTTTTTTTTTTTTTTTTTTGGTTTGTTTGTTTGTTTGTTTTTCGAGACAGGGTTTCTCTGTGTAGTCCTGGCTGTCCTGGAACTCACTCTGTAGACCAGGCTGGCCCCAAACTCAGAAATCCACCTGCCTCTGCCTCCCAAGTGCTGGGATTACAGGCGTGCGCCACCACGCCCGGCTCTCTTCTCCTTCTCCTCCTCCTCCTCCTCCTCCTCCTCCTCCTCCTCCTCCTCCTCCTCCTCCTCCTCCTCCTCCTTCTCTCCCTCTCCCTCTCCCTCTCCCTCTCCCTCTCCGCCTCCACTACCCCATTAACTCCCATCCTCTGTCCTGAATAAACTCTATTCTATACCCCCCCCAAAAAAATAGTATTCTAAGAAAAGTATTCTGACTTTAACTAGACTAGCAGAATCAGTAGTGACTGGAGATAACAGATTTCAACTCCTGTTCGTGTTCCCCATGTTTCCTCGTTCCATGATGTGTGAGTATTGACTTAGACTTAAGCAAAACTTATGTAAAGAGCTAGGAGACATCACCATTCTTATAATCTTGTTATCTGCAAAAGGGTTTGACACCAAGTTAAATCAAGAGTAAATTTTTTTAATTGTTTGAAAAATCATCCATTGTAAGTTCCTCTTGGGTTGAGATTGTAGCTTTTCCAAACCTCTTTTCTGAACTTGATTGTTTTGGACATGTAGACAAACTTCATCATGATGTCTGCTGTTAATTTGTTTATTCATCCAAAGATTATTTATCATTCATATGTGTTCCAGTAATTATTGTCAAAGAAGATTCAAACAGAAACATTTCAAAAGAAAATGTATTTGATAAGATACAAATAAATCACTAAATATAAAACATAGGTATTTAAAGAATTTTTTTTTTTTAATCCACACGGTTACAGACAGTAAAACCGCCCTGCTTTTATGGTAAAAATACAACATCTTTCTTATATATTAATCAGATCCACATAATTGTCTTTAGACAGTTCCATAAGAAAAATTATGGGGACTGGGTGTGGTTGCACATGCCTTTAATCCCAGCACATGGCAGGCAGATCTCTGTGAGTTCAAGGCCAGCCTGGTGTGAGGTCCAGGACAACCAGGGCTTTTTAGAAAGACCCTGTCAGAGAAACATACAGAGAAATTAGGTGTAAAACTTGTTGGGTTTGAACCAGGAATGATGATAAATACCCATAAACCCAGTTTGGCTTGCAGGGTGAAGATGGGGTTTCAGGGTCCTCTTTAGCCACGTGTGAGTCTGAGGCCACTCTGGCTAAATGAGACCTTGGGCTAGTGCCACACGTCCTTGAAGCAGGGCTGAATGTCATTTTCATTGTTCCCTTTGAGTCCATCCTTGAGTCCTGTGAGATCCACTTTCCCTTCATCATCCACTGAGCACTGAGGAGGGTGATTTTCTTTAATTTTTTGCTGGAGTGTAAAGATTCTGGGTCAGTAAGCCTGACACTCTGATGTATTAACTGTTCTGCTCTCAGCCTGGCATTCAGACTGCTCCCTCCACTAACTCCTGCAGCTTTGGGGTGTGCTTCGCCCTGCCAGTCTATGTTCAGAGAGAATGAAAGTTCTTAGCACCATCTAAAGTTGCCAGCGTAAACACATCTCCTCTAAATGCTGACACTTCCAGAAAGTAGAGCCTAAAGCATTGCCTAAAATGCAATGCATCACATATTTAAATGTCGTGATATTTGTATTTGGGACCCTGTGTACATCTGTTTCAAGGTAGGAACTCGGCAGATTTTTAGTAGAAGAGCATTTCAAAGTGGCAGTTATTCTAAGTCTGCTCACTCTCCAGCCACCTCCCCTAAATTCTCTTGGCCCCCTTTGCACCTTTATATGTCAAATATTAGCTGTGAAATGTAAATCTTGTGAACAATTCTACATGGACAGCCATGCTTATCTGTAGTGTTGATGTGCTGGTCTCTAAATTTGATTTCAGTCAAAAAGAATATCCGCTAAGGATGCCTTAGCCCACCCCTACCTAGACGAAGGGCGGCTGAGATACCATACGTGTATGTGTAAGTGCTGCTTTTCCACCTCCACGGGACGAGTCTATACTAGTGACTTTGAGCCTGTCACCAACCCCAAATTTGATGACACCTTTGAGAAGAACCTCAGCTCTGTCCGACAGGTTAAAGGTGAGTCCCTTTTGACATTCAGTAAGATAAGGTGACTAGTGACATC
The DNA here is from genome assembly GCA_964023405.1 of Apodemus agrarius. Classification (NCBI taxonomy): domain Eukaryota; kingdom Metazoa; phylum Chordata; class Mammalia; order Rodentia; family Muridae; genus Apodemus; species Apodemus agrarius. The sequence goes on along the minus strand of OZ030015.1, from coordinate 64,549,655 downwards.
TTTGATTACATAGTCAGGGATCCAGAGTCAGAGGCTCGCCAAAGCTGCCTGACGTCTTATTTTAGCTTTGCATGTAGCTGTCTGTGCAGAGCATATGTGCATGATAAAAGAATGATGATTTAGCATTATTTCCAGGGAAGACTAGCCAGAGGAATGAAGACTTCACTCCTATTCCAAGTTGTATGAGTGTGACTCGAAATATACTGTATCTGCACTCACTGAATGTCATTGTTTACATAACACATGACATTTTCAAAGAATCTCAAAGTCACTAGAGAGAATGGTGATGAGAAAGGGGAACTCTGATAACTTATCCTGAAGCTGTGTAAAGGCTCACTCCCTGGGGTGGAGGGTGGAGGGTATCTTGGGTTTAGGAGACTCTCCCCACCAGTGGAGCTTCTAGCCTGTGTAGTGCCCCCAGAGGAGTTCTTGTCTGTTTTTAGTAACACCCATCATTTTGGCTGTAGAAAAAATAGAACTTGGTTTGGACTGAGAGGGTATGTGTGTGATTTAAGTATCCCAGCAGGCCGCCATGTTCAAACGCTGGCTGCGTTAGCTGGGAATCCACACTGCCAGCCTACGAGTTGGCAGTAGAGTGAATGGTATTTGTTTTCTCCACAGAAATTATCCACCAGTTCATTTTGGAGCAGCAGAAAGGAAACAGAGTGCCTCTCTGCATCAACCCGCAGTCCGCTGCCTTTAAGAGCTTTATTAGGTAACCGTGCCTGCAACTCTCACGGCTCAGAGGAAGGGCTGGTGTGCATTTGGTATAAGATGATAATAGCAGCATATGTCTGTTTTGTTTTGTTTTGTTTTGTTTTTTAATTATTCATTTTGCTTGTCTGTGTATGTGTGGATGCTCGGGAGTCAGTTCTCTGCCTGTAACACGTGAATTCTGGGGATCAAGCCGAGGCCATCAGTCAGGGTTGGTGGCAGGCACCCCTTCTTGCTGAGCCATCTTCCCTGTTTCTGCTTTCATTTCAGTTTGTTCAGTTTTTTAATTAATACAGATTTGTAAAGTTCAACAGAAGCTGGGCACACTATCACATGCCTGTCATCCTAGCATTTAAGAAGTAGAGGCAGGGCTGGAGAGATGGCTCAGCAGTTAAGAGCACTGACTGCTCTTCCAGAGGTCCTGAGTTCAAATCCCAGGAAATACATGGTGGCTCACAACCATCTGTCATGGGATCTGACACCCTTTTCTGGTGTGTCTGAAGACAGCTACAGTGTACTCATGTACATAAAATAAACAAAATCTTAAAAAAAAAAAAAAAAAAAGTAGAGGCAAGAAGGGAGAGTGCAAGGCCAGCCTGGGCTACATAGTAAGTTTAATCCTAGGTTACATGAGACCTCATCTCAAAAGACAGACAGACAGACAGACAGACAGACAGACAGACAGACAAAAACATTCAGTAGGACGTTGTCGCTATCAGTGTCTGGGCCCAGTTCCCATGGTGAGTTTGGCAGTTTTTCCCAGAGGACTGTGATGTATGTGGGGCCTTGACTGCGGCAGCTCTGGGAGTGTGGCCTCAGCTTCCACCTGCTCACCCTCTCGATAACACAGCCAAGCCAATGGCAGTGGCCTTGAGTTTTATTATTGTTTATTCATTTGAGTTTTCACCGGGTAAACCCAAACTAGCCTTGGTCTTGAGCTCCTCCAGCCTCAGTGCCTCGAGCACTGTGGCCCAGACCGTGTTCCTGTCTGACTCCCTCTTGGCTATATGTTTGCATGTTTTGTTTAGTTTCTTTAAGACAAGGTCTCACCAGGCAGTGGTGGCCTTTAATCCCAGCACTTGGGAGACAGAGGCAGGCAGATTTCTGAGTTCGAGGCCAGCCTGGTCTACAGAGTGAGTTCCAGGATAGCCAAGGCTAAACAGAGGAACCCTGCCTTGAAAAAAACAAAATAATAGTAGTAGTAGTAGTAATATTAATAAAATAAAAATAAAAAGACATGGTCTCACCTTGTGGCGCGGGCTGCCCTCCTTGTCACCTTCCTGCCTCAGCTCTCTGAGTAAAGAATCCTGGATGGTAGGAGGAGCAGCTGGGGACTGAGTCCACTCTGGAATCCCGAGAGCTTCATCCTGTTCGTGTGTCTCTCATTTCTCCTAACTGGAGTCCAGCAGGGAAACAGAAACCACTTCAACCATGTGGGGAGATTTTAATAATAGGGATTGCCTGTCAAGAGATTTCATGTCTAACTTCTAAAGAGCAAAAAAGTGGGTTGTTGGGAAGGGGTCTTGCAGTAACAACTGGACAAATGTGTAACCCCTTGTGGACTAATAAAAAACAACAACAAAAACTAAACAAGTCAGAAGGTGAACTCAGAGCCCCTCCCCGGGGCCCATTTGGAGAATGCCTGTATGCGCAGGGGACACACAGCGTGGCATGGCAGCGTGGCGTGCCAAGGAGCGGGGCAGAGCTGGCCCATCAGAAAGGCGTGCTGGGCCCCTCCGCAGTGCCCTCCCGCACCCTCTGTTGGTACCAGAGAGCCACAAGCAGTCTGGCTCCATTTTCTTGTCAATGGGCACGACCCCTTATCTGTCTCCCTTTCCTTTCCCCACAGCAAGGTAGGTAGGGCCTTCCCTATGTTGGAGCTGTTGTCGGACCAAACTGTCTGAGATTAGTAAGATCAATTGGCTTCCATTTCTTCCGTTTCTGCCATATAGAAAGATTCTGTTAACTTGCATTTTGACTTTTCTTTTCTAAATTACTTTGTTTAATGTTTTCCCAGAACACTCAGTGATCCAGATGATGAGGTGTTCTAGTGCCTTCCAGGTGCTAGTCATCATTCTCCCTGGCCTGGGAGGGAAGTGATTGCGGTCCCTTTCTAATTAGCAACCCTAGACTCGGGACGAACTGTACCAGATCTGTGATAACAACTGCTGGACCCTGGCTCAGACTGCACCAGTGATGCTCACAAGGCCCCTTCAGAAAGGTCCCACTCACCAGCACTGATTTGAGAGGCCATTTCTTAAGGCCATCATGAAGTAGGCTCAATGGAAGGCACTGTGCATATATTATCTAATATTTCCCACACCACTCTGAGGTAGGCCACGGGATCCTTCCACTCCCACTCAATAACGTGGCCCTCTGCCGTCCCTGTGTAAGCCATTGAAGCTTACTGCCTCCTCCTGGATAACAGATCCCTAAGTGAACAGTTTGCAACCAGCTCAGTGTGGATACAAAAACACAGAAATGCTCTGCACAGCCCCCCAAAGGGAAGGTGGCCAGGGGGGGGTGGAGCCAGCGCCCTGTGCCCGCACAGCCACCACTGATTCCCAGTGTCCCTTTTCTTCCAGTTCCACCGTCGCTCAGCCGTCTGAGATGCCGCCGTCTCCTCTGGTGTGGGAGTGACTGTGGAAGACACTGTACTACTGAAGATGTAATGTAGCTTTCACTGGAGCCTGGGATTTGCAATTCTGGAGGGTTAATCATGCTTGTACTGTAATTTTACTAATGAAGTTTTAAATTAACAACCACTACTTGTATGATATGAATAATATTTAGAAATGTTACTAGACTTTTAATCTTGTAAAGTGGTTGTGCTTTTAGAAGAAAAAAAATATTTTCCCCAGAGTTGCACATGGTTAAAGAGCTCAGCGCGGCTGTCGTGGCTCTCCTCAGAACAAAAGAAATGGAACCAAATTTGGGCATTCGGGGTTTATGTTTTTATTTTATTATTATTTTTTAATGAAGTAAGATTGTTCACATGTATACACTCACACACAGAGGATAGTCATACGTTTTGATATTTGAGCCATTCCTAAAGATTAAGGGTTTTCTAAAACTAAAGAGTCTAGAAAGCTTGCCAGTGACCAATCATGGAGCCACGGGAGCTGACTGTGGCTGCGCCTGGGGGATGGGGCGGGAGGGGCTTGCCCTGGTGAGGACGCCCTGTAATGGCTTCTCATCAGAGCTGCGCTGGTGGTGTGTGCTGTCTAACCTCCAATGCTGTGTAGAGAGAATGAGTCTGTGGCTAGGAGAGACTAACCCTCTGTTTCCCTTACCCGGTATAAATATATATATATATATATATTTAATCTATTTTTATTAGAAGTTTTTCTGCTCTTTCTTACATAAAAGAAAAAAAAAAGAGACCCAAGCATGCATCCTTCATGTATGTAAATAATTCATTTCTGGGCTAATTTCAAAAGAATCCCAACACTGCTGTATAGAGAACTAGCTTGCACATTTTAGGTCTGTGAAATTCTGTGAGACTTTTCCTGCACTGGACAGTGAAAAATAATAAACAAAAGACAAAAAGAAATTAAAAAAAAATTACAGCCACGAAGGCACATAGGGGATCATGTCAACCGTGTGTGTGTCCTTAGGCAGAGCTGTGGGAGTCTTGAAATGTCACAGTAGTAAATAACTTATTACTTTTTGACAAATTCTTTTTCCTGCTGGAACACTGAACTCTGTGCATATGTAAATAGAGCACCAATCGAAGGCCTCTACCTCCTGGAGTCACACAGCCTGGCGTGCTTACCTCCACACGCTCATGATGACTTATTTTTTTTTTTTAAGTTCAATGTGGAGACTTGAAACTTGAATGTCCCTTCCAACTTTTATATTAAAAATAAAAAGACAAGAAAATTGAAGATCAATTTCACCTGTACGAGGAGTACTAACGGATCGTCTTAAAACTGGTCTAGGAAAAAGCTTGGTGTGTGTTACGGACAATTAACTGTTAAAGTTACTGTAAGTTATCTGTATTTAGCAGAGTATTTTCATCTTGAGTGATCTGAGCTGAATTTGAAGACTATTAAGTTATATTTGGAAGTTTTAACTTCAATGAAGTAATTATTTGCTGTGAAAGAAACAAACATTGAATTACTAAACAAAGATGGTGCAATATCTTTGTTGTCGTTGTTGTTGTTGTTGTTGTTGTTGTTGAGGCTCCTGAGAATCTACCCGACCGAAGCATTTCAATTCACTTGAATAAGAAACGTGTTTAGTATCAAAAGAGCCCGAGAAGACACTGGTATGAAAGGTACAATCTCAGAGGTTGGTCAGTTACTGTGGCACACTTTCCGGTCACTTTGTACAATGTAGATTTGAAGTACAGTGGTGAGAACATTAAACGTGACATTTGAAAACGGTCCGTCGCTGTCTTATTTCCACTCCTCCCAGGGCCTGCTCTTCAGCACAGCCTCTGCCCTCACTTCGCTGAGTCTGGAGACACATGCTGATATTTCCACTCTTATCTTTGAGGAAATTAGTTGTTTGTTCTTCCCAGCAAGTTAAGATTGCCAAGAATGTGTCAAAGGCTCAGTGGCATCCAAGGCAGTTGATCTGCATCTGTACAACAGGGCATCTTGTCCTCACGTGGGATCTGACCCTAATATATTGGATTCAAAGACAGTAGGAAAAGTAGGCTGCTGTGTCTAACGCAGACTCCAGGAGTCCTGGGACACTGCCTCCTCCCTCAGCTTCCTGACCCTAGAAGCCCCAGCTGCTTCAGCTGAGGAGGAAGTCAGGGCCTTGTTGCAGTGTCATACAGACCAGAAACCACGCTGCCTAACTTCTTGTCCCGAGCTTGGACAAAATAATATTATATTATTCTTTTTGCCCATGCTGGCCTTGAACTCAGTGCATAGCCAAGGATTACCTTAAACTGCTGATCCTCCTGCCTTTGCCTCCCAAGCTCAGTTCTGGGGATAGAACCCAGGATTTTGTGCAGACTAAAAACTGCAAGTGAGCTCTACTCCAAGGCCAGCACTCGAGCCTGGGGAATGGTGTCGCCCACTTTGAGGCTTTCAGAGGCTTTCCACTTGAGTTTAACCTAATCAAGAGAGTCACACAGGCATGCCCAGAGGCTGACATATCCTAGACAGTCCCTTCAGAATGTGAGGTTTGTTTCTAGATGATTTTACAGCCTGTCAAGTTGTTCACACTGCCCATTAGAGTGGGCACAGCAGAAGCCTGTCGGTGTGCCTCTCGGGTAGACTGCTTGTTTAGCAGGTGCAGGCCATAGGTTAGATGCCCAGCGCTGTAGACGAGAACTGGAGAACTGGAAGGAAGCCAGGGAGGGTGGCACACACTTTGATCCCAGCACTTGAGAAAGCAGAGGCAGATAGATTTCTTTAATTCAAGGCCAGCATGATCTACAGAGCAAGCTCCAGGACAGCCAGAGCTACACACAGAAACACTGGAGGAAGAAGAAAAAAAGACAGAATGAATAAGGAGAGTGGTGAAAACAGGCTGCATAGGACAGCTGGTAGGAGGCTAGGATAAGCTACAGCAAGCAGCACATTGACCTTTTGAGTATTTTGAAACTGAGTCTTATTATGTAGCCCTGGCTAGCCTGGAACTCACTATGTAGGCCAGGCTGGCCTCAAACTCACACCACCTGCCTCTGTCTATCAAATGCTGGAATTAAAGGTGTGGGATACCACACCTGCCCTATGGCAGCATTTTTTTTTTTTTTACTAGTTTTAATGTGTGTACACATGTGGAGGTCAGAGGGCCACCTACAGGAATCTGTCCCTCTATTGTGTAAGTCCTGGACATCAAACTGATGTCACACCTGATGACACACACCTTTGCCCACTGAGTCGTCTCCCTGGTCCTTATTTTATCTTATTTTAAAGATATATTTATTTTATGTATACAAGTGTTCTACATATATGCTTGTGCACCACGTATGTCTGGTTCCTCCACAGAGGTCAGAAGAGGGCATTAGATGCCCCTGGAAGTGAAATTGCAGATGACTGTGAACCACCATACTGCAGCTGGGATCCAAACCTGGGTCCTCCGTGAGAGTGCAGGTGCTCTTGCCCACTGAGCTGACTCTCCATTCCCCTCTCCTCTGCACACATTTATCTTTTTATAATAGAGCCTCAGATATCCCAGGCTGACCTTGCGCCTCTCCTCCTCCCTTCTTCCCTCCCTACTTCCCTCGGTCCCCTCCTCCTTCCCCTCCCCTCCCCCTCTTCCTCCTCCTCCTCCTCCACTTCCCAAGTCCTGGGCTTATAGGCATGCACCCCTGTGCTCACACCAGCATTTCAACTATGACACAGCCCTGAAGACAGAGTCTGCGGAAGCACAGCTTAGTCTATCTTAAAATTTGAGAAATGATTGTGTGTGTGTGTGTGTGTGTGTGTGTGTGTGTGTGTGAACATAAAATGAAGTTTGACTTTCTCCAGCAGAAGGAAAATCTGTTTTGATTGCCTGCTTGGCCAATGAAGATTTTACAGTTTCTCTGGTATATATTTTCCATGATTATAAATAGCCTGAATCTGTAGCCTCAACGTTCTAGCAAAACATATTTAAAGTAAAAGATTAAAACATGTCAAAAAAAAAATGTTGCACCAGTGTTGGCAAGGATATGGAGAAGTTGGAAGCCCTGGACACGGCTGTGGGGACGGAATGGTGCGGAGTTTGAGAAGCAGTATGCCGGTTCCTCCAGAAACTAAGGCAGCACGGGCTTCATCTTTGGGTTTAACATTGTAAGAATTAGCACGCCTTTAATCCCAGCACTTGGGAGGCAGAGGCAGGCGGATTTCTGAGTTCGAGGCCAGCCTGGTCTACAGAGTGAGTTCCAGGACAGCCAGGGCTATACAGAGAAACCCTGTCTCAGGGAGAAAAAAAATCCAAAAGGCCAAAAAAAAGAAAAAAAAAAACCCAATAAATCCTTTTTGAAAAGAAAACAGTGGCTCTAATATGTACACACCAGTGTTGAGAGCATCACCTACAGTGACAGGAAGGTGGACGCCCACATGTACATCAAGGAGTAAGCTACAGTATATCCCTATAAAGGAGGAGTATTCCGGTTTAAAGTGGAAAAAATTCTGGTAGGTGATGAGGTGGTGGAACCAGACTTGACACTTCAGGGCCGTGTCTTAGTTCAAGACCAGGGTGGGCTAGAAGACCTTGCCCCAAAACACAAAACAAAATCTTTAGTGAAGAAAAGGAGTAAAGATTTACAGTCCATATAATGAGACTTCGTCTTTCATGACCCGGGGTGGTGCCTGCCGTCCTGCCTGGGAAGCTGACACAGGGACTGAACTGATGGCAGTTAGTATGACCTCGGACATTTTCCCCCATGTTGCTACACACACACACACACACACACACACACACACACACAGACACACACACACACACACACACACACACAGCGTTAAGGATTACATTCAGGGCTTTGCATGTGTTAGGCAAGAACTCAAACATAAGCTGCCTCTCTCGCCCTCCTCCAGCCCTTAAAAGCAAAGGGTGTGTGGTCTGCATGCATGCCCTGGAGCTAGAGTTACAGAATGTTGTGAGCTGACACAGTACTGGAAACGGGAGCCGGTCTTCTGCAAGAGCAGTCTGCTCTTGTCAGAAGCAGGAGTTCACTGTGTAGACCAGTTTGGCCTGGAATTAGCAATCCACCTGACCCTGCCACCCTCCTGAGTGCTGCGACTAAAGGTGTGCACCATCACACCTGGCTCCTGCTGTTTTTGCTGGCTGGCTGTATTCCTGAGCTTTTTTTTTTTTATTTTTTTTTTTTGGGGGGGGAGGCATCCTGTCTCTCCCATCTGGTGGGAACAGTGGCTTCCAGGGATTGAACTAGGTCATCAGGGCTGCCTGCAGACACCTACTGAGCTCTCTCTCCAGCCTGTATTATTCTAAGATGTTAAGAAATTTAACAAATGATATGTATCACCTGAGTTCCCTATCCAGATTCTCCAGTTAACCTGCAGATGTCATGGAGCGGCTATTTCATCCCATTCAGGGTCAGGGGTGTTTTCCTTACACTGGCTTTTTTTTTTTTTTTTTTTTTTTTTTTTTTTTTTTTTGGTTTTTCGAGACAGGGTTTCTCTGTGTAGTCCTGGCTGTCCTGGAGCTCACTCTGAAGACCAGGCTGGCCTTGAACTCAGAAATCCGCCTGCCTCTGCCTCCCAAGTGCTGGGATTAAAGGCGTGTGCCACCAACGCCCAGCTCCACTGGCTTTCTTTTTAATGCTAGTAGAAATGGTAGAAGGTAGGGCCAGAGAGATGGCTCAGCAGTTAAGAGCACTGGCTGCTCTTCTGGAGGTCTTCAATTCAATCCCCAGCACCCATGGCAGCTACAACCATCTGTAACTAGTCTAATGGGATCCAATGCCACCCTCTGGTGTGCAGACATGCATGCAGACAAAACACTCATATACATGCATAAATTAATAAACAAATCTCTTTTAAAAAATAGGAAGGAGGAGAGCAGGTAGAGCCAGCTGTCATGGAAAAGTGAGATCTATATAATCTGTTTCCTCCAGTTTAGATACCTGTTAAACATTTGGAGAAACTATCAGCCTTATGTATAGTGGCTACAAATAGCAGCCTCTGGCAGTGTACACAGCCTGTTCCCTACATGGTTACCTAAGAGACCTTGGAGACAATTTGCTGGTGGCTATTCATGTCTGATCTCAGTGTTGTCCCCAGTCTAGGCTCGACAGGTATGTGGGGTGCCTTTGGGAAGCCCCAGGGCACAGTGGCCAACTCATCATGTACATTCACACCGAACTACAGAATGAGGAACATGTGGTTGAAACCCTGCATGTAGCCAAATCCAAGTTCCTTGACCACTAGAAGATCCATCTTAAAGAAGTGGGGCTTACCCACGTTTAATGCAGATGATTTTAAAGACACAGTAGCTAACGGCTGCGGAATGGAATATATTCCCAGCTGTGGTTCCCCTGGATAAGTAGCAGTCCCTCCACTCCTGAAAGCTTCACTGTGCTGTCCAAAACCCTCTAAGTCATGTACAGTAATAAATCCCACATGTGTGTGTCTGTGTGTGCGTATGTGTGTGTGATGGTCTTTTGTAAGGTAATGTGGGTGATCTCCTAGTCCCTCCCATCAGGAGGCACAAGCAGCTTGTCTTCTTTGGAGGGATGAGTTGTTTGTGTGGTTGTGTGATCAGCATTGCGTTGGTTGCCAGAGGTCTCCACTCCACCAGGCCCTGCCACTTCTTCCCTTGTGGTAACGAACTTGTGGAGAAGTTTGGGCTTTTCTGAGACAGTGGCTCCTGTGTCCAGGCTGGACTTGAACTTGCTATGTAATGGAATCTGTCTTTGAGTTGGTGATCTTCCTGCCTCCACTTCCCAAGCATTAGGAATTACAGATGCATACAGGGTCCTGAGGGTCTCCGGTACCCACTGCACATGCTCTCTGATGAGGTCCGAGAGCCCCACTGATCCATGGGTAAAGATACAATAAGGAGGCAGTGTGTTGCTGTGTCTATTTAGATTTAGCAGAACATAAAGAAGTAAAGAAAAAAATTGAGATCACAGGCCGGGCGGTGGTGGTGCACGCCTGTAATCCCAGCACTTGGGAGGCAGAGGCAGGCGGATCTCTGAGTTCGAGGCCAGCCTGGTCTACAGAGTGAGTTCCAGGACAGCCAGGACTACACAGAGAAACCCTGTCTCGAAAAAACCACCAAAAAAAAAAAAAAAAAATTGAGATCACATCTTACTCCCGCAAATGGCATACAGTGGCATCTATTGATAGTCTTTGCCAAATGATTTGCCACTAGTTGGGAAGTAATTTATTAATGTCCTTCATTCTGCAGACTTTTTTCTAAGACTGTAGCAAATTCAGACACAGTGAGAGTCACCACGATTTCTGCATGGGAAACCTCCCATACCAGGAGCTTGTGCACTGCAACCATGCAGCTAGTCTGGACTTCTACGCCCCCTAGTGGCAAAGTGTGGGCAAGTATCTAAATAAACTGAGGGAGTGGGACTAGATATGGCCAATTCCAGGCCAAGGCCTCAGAACTAGGATGTGACACCTCTGTGCTCTCTTTCTCATGGCCATGAAGAGCACATGGCTTACCATAGGCGAAGTTGACTGTTTTGAGCTTGCTTGATATTAGAACTTGGTCATATTTACTCACTGGCCGGTCCGTGGCTGCATTCACACAGGACAGAAGAGTAGCTTAGAGGCTTCCAGCAAAGCCTGAACTGCTTTCTGGATGTTTACAGAAGTTAATGGGGACAGTGGTGTGACTTGACAATCCAAGCCTGACAATCTAGGTTGGAGTCCCAGGGTCCACTGGGTGGAAGAAAGCATTCATCTCCACACACCCACACGCAAAGTGAATATATATAGGTTGGGTGTGGTGATGCATACAGCTTCCTGAGGGACTCCGGTACCCACTCCCTGATGCACATGCTCTCTGATGGGGTCCCAGAGCCCCACTGATCCATAGGTAAAGATATAATAAGAAGGCAGTGTGATGCTGTGTCTATTTAGATTTAGCAGAACAATAGAACTAGACTCACTCTTAGGGCCCCTGAGCTCCCCAACCATATTTCTTGGATAAATCTACAATAATCAGAATGTGTTTCTTCCTGTGGAGCAGGCCTTAAATCTAATCAGCAAGTGGTTGGTTACTCCAGGGCATAAATGACACTCTTGTGTCCGTTGACATATCTCGACACACTGGTCATTATTGTACTCACAGAGCTCACAGCTGGGTAAGAGTGTTAATGACTACCCACCTTCACTCCCCTGCGGCCTGCCTATCACCTGGCAATGTGGCAGCTAGCCAGTAAGGAGGATGATCCTGGTCAGTGCCAGCCTGATTTCTCCACATCTATGGCCAAGTGTGTGGTGTCTTCTACTTGTACCATCACGTTCTGATAGGCTACCAAGAACAGTGGGGAAAGCCTCTATTGTTTGGGGGAGGTCTCAGGACACCCCTGAAGGTATACCTCGAGGGAGGGCATCATACACCTGGATCACATTGGTCTTCCAAGTTTCCCTGTCATTTCATAAACAACTCTTGACAGCTGTTCATTCAGATCAGGACTGAAATGAGCTGCATACAGTCCACTCTGTGGAAGTGACCCCTGGCAGCGGGCTTTTTATTTGGCAACCTATGGCTTTTTACCCCCTGTGTAAACGCCAATTAAACTCTTTTATGATGATGTGGAGTTGTTCTTGGTTTTTTGTGGGTTTTTTTGTTTTGTTTTGTTTTGTTTTTTTCTTTTTGAGATAGAGTCTCACTTTGTAGCTCTGGCTGGCCTGGAATTCACTAAGTAAACCGGGTTGGTCTCACAGAGATCTGCCTGCCTTTGCCTCCCACGTGGTGGGATTAAAAGCATATGGAACCATGCCATATTTAATATATATGTCCATATATTTAAGAAGCTTATAAAAGAGTAGGCCTCAAAAAAAAAAAAAAAAAAGAGTAGGCCTCCGTGTGTCTTTTTCAAACATCCTTTCTGCTAGTTACCTCTCTCCCACCCCCTCTTCCACACTACCTTCCCCTTTCCCTCCCTAGTGAAACCTACCCTCCATTATTCTCCCCCAACCCCCATGTCACCTTTAACCTCAGAGGCCACTGAGTGAATGTGACTGAAATGCTGTAAGATCCAGAGGTTGGGGTGGACCAGAGAGAATCTATCTTCTAGGAATGGCAAGACTTCTGCACTCTTGAACTCACAGCAGCTGCGGTTCTGTACATGATCAAGTCTGTCAACACCCAGCATGGAATGGGAAGAGACTCGAGGCCCCATCCCCCACCGAGGAGCCATTGACAGCTGGTGGCTTCTGGGAGAATGAAAGCCAGGTTTCTAGGAGAGTGACTCCTTGTAGGTGTGAATACACACACACAAACACACTCCACACAGCACAAATTAGAACCAGTGAGCTATAAAAGGGGGCCTCGAAGTAGGGAGGGAGCAGGGCAGATTGACTGGAAAGGATAGGCCCCTAAGCTCACCTCCACCACCACACTTGAAATGCACGAACACCTTGAAAATGCCTAGCAAGGCCATGGTAAAGCCGGGCATGGTGGCGCACGCCTGTAATCCCAACACTTGGGAGGCAGAGGCAGGCGGATTTCTGAGTTCGAGGCCAGCCTGGTCTACAGAGTGAGTTCCAGGACAGCCAGGACTACACAGAGAAACCCTGTCTCGGAAAAACCAAAAAAAAAAAAAAAAAAAAAAAAAAAGGCGATGGTAGCTCTCCCCTTGAATCCCAGCACCAGGGAGGCAGAGGCAAATGTATCTCTGTGAGTTCAAGCCCAAGCTAGTCTACAGAGAAAGTTCCAGGACTACACAGAGAAACCCTTTCTCAAACTACCCCACCCCCCAAAAAGAAAGAAGATGCCTAGTGCTGGAAACACATCTTTTTTTTTTTTTTTTTTTTTTTTGATTTTCAAGACAGGGTTTCTCTATGTAGTCCTGTCCTGGAACTCACTTTGTAGACCAGGCTGGCCTTGAACTCAGAAATCCGCCTGCCTCTGCCTCCCAAGTGCTGGGATTAAAGGCGTGCGCCACCACTGCCCGGCAGTAAACACATCTTTAATCCAAGCACTCAGAAGGCAGCAGGATCCCTGTGAGTTCAGGACCACCCTGGTCTACATACTGAGTCTCAGGGCAGCCAGAGCTACACAGTGAGACCCAGCTTCAAAAAAGAGGAACGCGAGCAAGCTGTGTTAGAGCATGGAGCTCGGTGGCAAAGCGCTTGCCTGACCCGTCAGAGGCCAGTGCTGGGGCTGCTGGGCGGGGATTTGAAGAATACACCACCGGGCCCTCGCTAATGCAACCTTCAAAACCTAATCCAGGAGAGCTAAGAACAAAATGGTGGTGTCACTCATGATTAGCCCCCCCCCTTTTTTTTTTTTTTTTTTTTTTTTTTTGGATTTTTTGAGACAGGGTTTCTCTGTGTAGTTCCGGCTGTCCTGGAACTCACTCTGTAGACCAGGCTGGCCTTGAACTCAGAAATCCGCCTGCCTCTGCCTCCCAAGTGCTGGGATTAAAGGCGTGCGCCACCAACGCCCAGCATGATTAGCCCCTTTAAAGGGAGAGTTTCATGTAGTTCAGAGTGGTCTTGAACCTGCCAAGTAGCCAAGTGTATGCATGCCCTTGAATTCCTGGTCTTCCTTCCTCTGCTTCTCAAGAGCATGGACCACCATGCTCAGCCAGCAAATACTTTTTTCAGGGATCTTTGTTTTTGGTGCATTTAGTAGAAAGAAGCAGCATTTGCATGTGGTTTTACAGGTGTAAGGCTGAGAGTCTCATTTGCTTCTCTACCAGCCTTTGTAAGTCCAGCAACTTGGCCATACACTGACCCAGGTTTTCAGGACGCTAAAGCTGTATTTGTGTTAAGTCCCATGTTAGTGGCACTGGGGGGTGATGACATCACTGTACAGCGTGTGTTTATCACAACCATTGCTTGGGTCTATTTGAATACACTAACAGATTCCACACAGTGAGTGAGCTGGGCTTTTGTTGTTTTGTTTCATGTCTTTAATGTCCTGATATTCAAGTAATTTACAAAAAGGCCTTAAGCACAGTTTCTTCCCAGGAAGACTGAAAAGTCACTGAGCGCTGGCTTTGTGTGATGTCTTAGTCAGGGTTTCTATCTAGGGGGGGAAGGGTTCTTCAGCTTACATTTCCACACTGCTGTTCATCACCAAAGGAAGTCAGGACCCAGGACAGGAACTCAAGGAGCTCAAGACGCAGGAGCTGATGCAGAGGCCATGGAGGGATGTGACTTATTAGCTTGCTTCCCCTGGCTTGCTCAGCTTGCTTTCTTATAGAACTTATCAGCCCAGGGATGGCACCACCCACAAAGGGCCCTCCCCACTTCTAATTGAGAAAATATACATCTGGATCTCATGGAGGCATTTCCTCAAGGGAGGCTCCTTTCTCTGTGATAATTCCAGCTTGTGTCAAGTTGACACACAAAACCAGTCAGAACAAGTGATGACTGCAAATTAGCTCTCTCCCGTCCCTCCCCCCTCCCGTCCCTCCCCCCTCTCCCGCCCCACTCCCTCCCCTCCCCGGCTCCCTCTCCGCCCCACTTCTCCTTCTCCAGGACCATTTGCACTCTAAGATGAAATGATTTCAGTTCTGGGCTTGGAGAAGGGGCTTCACCATTGCACAGTGTATACTGCTCTACAAGAGGACCCAAGTTCATTTTCCGGCATCCACACTGAGCAGCTCACAATCGCTGGTGCTCCTGTAACCTTAGCTCCTGGACATTTAACATTCCCCTTTTACCTTACATTACCCACAACACCTGTTTCCTGCACACACACACACAGAGAGAGAGAGAGAGAGAGAGAGAGAGAGAGAGAGAGAGTTTTAATCTAAAAAGAGAGTCAAATGTGGTGGCACACGCCTTTAATCCCAGCGCTCTGGAGGCAGAGGCAGGTGGCCGTCTAAGGCAGAGGCAGATGTGGTCTACAGAGTGAAGCTCAGAGCTCCCTGGGGGACAGCCAGGGCTACATAGAAAGACCCTATTTCAAAAATCAAATGGAAGTTAAAAATCAAGACAAAAGAACTTCCGATCCACTACAGGAACTTTAAACTAGACAGCAGCTGTAGAGATTAGATAGAAGGGCCTTCTACTGGAAGCATTTGGCCTTGAAATCTTTATCTACAGATAACAGCAGCTAGGTAAATGGCAGTTACACAGCTGCGCCCTTGCCATGCTCCCTGGGCAGATTCCTGCTGGGGCCCCACACTTCTGAAGCTGGAAGCCACAGTTAGGGTGGTGAACAAGGTCTGCACCCCCTAGTGTAAGACCCGAAAGAAAAATGGGGATGCCCCCAGCACCCCACGCCTCAGAAGGCGACACCCCAGATCACTCTCGAGAAACGTTCTTGATGCAACAGCAAGAGGATTTTTATTCCAGAGCCTCTGGGGAACACAACCTTACACCATGAAGGGTAAAAGACCGTGAACCATGAGTGCAGAATCAGGACAGCTTTTATAGGCTTACAACAGAACCCGCCTAACACAAACCACTCCATAGCTCCTAAACCAATCAGTTTAAATTATCCAAGCCTGCGCTCTCTGAGAACCAATCAGTTTCTGGATAGAAACTAGTTAGGTCATTTTCCGCTTACGTGGCGCCACGTACACATTTCCTATTACGGGGTCAGAGTCACGCACAGGGTTACATACGTATTTCCTGGTACGCATTTCCTGTTATGGGGCCAGGATTGTGTATTCAAAGGCCCCCCCAACTAGTAGTAGGTGCTTGGGGACCTGAGCGCCCCCCAGGCACGAGCCCCGCAGCCCGCGCGATGATCCTGCCAGCCCAGCTGTGCTCATCCTCACCACAGCTGCTCCGCGGAGGCGAGACGGGAAAGGACGCCAGGGACCTTCCCAGCCTGAGGCTCATGGCTGGACCCTGGAGGCGGATGTGACATGTGCATTCCTGGGCTAACAAAGAGCAGGCTAAACGTCTGCTTTTTGGGGGTCATTTAAGACTTAGGCATGGGGGATTCTTAGCCTGTAATTCTCATCCTTTCAATCCATTTGCATGGCACTGCTACTCCTTAGACCTGAGTGCTGGATGGTACAGTGTGCCAGGTCCTCTTCTGAAGATAGCTGGTACAGTGACCCCAGCTGGCCAGGCTTTCCAGGGCCCTGGTCTGGAGGGGACTACAACCGTTATGAGGAAGGACACTCTGGACCCAGGAACGGAGGGAAAGCCTGAATGTCTGAACTAAGCACCACTCATACCTTTATTGAGATTCCAAGGCTAGACATTACAATGGCCTGGTACTGTATCTTGCCTTGTTACTTCATGATCTGGACAAATACTGAATCTGTTTTCTAATGAGTTTTGGTCCCTCCAAGGACGTCACATTCACATGAATGGTTTGGGAAGCCATACACCTCGAATTGGAGGCCTGAGTTGAGGGCAAGGGGGACAACTTTTCTTTCAAGCCTTACTTCAGACAGACTCCCCTCAGGTAGCCTGTGTCCCTCTGGTACCTGCCCTTGGTTTTTGTTTGTTTTTAGAGAAATTACTTTGGCTAGGAGGTGGTGGTGCACACCTTTAATTTCAGCACTCAGGAGGCAGAGGCAGGTAGATCTCAGTGAGTTTGAGGCCTGCCAAGGACCAGCTTCGGTTAGGAGAGGGGTTCCTGAGAGAAGGGGTGTTTGAAAGTGGCCAAAGAACAATTCAAAGTCAATCATGTGCCGGGCAGTGGTGGCGCACACCTTTAATCCCAGCACTTGGGAGGCAGAAGCAGGCGGATTTCTGAGTTCAAGGCCAGCCTGGTCTACAGAGTGAGTTCCAGGACAGCCAGGGCTACACAGTGAAACCCTGTCTCAAAAAAACTGGAAAGAGAAAAGTCAACTGTAGAGTACTAGCTGACAGCTTTCTAAAGATCTCTAGTTAGCTCAGCTCTCGCAGACCAAAGCCCAGTCTTTTATTTATATATCAATTCAATCATCCACCCCAGGTTCCCTGTTGATTACCCCATCAATCAGCATTTTTTGCCCTTAGCTCCTTGACCCCTAGGAAATGACAGCACATTTTTCTTTTTTTTTTTTGGTTTTTTGAGACAGGGTTTCTCTGTGTAGTCCTGGCTGTCCTGGAACTCGGAACTCGCTCTGTAGACCAGGCTGGCCTCGAACTCAGAAATCCACCTGCCTCTGCCTCCCAAGTGCTGGGATTACAGACGTGCGCCACCACGCCCGGCACAGCACATTTTTCTTAACATTCAGAGATCTACCTGCCTTTGTAAACACAGACAGCTGAGTGGGATTCAGCTCTGAGATTAGCACACCTGGGCTTCGATTTGCTCTGTCCCATGCTGACCTTGAACTCAGGAATCTGCCTGCCTTGTATCTTTCTGACAAGCTGGCTCATTGTGCAGCTGCCTCTGTTCTTTTAGGTCTCTGAAGCCCCTCATATAATTCACATCACACCCTTATATTTTGCATAGTTGAGAAATTATATATATATATTTTGAGCTCATGCTTTCAGAGTTCTTTCCCACAGCCTTAGGGCTGTTCTGAAGGTCACAGCATTACCGTTTTTTGCTAAGGACATTAGACACACCCATGACTTAATTGTCTCTGATTATCATGGAATCGTCAACCTTGGGAGAGAGCACTTTCCCCAATAACCTTGCCAGGGATATTATTTCCTCAAAGAGCAACAAGAAGTAAAAAGTTTTTGTTTTTTTTTGTTTTTTTTTTTAAATACAAACAAGCCTGACACTCAGCAACCATCAATACTCATGTAATGCCACATTCTGCTGTCTCTGTGGGCTCCAGGGGCGGGAAACCACGTCACACTGTCCCTTCCTGGGCCATGCAGGACTCAGCAGAGCCAGCCTGATTTACAGAGTTCCAGGACAGCCAGGATTACACAGAGAAACCCTGTCTTGAAAAACTAATGGGTGTGTGTGTGTGCAGGGCTGGAGAGATGGCTCAGCAGTTAAGACCTCTGGCTGCTCTTCCAGAGGTCCTGAGTTTAATTCCCATCAACCACATGGTGGTTCATAACCATCTGTGATGGGATCTGATTCACTCTTCTGATGTGTCTGAAGACAGCAGCAATATACTCATATACATAAAATAAATAAATCTTAAAAAAAAAAAAAAAAAGAGCCGGGCGGTGGTGGTGCACGCCTTTAATCCCAGCACTTGGGAGGCAGAGGCAGAGGCAGGCAGATTTCTGAGTTCGAGGCCAGCCTGGTCTACAGAGTTCCAGGACAGCCAGGGCTATACACAGAAACCCTGTCTCAAAAAAAAACCGAAGAAAGGAAGGGAGGGAGGGAGGGAGGGAGGGAGGGAGGGAGGGAGGGAGGGAAGGAAGGAAGGAAGGAAGGAAGGAAGGAAGGAAGGAAGAAAGAAAGAAAGAAAGAAAGAAAGAAAAAAGAACTGATGAGGGGGGAAAAGAGGAAAGGAAAAGAAAGGACTTTGGAGTATCTCTTTGGCCCTGAGGTTCCGAGCAAGCCACCTGAGAGCGGAACTCTGTTCTCAAATGGTCATCTCCTCAGACTTTGCCCCTGTTGCTGTTTCTCTCTCCACCCTGCTCACTGCCCTTCTCTCCCTCAGAAGTCACCTCAGAAACCGGCACCTGGCTCTGTCTAGGGCTTAGCTTCCCCACAGCTGTTTGTTTTCCCACATTCTTTGAAACCAGGTCACCTGCCTCCCCGTTCTCCAAGGCCACATCTGAGGTTAAGGCCTGGCTCTGCCCTCACCCACCTTCCTCTGTTCCCTCAGGGCACTGGGTTCTCTGTGCACTGACCACATCTCCAGAGATCCTCCCACTAGAACAATGCAGCCAGGCCTGGAAGGCAGTACACCCCACACGCCTGGCCCATGGACATCCTCAGCAGGGCCTGGCCCGGTTACCTTTCTACTCTCTCTAGTTACCCATGCCTGCAGCCTCATCTGTCCCTGTTGTCCTCGGGTCCCACAGTCTATTACTTCAACCACTTGTCCACTTTCTTCAGCTCACCTTAATCTTCCTGACCACCCCCTCTCCGATGCATCCGATATGCTTTCCCTGAACAGACCCCACACTGGAAAAAAACAGCTTGGGAGACTGGGGCCTCCAAGGTCAAGAGCCACTCAGCGGTGCCAACCTCTCGGCTCAGTACTGTGGTGGCCACCACTGGGCACACAGACTACCCTGGCTAACCCTAATCTCTGCTTTCCCTTAGCTATACTTTCTTCCTTCTCTGTGGGCAGAAACTTCAAACCCATTTAAACATCCTAGTCTCCTTCGTTGAAATAGGCACACAGGAGCAAGCAGGGTGCCCGTGGCTTTAATTCCCGTACTTGGAAGGCAGAGGCAGGGTGGATCGCTGTGAGGTTTAGGCTAGCCTTGTCTACATTGCCAGTCACAAGGTTACATAGTGAGAGGCTGTCTCAAAAAGTAAATACAAAAGGAAGAGGACATATGGGGTCCGTTTCTCCACCTCTTCCTGACCAGTGGTCTGCATTCTGACTCCGTTTCCCCACCTCCTGATTCACTGCTCTACAGCCATAGGACTCCTGACTCATTGGTGCTGGTGGACACCACCCAGTGTTAACTGACACAGCTACCCCATTCCTCCCAGAGACCATCATTCTCTTGGTCATCTACTCCTATGACCCTCATTGATTCTGTAGGACATCTTAATGCCCTTTGCTCTCTAATCTTCTTCAAATGTCGTCTTACACATCTAAACCAGGTTCATCCAACTGCCCGCCTGCTCAAGGTCTCTTTTGTTTGGTTGATTTGGTCTGAGACAGGCTCTATGTATCGCCAGCTTGCCTATAACTCTACGTAGACCAGGCTGGCCTAGACCTTACAGATTTCTGTCCACACCCAGCCCTTTGGGGCTCTGGTTCAAATGGCACAGGAGATAGAACTCGGGCCTTCTAGAATGCTAGGCAAGTGCTCAATATTTAGCAGTACCCACGCCGCAATCCTGCTCAGTGTCTGCAAGCACAAACTTAATTCCTTTCCCTTGAACACACTTCCTATGTCCCCTATTCTCATAGAATGGCAGCCCCCATTGTCCCAGGCCCATCAGGGTCCATCATATAAAATCGTTATCTGTAAGCTGGGCAGTGATTTTGGAGCCAGCAGGAAAGCCCTAAACCGCCACCACGAGCTCTGGCTTCACTGGCCGCGGATACCGATGCGGAACAGACCCCAGCGAATGAAAGACACCGGGCACAAGGAACACCAGAGTACAGCCCCGCCCACGTGGGCGGCACAAAGCCACGCCCTCTCGCGCGGTACTCCCAGTAGCCAATGGAAACAGCTGGCAGGCCATCACTCAAAGGGTATATGGGCGGGACTCGCTGGCCTCCGCCCACTCGCGAGCCGCTTCTCTTTCCCCCCTCGACCAATAGGCACGGCCTGTATGAGCCGCGGGCGGGACGGCGCGGCCCACAGCCGGGGCGCGGGGCTTCTAACCACGTCGCTTCTAACCACGTCGCAGACTTCTAGCGCCGGCGTGTCAGTCGTATCCCAACTGACGGGAGGTAACATGGGGGCCCTGGCAGCCAGGCGCTGCGTCGAGTGGCTATTAGGCCTCTACTTCGTCTCGCACATCCCCATCACGCTGTTCATCGACCTGCAGGCGGTGCTGCCGCCCGAACTCTACCCGCAGGAGGTGAGGCTCAGGGGTCCCCATGTGGCCGTCCTGATTTCTGTTGGCTGCGTGCCTGACTTCGGCTGCACCCGCTGTCCCGAGCCGTTGACCACCGCTTTGTTCTTTTCAGAGCGGAACTGAGGGTGCAACCCAATGGTAGGGCGCATGCCTAGGAGGTCCTGGGTTCGAGCCCGATGTATTCTCCAGACCTTTGCAAACCTTTTAACTGGGTGTGTTTCACTTCCATGGTTTCACCTACGGCAGGTGGCCGAGGGAAGTTGGATCTGTTGTGTTTGTATGGACTCTAAAAGTCCAGTGTAATCCGAGGGGAGAAAAAAGCCCGTGTAGAATAAAATGACTGAAGGGTTAGCCCCTGGATAGTGCTGCTTCGTCTCGCAGAATGAGTGGCATTCATACACTCATTCTGGGGCTGGATCTAGCTTGAGGAGCAGTTGAGGAAATGCCGCTTTTTCAAGTCAGTTTGAATTGTTTGAAGATGAGCACTGGAGAGCATTCTTTGACCCGAACTTAAGGGACCGCCCCACTTTATCTGGATCTGTAAACTTCCATAGAATTTCTGCATGCTTCTCCGATCTACTGACTGACTTATCCACCTAAAAATTTGATTTTACCTCTGAAATGCTCTTTAAATGTTTCTTCTTTGCAGGGCAGTTCTTAATCTTAAATCCGTAAATTCTCAATGGTGTCTGCAAAATGACATGTGCCTTGTGTCCTCTGAGAGGACATGACACTGGAAGTGTCACCTACCCAACAAAGTTAGGAGTGACACCATCAGCAGTGTCACACTCCCCCCCTTAAGTCTCTGTTTGGTTTGTTTGTGGAACCACATAATTGTGAAGACCTTTGATCTACGGGGAAACCCGTAGGTAGTATGTGGTAAGAGCACTGGTCTGTGGAGTTGATTTCCCAAGAACTGGCTACCTATCTGGATATGTTGAGGGCCCTACAGTTCCTACTTTTTTCTCTTTAAAATAATAATAGTTCATTTGAGTACATTGCAAGAGGACCTCAGGCCGGGCTGTAACTGACATACCACCTGTCTGTAGCCACAGATTTAGACTGTAAACTCAAAGATTGTAGAATTAAGGCTGTGGCTCCTTGGTAAAAACATTTGCCAGCCTGCATGGAGCCCTGGATTCAAATCGGAGCACTAAAACCGGTATGTATCAAGTCATGTTGACTGGTTTCACTTCTCTAAAACTGTCACAAATGCAGTGGCTTACTTTACCCCAACTTTTTTTTTTTTTTTTTTTTTTTGGTTTTTCGAGACAGGGTTTCTCTGTATAGCCCTGGCTGTCCTGGAACTCACTCGGTAGACCAGGCTGGCCTCGAACTCAGAAATCTGCCTGCCTCTGCCTCCCAAGTTCTGGGATTACAGGCGTGCGCCACCACCGCCCAGCCACTTTACCCCAACTTTATTCTTAGGCCGCTTGGAGGTTAGAGATTTAGAATGGTAGGCTCAGGCCCAGAGGTAGACCACGCTCCTCGCCTGTTCCAGTTTGGTGGTGGCTGCCAGTGCTCGGTGGCTGGGTTTGCAGAGCAGCGACCACACTCAGGACTTCAAGCTTGCTATGACAGTCTACCCACTGAGCTCTGGGTCTTGACCTTTCTTTGGTTGTGGCCCTTTCACTGCAGTCTCTGTAGGTCATCCATCATACTGCAACTTCATCTGCATTCTTGTCTCTCTCTACCTTTTATAAGGTCACTTGTAATCCATTAGGCCCACCATATAACCCAGGAAACCTCCCTTGAACGTCCTTCTGTACATCTGTGTCCTGCTGGACATGGATTAGGACATGATACCTTTGAGTGTTGTCAGTCTGCTGCCACAGAAGGATCTGAAGACTACAGAGGGGCCATCAAAACTGCACTAGGCCAGGTGGTGGTGGCGCATGCCTGTAACCCCAACACTCTGGGAGGCAGAGGCAGAGGCAGGCGGATTTCTGAGTTCGAGGCCAGCCTGGTCTACAGAGTGAGTTCCAGGACAGCCAGGGCTATACAGAGAAACCCTGTCCTCGAAAAAAAAAAACCAAATCCAAAAAAACAACAGCAGCAACAAAAAAACTTTGCACTAGCTATAGCCACGAAGAAGGGAAGTCACCATTTTATGGGGGTTTGGTAGCAGTGGAGATAAAACCCAGGGCTCTGTATACTGAAGTGTTCTCAGCCCTTGTTTTTCCTTTGGTATTGTTTTAGTGTTTTGGTTTTGTTTGGTTGGGTTTTGTTTTTTGCTTTTTTGTTTTGTTTTGTTTTTTGTTTTGTTTTTGGTTTTTGGTTTTTTTTTTGTTTTGGTTTTTGTTTTTTGTTTTTTGAGACAGGGTTTCTCTGTCAGCCCTGGCTGTCCTGGAACTCACTCGTAGACCAGGCTGGCCTCGAACTCAGAAATCCGCCTGCCTCTGCCTCCCAAGTGCTGGGATTAAAGGCATGCGCCACCACCGTCCAGCTTTGTTTTTTTGTTTAAAAATTGAGTCGAGCTGTACTGGATTTACAGGCATCATTTGGTTTGAGTGGCAGGTTTTTGTTTGTTTTTTTGGTTTGGTTTGGTTTGGTTTTTGGTTTTTCTTGGTTTTTCGAGACAGGGTTTCTCTGTGTAGCCCTGGCTGTCCTGGAACTCACTCTGTAGACCAGGCTGGCCTCAAACTTAGAAATCTACCTGCCTCTGCCTCCCAAGTGCTGGGATTAAAGGCGTGCGCCACCACTGCCCGGCAAGCTGAACCTTTTTGTCGCTGTTGTTTCAACCAAATCACAATTATGAAACAGTTAAAAGACTTCAGTTTGAGTTTAAACAGAAAGGAAAGATTTTGTAGTATCTCTTGCAGCTGAGTGAACCCATTCTGTTAAAATAAGAAACAGGTGTGAGCCTGTAGGTCTGCAGTATTCAGTAGCCCGTGACTTCAGAAAGATGATGTGTTCTAGGTCGGAGTGTGTGTAAATGGAAAGTTTTTTCTTTTAACCCTTGAGGTTTGGGGCTTAAAAGATAATGAGCAGTTGCATGCTTACATTTGGTAGTGTTAAAGTGGAGCATCTTCGGGTGTGGACAAGTGAGTCTCCATCTGTGCTCACTGCTGGTCCACAGGCCACTGTTACCTCCCTGCCTCTGAACACCATAGGTGGTCGCCAGCACCGTGTGGTGCTGTTAAGGGTCTTGCTCAGAGCCAGGCCCTTGGCCTCCACCCTGCTGGGGACCTTGTCTGTGTCTTGCACTCTCTGGCAGCAGATACACAAAAGGCCCCTATGGGCTCCAACGGATTGGGATGGGCAGTCAGCTTTGCTGATCTCACCCTGCAGCCTTTCAGCACGTCTGTGTGGACCTGCAGAATGGGCAGACCTCAGACACTGTACAGTGACAGTGGGCTACGTCACTCTGCAGGAGATCCTCCCAAGCCAGTCTCTGTAAAGTGGAGCTGTGGTGATGCACAGCTCTATTCCCTGCACCTGAAGTGGAGGATCAGGAGTTCAAGGCCAGGCTCAGCTAGAGAGAGGCCTATTCTCAAAAAAAGAGGAAAAAACAGTCTAACCTGCTAAATTTACAGATGAGGAAGTAGAGTCTCAAGAGGGCTGACAACCTTTTTTGTCCCAACCTTACTGCCCTGAAGAGTGCTGAGGAGGCAGGGGCGTTGCCAAGAATCAAAGCTGTTGTGTGCTGATGCCTGGGACGCCAGCAGCATCTGGATGCTTAAAAGCTCTTAAAAGCAAGCAGGGCGTGGTGGCGCACGCCTTTAATCCCAGCACTTGGGAGGCAGAGGCAGGAGGATTTCTGAGTTCGAGGCCAGCCTGGTCTACAGAGTGAGTTCCAGGACAGCCAGAACTATACAGAGAAACCCTGTCTCGAAAAACCAAAAAAAAAAAAAAAGCTCTTAAAAGCTTTGGTGTCTTAGCGGCCAGCCTGTCTTTGCTGTTACCTGGTTGGTTTGTTTGTTTTTGAGATGGTCTCCTGTATCTCAGGCCCAGCCTCCAATTAGGCTTGCTTTGAACGCCCAGTCATCCTGCTTTATTTTCTAAGTGCTGGGATTACTATATGCCACCACACCTAACAGCCTTTATCTTTTGATTAAAAAGTAACGCAAAAAATAGCTCTAGATTTTCTATTGTAAGATAAACACAAGGAAGCTGCCTTTACCCACTGTAGCCCAACACTTAGTTGGCTTTGAAGGTGTAAGAGTGCCACCTTCAGGCTTTTGTTTTGTTTTGTTTTGTTTTGTTTTTGTTTTTGTTTTTTGAGACAGGGTTTCTCTATGTAGCCCTGGCTGTCCTGGAACTCACTCTGTAGACCAGGCTGGCCTCGAACTCAGAAATCCGCCTGCCTCTGCCTCCCAAGTGCTGGGATTACAGGCGTGCACCACCACCGCCCGGCTATTCAGGCTATTTTTTGTAATGTTAATTTGTTTGGTTTTTGAAACAAGATTTCATGTCGCCCAGGCTAGCCTTGGTAGACCAAGTATGTAGCTGGGGATGGCCTGGATTCAGGATGCTAAGTTCGACAGGCTTCTGGCTCTTGCAAAGCACAGGGTGGACAGCTGCAGTCTCTAGTAGACACGAGTGTGCATCTGCAGCCATTGATGGGTTGATGGCCAGGGTGAGGCTGGGGCTGGAAACAGACTGCTGACCCCAGCCCTGCAAACCTAGGTGCTGTGTACTTGTTCCTTTACAAATACCCAGCCAGTGTTTTAAGATAAATGAAAATAAACTTATTTGTAATATTAGGATTAACATGTCCATCATGTCTCCAGAGGCTAGATTTAACTTCTCCCCTCCCCCTAAGAAAATTCAACTCTGCATTTGAAGTAGATTTATTTATTTATTTATTTATTTAGTGGTTTTTCGAGACAAGGTTTCTCTATGTAGCCCTGGCTGTCCTGGAACTCACTCTGTAGACCAGGCTGGCCTCGAATTCAGAGATCCGCCTGCCTCTGCCTTCCAAGTGCTGGGATTACAGGCATGCACCACCACCTCCCGGCTTAAAGTAGCTTTTAGACTTGGATATACATTAGTAAGAGTGAAAATGTCAGGATGGGATTTTAATTTTCTCACCAAAAATCAGTAGAGAACTAGCATCCTGAAAATCTCCTAAGCAGCTGACACTGTAGCTGTACAGTAACATGCCTAGGCTTGTGCTATCAGAGTTAGGAACAGATGTACAGTGCCACTAAGATGGGACTGGAAAGGAAGACTTACTATGCAGAGAAGGCAAAATTTGAATTATGGCTAGTAAGGTTTCTTTTGTTTTGTTTTTCGAGACAGGGTTTTTCTGTGTAGTTCTGGCTGTCCTGGAACTCACTCTGTAGACCAGGCTGGCCTCAAACTCAGAAATCCACCTGCCTCTGCCTCCCAAGTGCAGGGATTACAGGCGTGTGCCACCAGGCCCGGCTGGCTAGTAAGTTTTTATTAGTGGCCATCTAGGCCAGTGGTTCTCAACCTGTGGTGGTAACCCTGTTAGAGGTTTAATGACTTCCACATGGGTCGCCTAAGATGATGGGAAAACAGATATTTACGTTACGATTCATAACAGTAGCAAAATTACCATTATGAAGTAGTAACAAAAATATTTATTGTTGGAGGTCACCACAACATGAAGAACTGTATAGTAAAGGGAGAGCCAGTGGTGTAGATGCAAGAGCCAGTGGAGCATGTGACTGCTGCATCCAGGGCTGCACAAGGGACTCTTAGTTGAGAACACTGGTGCACTGGGGCCGCTGAGCCTGTGCAGGCCTCGAGGCCCCACTCACTGTGATCCTGTCTCTTTCCAGTTCAGCAACCTGTTGCGGTGGTACTCTAAGGAGTTCAAAGACCCTCTGATGCAGGAACCTCCAGTGTGGTTCAAGTCCTTCCTGCTTTGTGAGCTTGTGTTCCAGCTGCCTTTCTTTCCCATTGCAGCATATGCCTTCTTCAAAGGTTGGTACAGTGTGTGAATTCCTAGTTTTGCTCAGAAATCTCTTGGAGTGAACCCCTGTAGCTTGAAGGATCTGGTATCCATTAGTATATATGTCACCAGGAAGCATTAACCGAGGCTCAGCTGGTATCCTAAGCTGGACTGTCTCCGTTTCTAAACGTCCCTCCTATGAAACCCGAGGCCAAGGACAAACTTCTTCTTGTCCACTACTCACAAATATATTTCCTTCTATCCTTCGCCTTACTTTCCACCTAGGTTGGTATATTGCCTTATAAGTAGGAAGTATCAAGCTAATCCTTGAAGAGCTTAACTTCTCATTTAAAAATTATTCCTGCTGAGATGGCTCAGCAGTTAAGAACACTGGCTGCTCTTCTTGCTTGGTGGTGAGCCTGGCCTTTAATGGCTGAGCCACCTTCCCAGCCTCTCCTAAAAGACCTCAGTTTGGTTTCCAGCACCCACATGGCAGCTTATAACCATTCTAGAACTCCAGTTTCAGGAGATCCAACACCCTTTTCTGGCCTCAGGACACTCCACACTAAATACATGCAGGCAACTGAAACAAAAAAAATGTATGCATACTTGTCATCATATAATTGGGAACTTTATGAAGTAACCATGCCTGCCCTTGGAAACTAAGCTTACAGAGTGAAAAAGGTTATTTCTCCCTAGGATCCTGCATGTGAATCACTTTATGGGTGCTGGAACAGGGTCCCTTCCCCATGTTTTAGACCAGACTGGCTGAGCTGTTTGCTGCTTCTGTTTACTGAGCTGGATGCCAACGCTTACCCTCACTCAACTGGGTGGGTCCTGTAAGCTTACCTGTTGAGCAGCCCAACACCCGCTTTTCATGTGTGTGTATAGTGTGAGTCCACCAAGAGGAGGCAGACAGGCGGGGGTGACAGGCAGAGCATATCCCAGGTGCGCTTGGAGTCGCCTCCTGACCTAATCACCCCTTCCTTTTCCTCTGCTTCAGGAAGCTGCCGGTGGATCCGAACTCCTGCAATCATCTATGCAGTTCACACCATAACAACTTTAATTCCAATCCTCTATACATTTCTGTTTGAGGATTTCACTAAAGCTGTTGCTTTCAAGGGACAAAGACCTGAGAATTTCCGTGAACGACTGACCCTCATAGGTGTTTATGCCCCTTATTTAATAATCCCCCTTATACTCCTCCTGTTCATGCTTCGGAACCCTTACTACAAGTATGAGGAGAAGAGAAAGAAAAAATAAGGGGCAGCCACTAGCCTGGTGGGGAAGAGCTCACAGCACAGTTGCCCTTTGGACAACACAAGAAAACTGCTCTGAACCTGTTTCAGCAGCATTTGAAACACCAACAGCAGTGCATACGAACAAGATAGTTGCAAGAAAAATGCCAGGCCTTCACCTTCCAAGGGCTGAACAGGCCATCAGCAGGTGTCTGATCAAGTTACAGCAAAATGGTGCCAAAACTACCACAGCAGTGCTAAAAAGGACAGACGAGAAGCTGGTTAGCCTCTGACCTAGAATGCATACCCCTAAGTCCTCCACCCTACCATGATAGTCAACAAATGAGCAGTATTTTGCCTCTTTAGCACCCTTACATGTTCCTGCCTACACCTACACCTCTGGGAAAAAAATATAGCCTCACATAGGTCCAAGCCAGAAATGGGTTATAGTGGAAGGAAGGCATCTCCATTTCTATCTTGAACAGATCACCTTGTCTGAGTTATTTTGGTGCTGGTTCCAAGAACTGCTCTCATAGGTCCCTACTCTGACATCTCACACCACTGGGCCCCCTAGTACACAGATTCGTCCTTCTCATCCTGTCCAGAGTGAGGGCAACTGGAGGGTCCAGTGAGTGTCTGCTGTTGTCCCACTGGCTCTCCTTACAGAAACAAAGACCGGTGGGTGCTGGCAGTGCTGGTTTTGCTCATAAGCCATATTGCTGTGTTTATTACTGTCTGACTTATGTGTCTGGTCCAAATAAAGGTAGCTGCTGATCACTGCCTGGCTCATTGTATGGATGGGGCGGGATGGGGGTGTAGAACAACTCAGTTCTCAGAGGGGCTGGAAATGCACACAGCACCACAGAAGAAAGACCAAGTCATCTGCAAATGCTGTTTATTGCTTTTCCTTGAGAGCTTTGTGAATTTACCAAAAAAGTGTGAAGGTTTACAGACAGTTTGTGCTGAGAAATCAGGAGGTGAGGCCCGTGCTGCCTGGCCACTAGCAGAGGCTGTGCACTGATTACCAGCTGCCCCCGTGACACACTGCCATGACGCACACAGTCAGATCGCTGGAATGGCACAGAGGTTTGGTTTTTGTTTTTTGGTTGGGGTACTTTTTTGCCTTCCTGCTATAAAACTGAAAATTTCAGTTCATTTCTGAAAAATAAATTGGTCAATAAATTCATTTTGTTCTGCTTCTACTTTACACAAAGCTTCATATTCAACCCGATACCTGAAAAACAAAATTGTTAGAAGCTCTGAAAATAATGAAATAAAAAAACAATTCTTCGAGAGTATAGAGCTTCAAACAGCTGCAAGAAACCATGAGTTGAGAAGGCAGGGCCAGAGTGTCAAATAAGCAAAGCCCTATTTAGGGCCACCCAAGGAGTTTCTATCCCTAGGAAGGCATGGGAGGTGGCCTCAGTCCTTGTTAAAAGAATCAGTGCTCACACTACAGGAGGCCATTTGGAATTAACCAAGTCCCCATTTTCTATCAAATTTTAAAGTCTTCAGGACACACAGTGAGATGCTCTACCTGGGAAGTGGCGAGGAAAGCCGAGGTGGCAGAGGAGACTGCAGCGAACATGGCTGCTTACCTTTCTAGCTGCATCTTCTTTTCTGCTATCAGTGCCTGCAGCTGCTGCTGTTGGGCTTCCCTCTGCTTCGCTATGGATTTCAGCAAGTTCCGAGCACCAATGGCCTAAGAAACATTACCAAAGAAGGTGTGATTTTAAACTCACCTAAGTCCTCGAAGAGAGAAAGGACATGGTTTAATGGTTAGTCATGACTAAACCTGCTGATCCCAAACAAAGTACCTGGTGCGAAATGGCACGAGCAGTCAGCCTGCAAGTGTATGCAGTGGCCTATCCGGAGGCATCATTCAGTCTTGGGCCTTTACCAAATCATCTGTACCAGGCATCTTTCATGCCTTCATTTTTAAAAGGAGGGTAAAACACCCACCAGTGGTGCCGTGAAGACCAAAGGGAGCAATGCCAAGTGTGTGCTGGTGGGGTTGGAAAGATGACTCAGTGGTTAGAGCACCTGTTGCTCTCGGAGAGGAACTAGGTTCAGTTCTACAAGCACCTACATGGCAGCTTACAATTCTGTCACTTTGTTCCAGGGGATCGAATGCCCTCTTCTGCCCTCCAAGGACATGGGCAACAGGCACATGGTGGTACACATACATACATGCAGGCTAAAGAGTCACACATACAAATCTAAAAAGCTGGGGACTGAAGAGATGGCTCAGTCATGAAAGCACTATATTTCCAGAGGACCTGGGTTCAAGTCCCAACACTCACATGGCAGCTCACAACCTAACATTTCTAGTTCTAGTTCCAGAGGATTTAACCTCTGGCCTCTAGATGCTGATGTGCACATTATGTGCACAGACGAACACTCATCCACACTGAAAGTCTTAAGAGCATACTGGCATCTAAGCTCGCCACATTAACTTGGCAAGCATCTCGTGAAATGCCTGTTTGAAAGGCTGAGTCCGCCGTCCACGTAACAAGCAGGGCTCTGGCCAGGCCCAATGCTGGCCTTACCTTCATCTTCTCGTTCTCGGCTTCTTTGGCAAGCTGATCCACAAGCTCAATCAGACCACCCACAATTTTCTGAAACTGGCCGATTTCTTTGAGGAGAGGAACAAACATCCTTGTTAGCATCACTTACTTGGAAGTAGGTTAGGTTTAGGGCTGACCACCCCTCTAACCTGTGTGGCTGCAGTCTGATGCTCTCTAACCTAAGCTTCCCACTCCGTCTACGGCAGGCGAGGTGCCAGGACTAGACTTTGAACATAGATTACAGTGTTGACCCAGCCCTACCTTTCTCAGAAATGACTCTCAGAATACAAGTGCGGACTCTAAACTGGCCAGACTCAACACTGGGTTTCAGTAAATGGTGGTGTGAGAATTCCAGCCTGTAACCATGTCACTTAGGTGCCCCATTTTCCCATTTGCTTTTCCAATGTTCCTGGTATGCTAGAACCCTGTTTTATTTTATGAAAATAAGCCCAGAGAAGGCAACAGCATGCAGCAACTGGGAACAGACATGAAACAACCTGTCATGAAACCATGGCCCAGAAATTTCTTACTTCAGCTGAGTATATAACACAGCATGGACCCCAGCACGAGGGAGGCTACATTAGAAGAGTCACGAATTTGAGGCCAGCATATAGATAATGAGGCTTTGTCTCCAAACAAGGAAAGAAAATTCCCTTGCTCTAGCTAAATCTGAATATTCCCACTGGTACTGGGTTGCCTTAGCTGCTAGGAAAGGAGGCTTGGAGATCAGTAGCCCAGAGGTCATCACTGTGCTGAGCTGCTCCTAGAGCCCTCAGTCACCACCTCTAACTCCAAACAACACATCCTGCCACCAAGAAGTAACGTCACAGTATATAATTTCATCTCCCACCTCCAAGTTGTAATTCTTTATCATGAATTTTACAGTTGCTAAAAGAAAAAAGCATCACAGCACATCTAAAAACACCTCCCCCTTCCCCAGTCCAAACCGTTGCTTGGCACTAAATATGGGACTCCATAGCAGTGTAAGAGGGCAAGCAGAGAAGGTTCAGTACATGTGGGAGTCCAGAGACCAGGCTCAAACCAGGGAGCAAGCAACTTCATTCCGGCAGACCCAAGACCAATAGTCAAGGTCGGATAATAGAACTGCTCAGAGCAGAAGGGCACCGAGTCCCCAATGATACTCACTGTCCACAAAGTCCTTGCACTCTTCCTTGAGCTCTATGGTCTGCTGGGTAACCTCTGGGTCCAACACCCGAAGCTTGTTCAGCTCATCAAAGTGCAGTCCGGCCTCGCCCAAGATGTCCTTGGCCATAGCTGTAGAGAAACCAGCCCCAACCTGAATTTCATCCCAGGCTGTGATCCAGGCTCCACCCCAGTCCAAGCCAATCCCCAGATGCCAACATCAGGCCCTCCTCATACTCCGCATCCCCTCTGCCTCCAGCTCTCAGCCTCACCTGTTTCCCTTCCAGGCTCCCTAGAGAAGGTCTGCTTTGAAGGGGTGATAGTGGCAATCAGGAGGTATGTCATAGGAGCAAGGGTCAGGAAAGAGTACAGTCCAGTTGCTTGTCACAGGCATCGTTCATTCAACACACATTTCTTGAGTGCCTACTACATGCCGACACTGCTAGGTGCTGGGCGTGAAGATGGATGCAACATGGTGCCCGCCCTGGAGCGGCACAGCTCTAGCTGGAGGAAAACAGACACGTGAACCTGCAGCACTGTATTGCATTAAGTGATTTTACAGAAATATCACTAAGCAAGGAGAAAAGACAACTGTAGTTCACTTGGGTGCATCTGGCCTAAGCTGCGAGCCATAGCATAGTCATAAATCCCTGCTTAAGTTCCCAAAAAGGCTTTTCAAACGCATGCCCTGAAATGACAGAAAAAAGCACAACAACAAAAACTGGATGAATTTAAAAATTAGAGCTAAAAGCTAGTGATGGTCAAGCACAACCTTAATCCTAGCAACTCACTGTGTCAGAGGAAGACTGACACACATTTAGGACCAACCTGGGCTGCATACTGAGTTCCAGCCTATCCTGTGCTACCTTTTGACCTTGTCCAAAAAAACAAAAACAAAAAAAGGCCTTCTTGTGTTGTTCTATTTGGACAGAGTATTTAAGAGCTCCCAGGGACTAAGTAGACCAGGTACCATGGAAGAGTTCATATGAGAGTGCAAATGCTTCTTCTGAGTTAACATGCATTTATTAAAAACAAACAAAAAACTCTGTTGAATCCCAGCTCCAAGGACAGAGTAAACAGCATGTCCAGACAGACAGTAAGCAAATAAACACAAACTGTCATCAGAGTATGAGGAACAGCACTCAGTGCTCTGTCAGGATTCCACAGGAGAACATAACTCAAGTGGGCAGAGAAGTCAACAAAAGCCTTCAGGAAAAACAATCTGAGACCTAAACATGTCCAAAAAATCTTGTAAGAGAAGAGAGAGGGACATTCTGGGCACAGGGAAAAGCATATGGGACACAAAAGGTCCTGGGATCAAAACAGCAAGAGGGAGCAATGTGGCTAGGTTGGCACTAGCTAGAGCTGGGTGGCTAAATGCCCCAGAGATAAACGTGGGGATTTTTTTCATAATGGTAATAGCTACCAGTGGATTTCGGCAGTGCCTATCGATCAGACTGGGCAAGACCACTGCCTCCGTCAAACGGAGGGAATAGAGAAGAGCAGAACAGACACGCACCTTTCCAGCTTTCTCATTGTGAGCCTAGCATCTCTAAGCAGGCTGCCTGCAGGTAAGTGGCACTCTGATAATGTCTGCGGAATGAATGAATTCATGTGGAAAACAGTAGGCTGTAACAGAAGGAAAGACTTGAAGCCGAACAGGAGTTCAGAGATCTGATGATGTCTGAATTGACAGAATTTAGTAATGCTTAATGCAGTACTTTGGAGAAAAGTGAAAAAAAAGAGCCAAACACGATTGCCATCAATCTGGATTGGATCGCGTGTATGGCTGGAAAGGACAGTTTAAGGAGATGGGTAAGAAAGAGTTGCAGGGAAATGGTACACAGAGGACTATCAGATCCCCCCAGTCCACCCCTAACCCCCACCACAAATATGTTCCAGGGACCTGGGACTGAGTTTCCTAAACTGGAGGGCTGTGCCTGGCTCTCCGCTCCCTGGCTCTCCCAGTCCCGCAGGCACTACAAATAATTGTAGCTGTGGGGTTTGGAGAAGACGTAGACACAGAAAGGACTGGCAAATGGCGCGGCCGTCTTTACTAAGTTATACTCCTGCAATG
Organism: Apodemus agrarius; assembly: GCA_964023405.1. Taxonomy (NCBI): domain Eukaryota; kingdom Metazoa; phylum Chordata; class Mammalia; order Rodentia; family Muridae; genus Apodemus; species Apodemus agrarius. The sequence goes on along the minus strand of OZ030015.1, from coordinate 64,515,923 downwards.
TCCCAATCTCGATTACCCGGTGGCATCTAGGGAGCCACGCTCTGGGGCAGAGCCGAGTGTAAACCAGCTCCCAAAAAATTCCGAGGTGGGGAAACCGCCGCTTTCGACCCGGGCCTTCCAATCTTCAGCGCCGGGTCACGTCAGCCTCCTTCCGTCCCAAGTCCTCCAAGTCTCCTACTTTAAATCACGACCTACCTGCCGAGCCGTCTCGGCGGCGCTCTGCGGCCCGGACAACTGTCGGTAGAAGATTCTCTCTAGTAACTGCAACCAGCTGCTGCCACGGATACAAGACCTATAAGCCACACGTCACCCCCGAGACCAAAAGTACCAGCATCCGCCCACTCCGCGGTGCTTGCTGGGAAATAGATGCAACACGAGGTAACGGCCCACCATTCCCAAAAGCCTTTGCGCGGGAGGCGGGGACTACGACGCAGGAAGTAGATTTGTTCCCAAACCCGGAAGTAGAAGGAAGTCAATTTTCAGGTTTTTGACCCCACCGCTAGCTCGCGCGCTGTGCATGCCGGGTCTTGTAGTCTGTTTCCCGATCTGCAGGGCTAGGCTGTAGCTCCCGAGTCGGCGGCCAGCGCAGGATGTGAGCTCACAGCCGAGATTGCAGACAGCCAGCTTCTGGCCAGAGTCTGCACGGAGTCCGCTTGCCACTTGGCTGAGAGGAGAGGCGCCCCCGCGGACGGTGAGAGCCAGACGTGCGGGCGCAGAGGGGAAGGACAGGCTCTGGGCAAAAGGCACCGGATGGCGCGCGGGGATGAAATTCAGGTCTTCTCTTGGGAATGGGAGGCACCACAGATCTCAGTTCCTCAGAAAAGGAGGGGTGTGGCGGGAGAGCAGCCTACACTGCTAGAGACATGGGATGTTTCTCCATTTCCACAGGAGAGCCTTTGGGTGAAACATAAGCGCTGCTTCCACGATTTCTGACCTTTGTAGCCAAAATCAGCCTTCCCACCCTCTCGCCGTACCTCGTGCCCTTCCTTTAGGACCCCAAGTCTTTGAACCACCGCGAGCGTTTGCCCTTTGTTCTGCTTGGCTTCGCATTAGGTTCCCATAGAGACACGTATTTGTCCCCAGCCCCAGAATTACCCCCTCTATCCACAGGTGAAGTCCAGAGGAAAGAGCACAGAAACTATCAGTGGAAACTTCATCCTCTCAGAAATGTCTTTCTAGGGCGTCACCTGCTATTGGACTCTTGGAACTCCTTGGTCTGGGCGGAATCTGGTCTGACGTCATCTAGGACTCAAAGTGGCTGCTTTGTAGGAAAAGAATAGATTAGCTCCGGATTTGACTTCCTCAGTTGGCAAGCCTAGTCACTTGAGTTTTTTTTGATTTGGCAGAACGTGTTTATGCGCTTCCTTGCTTTTAGAGAAATGGGGATTGGACACAAAGTATGTGAGGAACTTGCTAAAACTTGTTGAGGAGTTGATTTTTTTTCCCCCTTTGAGCTAAGGTAGAGAGTCGCTCACCATTCTAGCATTCTAGTGTTAATGTCAGTCTTCCGGAGCTCGTTTCATCCATGGTCCAACACTGAAGCAAGTAAGAAGGATATGCTACTTAATATAGCACCAATATAACCTTCCCCTGACCACGCCCCACCCCTGACCATTCCCGGGACATACCGAAATCTTTCAGGGTCGGGGTTTTTGGTTTGGTTTGGGTTTGGTTTTTTTTTTTTTTTTTTTGGTTTTTCAGAGACAGGGTTTCCTCTGTGTAGCCCTGGCTGTCCTGGAACTCACTCTGTAGACCAGGCTGGCCTTGAACTCAGAGATCCACCTGCCTCTGCCTCCCAAGTGCTGGGATTAAAGGCCTGCATCACCACTGCCCGGCTCTCAGGATCAGTTTTAGTTAAACAAGCTGACTTATATTGAATACTTAAAAGAATGCCATTCTTGTTTGAGCACCAGTGATCTAGGTTTTACCTGTAAGGCATGAGGAATAACAGGAAACGACTAAGTGTTCTGGTATTTAAAGAGTTGGTTCCACTTTGGGTTTGTTGCTGTTGTTGTTGTTGTTGTTGTTGTTGTTGTTGTTTCTGTCTCCAGCATTGCTTCTGTGGTCTAAGCTTTTGTCGTCGTTTGCCTGGACCACATCTTCCTCCGATCGTCCCATTTCCTCTCACGTACTTTTGCATCCCACACAGCAAGTTGTCCTTGGAAACTATAAATCAGACCACATCACACTCCCCTGCTAAAAGCCTTCCCAGTTCCCAAAGTCTGTCCCATGAATGCAGCTCTTTCCTGCCGTGTAGTACTCGCTTTCTCGTGTTTTCCATCAGACCATCTTCCCCCTTCTTCCTGTATACCAGCCACCATGTCAGTACTGTCCCCAAGACGTGTTCCATTTTAGCAATTTATGTGTGTGGTGATTTTGCCTGCCTGTGTTACTGTGCACCACATGTGTGCCTGGAGCCCACAGTGACCAGAAGAGGGCATCAGAACTCCTACAGCTGGAGTTATAGATGGTTGTGAGCCACCATATGAGTGCTAGGAATTGAACCTAGGTCCTGGAAGAACAGCTAGTTCTCCTAACCGATGAGCCATCTCTCCAGCGGCATAATACTTGTTTCACTTTTTTTTTGTTTGTTTGTTTTTTGTTTGTTTGTTTGTTTGTTTGTTTTTAAGACAGGGTTTCTCTGTGTGGTCCCGGCTGTCCTGGAACTCACTCTGTAGACCAGGCTGGCCTCGAACTCAGAAATCCGCCTGCCTCTGCCTCCCAAGTGCTGGGATTACAGGCATGCGCCACCATGCCCGGCTCCTTGTTTCACTTTTTAACATTTTTGTTTGTACATGTGTGTGCCTGAGTGTATATGTGTGTACCATGTGCATGCATGCAGCAGCACCCAAAAGAGGGTGTCAGATCCCCTGAAACAGAATACAGGGTATTGTAAGCCTATTGATTTGGGTACTGGGAACCATATCTGGGTTTACTGCAAAAGGAATACACACATGTTCTTTTTTTTTTTTTTTTTTAAGTCAGTTTTGGTTTTTTTTTTTTTTTGTTTTGTTTTAAGATTTATTTCATTTCTATGAATACACTGTCACTGTCTTCAGACACCAGAAGAGGGCATCAGATCCCATTACAGATGGTTGTGAGCCACCATGTGGTTGCTGGGAATTGAACTCAGGACCTCTGGAAGAGTAGCCAGTGCTCTTACCCGCTGAGCCATCTCTTCAGTCTCTAAAACTTGTTTAGACAGGCACTTTGCTTCTTGCTGTCTAGACTATACTTTTCAGACTTTAGCTGAAATGTCATCTTCATGTGGTCTCAAGCCTCAGCCTGATAATTCTCATGCCATTCCTGTATTCTCAGTGACATTGGTCGCCACTATAACAGTCTGCCTCTGTTTCCTCATCTATAGTGCGGCTTCTAGTCTGCTTTTGTTTGAGGTAGGGTCTCTCTGTGCAGCCTGGAACTTCCAGTGCTAGGATTAATGCCCAGCCAGTCTGTTCTTCCACTGGAGTGTGGGGGTCCCTGAGGGCAGCACTTTTCTGTATTTCTTCTTTTCTTTCTTTCTTTCTTTCTATTTATTTATTTATTTATTTATTTATTTAGTGGTTTTTCGAGACAAGGTTTCTCTATGTAGCCCTGGCTGTCCTGGAACTCACTCTGTAGACCATGCTGGCCTCGAATTCAGAGATCCGCCTGCCTCTGCCTCCCAAGTGCTGGGATTACAGGCATGCGCCACCACCGCCCAGCTTATTTCTTCTTTTCTAATCCTAGTGCCTGGCACAGAGTAGGTGCAGAATAAGTGCTAACTTTATTTATTTTTTTAATTCTCATTGGGCTGAGGATGTAGCGAGCTCACCTAGCATGCATGAGATCCTGGATTTGATCCTCAGCACCACATAAAGTAGGCATGTGTCAAGTCCCAGCACTCGGGGGATGGAAGCAGGAAGATCGGAAATCCAGTCAGTGTTCTCCTCATAGTAAGTTGGAGGCCAGCCTAGGCTACGAGAGACCCTGTCTCAAAACAGAACAAGTCTTAAGAACATTATGGTGTTCTTTGAACTCCTTGAAGCAAGAACAGTGTATTGACATGGTTCCTACTGCTTAATATAACAGGCTCCAAATAGTTGTATTAAGTGAATTAAATGAGATAAAATATATACCCAGTGCCTATAAAATTCAATGCTACGAAATTAAGCATGAAGAGAACTTAGCTATGATGCCTTTTCTTTGGTGAATGGATTTTAGTGAGTTTTTATTTTTTTTAATTAATTAATTAATTTACTTGTTTTTGTTTTTTTCGAGACAGGGTATCTCTGTGGAATCTGGCTGTCCTGGACTTGCTTTGTAGACCAAGAAGGCTTCGAACTCACAGACGCCTGCCTTTGGCTCCCAGTGCTGGGATTAAAGGTGTATGTGTTTGTTTTTTTAAAATCTTATGTGTATGGCTGTTTTCCGTACATGTTATCTATATGCCACATGTGCAGTTCCCATAAAAGACATAATACATCATTAGATCCCCTGTTTTCCTCTGTAACTGGTGTTACAGATGGTTGTGAGCTGCTGTGTGAGTCTGGGAATCGAACCCAGGTCCTGGAAGAGTAGCTGGTGCTTAGAACAGCTGAGGCATCTCTCTCTCTTCACTATGTGACTTTTTATTACTACTATATTCTTTTTTCGTGGGTTTTTTTTTTCTTTTTTCTTTTTGGTTTTTTGAGACAGGGTTTCTCTGTGTAGTCCTGGCTGTCCTGGAACTCACTCTATAGACCAGGCTGGCCTCGAACTCAGAACTCCACCTGCCTCTGCCTCCCAAGTGCCCGGCTCTTTTTTAAAGACAGAGATCCTGCTATCTGGACCAGGTTGGCTTCTGACTCGCTCTGTCTCCTAAGCAGGGCTTAGACCTGACATCTCCTGGAGGGTTTGCTGGTGTTACAGGAGTGCACCACCTAATGATGGCTGGAAGTGGTTGGTTGGTTTGTTCTTCAGGCAGAGTCACTTGTGTCCCAGGCTGGTCCCAGACTCTTGGAACTCCTGGTCTTCCTGCCTCCACAGCCTATGCTTGGGTTACAGGCATGGGCCATCATGTTTAGTTTATATGCTGCTGGGAGTCAGACCCGCAGCCTCATGCATACTAGGCGAGCATTCTGCCAGTTAATGTACGACCTTCTTTCTCATTTTAACCTTGTGACAGGGCCATTGTAGTCCAGACCGCCTCAGCCTTCCAAGTGCTGGATTATACATGTGAGCCGCCATCCTTGGCCTGTTAGTGGTAGTTTGGATAAGCCAAAAGGTTACAGCCAGGAGCAGTGGCACTGCCATTTAACCTCAGTGCTCAGGAGGCAGAGGCAGGTGGATCTCTGAGTTTGAGATCAGCCTGGTCTATATATGAGAGTCTAGAACAGCCAATGCAACATCATAGACATACATCTCAAAATCATCATCATCCAATTATCCCTCCATGTCTGTGTGGCATTAACTCTTAAGTTTCTTGCAAATACCAAAATCTGAGACTGCTCAAGTCCTTTTCACTAAATGCTGTCATATTTACATATCATCCATGCATGCCCTCCCGAATTCCTTCTATCTCTGGCTTAATTTTTTATTATTATTATTATTATTATTATTATTGTTATTATCATTATCATCATCATCATCATCATCATCATCATCATCAAGACAGGGTTTCTCTGTGTAGCCCTGGCTGTCCTGGAACTCACTCTGTAGACCAGGCTGGCCTCGAATTCAGAAATCTGCCTACCTCTGCCTCCTGAGTGCAGGCTAGGATTAAAGGCATGCACTACCATGCCCGGCTTTCCCCCCCCCCCTTTGGTTTCTCAAGACAGGGTTTCTCTATATAGCCCTGGCTGTCCTGGAACTCACTCTGTAGACCAGGCTGACCTCGAACTCAGAAATCCACCTGCCCCTGCCTCCCAAGTGCTGGGATTAAAGGCGTGCATCACCACCCAGCTCTATTTTTTTTTAAAGACTTTATTTATTATTATAAATAAGTACTCTGTAGCTGTTTTCAGACACACCAGAAGAGAGAGTCAGATCTCATTATGGGTGGTTGTGAGCCACCATGTGGTTGCTGGGATTTGAATGAACTCAGGACTTTTGGAAGAGCAGTCAGTACTCAACTGCTGCGTCATCTCTCCGGCCCCCTATTTCTGGACTTTTTTGAGGCAGAGTCTCACTATGTAACTGGCTGTCCTGGAACTCCCTCTATAGATGAGGCTGGCCTGGAACTCACAGAGATCTGCCTGCCTCTGCCTCCCTGGTGCTGGGTCTAAAGCTGTGTGCCACCACTCCCAGGTAGGACTCAACGTTTTTTTACATTCAGACTTCTTTCAATCTATAATCTACAGGTTTAGAATTTAGAATGTAAATAGCAACAACAAAAACAGAATAAGATCTTGTGTGGGCATTGGAGGAGGGTCACACCTTTAATCTCAGTACTCAGAAGGCAGAGTTGGCCAGATCTTTGTGAGTTTGAGGCCAGTCTGGTCTACAGAGTGAGTTCCAGGACAGCCAAGGCTACACAGAGAACCGTGTCTTGAAAATCCAAAAAAGAAAAAGAACTGAAAGCAAACCAGGAGGAAGAACCAAGTTTCCCTTTAGTCGTTTCTCGGGTCTCTGAACTGTTAGTGTTTTCCTTTCCTTTTTGCGCTTACTCATTTTTAGCGTCATCGTGTCTGTTCTCCCCATTCTTGGTGGGACGGAAGAACAAGTGGTCTTGGGGAAAGGCAGCAAAATAGCCATCTCTGTTCTGCCTTGAAAAATGCTGACAATTACAGGAACCTGGGGCAAGGCATGTGCTGAGAAGGGGAAGGGTCAGGAAACCCTGTGGGAGCTCAGGTAGCTCTGGCCAAGCTCCCTGGCTGGCTGCCTGTCCAGCGGGCCCTTCCCAGGCTCTCCTAGAACCACAGTCGTTTTCCTTCCTGGATCCTGGAGAGGGCGACTCCTGAAACAGGAAGTGCATCCTGTCCCCCTGGCTCCTGGGAAACTCCTGGCTGGCTAGATTCCCAGTTGGTTAGTCTGGAATCCTGGGAATCTTGGGAAAACATTTTCTGTAACCATTTTGGTAGATCTCGGGGAGTTATGTTCATCTGACCCTTAGCTAGTTTTAAGGGTTTTCCTTGCAGCCGGAGCGGAGCTGATCCCAGAGTGGCCGGTGAGGTGACTAGGGAGACTGTGCTCTCAGACCTGGCTCCCACTACTGTGAGGACAGCGTGGGGGGCATTCTTGCTGTTGCCCACAGTTTGCATTGGTGTGATAAAACACTGTGACCAAAAGCAGTGTGGGGAGGAAAGAGTTTATTTGGCTTAACCTTCCCGGGTCATAGTTCTTCGTTGAGGGAAATGGAGAAAGGAACCTAGCGACAGGAACCTGGGGGTAGGAACTGAAGCCGGGGCCACAGAGGGATGCTGCTTGCTGGCTTGCCAGAATACCTTCTTATGCCACCCGGGACCACCGTCCCCAGGTGGTGCCCCACCCCACCCCCACTCCTCTTTACTTATTATTAATCAAGAAAGTGCTCCCAGAGACTTGCTTCCAGGCCAGTATGGCAGAGGCATTTTGTCAATCAGGGGTCTCCCAGGTGACGTTAGCTTGTGTTGAGTTGACCGGAATGTAACCAGTGTGCGGAGGAAGGGCTTAGCTAGGGAGTAAACAGTATCGGAGTTCCCACTGCCGCCCCTCCTCCCTGTGACCGCCACTCTGCTGACTAAGGTGCTCTCTCTACCTTTTGCTTACAGGCACTGAGAGTATGAGGCCCTGGCCCCTGCGGGCCCCTCACTCGTGACCACTTCCACCACGGCAGAGCCTTCTAAGCCCTCCTCCTGCCGTGTGGTGATCTACCTGCAGCGGGAGATGTCAGGGGACACCTGTCTGTGCCCAGCCTCAGGGGCCAAGCCCAAGATAAGTGGCTTCAAGGGAGGTGGGCTGGGCGACAAGTACGTGCAGCTCAATGTGGGAGGCTCCCTCTACTACACCACAGTGCGGGCCCTCACGCGCCACGACACCATGCTCAAGGCCATGTTCAGTGGGCGGATGGAGGTGCTGACCGACAAAGAAGGTGAGGCATTGCATCTGGGCGTGCTGGGTAAGGGAGGTAAGGGAGCCATCTTGAGATGGCTCCAGGCTGGGCTTGAGCCCATAGAGCTAGAATATATATCTTTTCCTCTTCACTTCATACAAGTTTTAACAGAGCTTCAGATTTCCTTGAAATTATACATAGAATGCTACATGTTTATTATCATACTCAGGCTGGGTGTGGTCACAGCTGCAGCCCTAGCACTTGGGAGGTGGGGACAGGAGGATCAGAAATTTGAGGCCAGCCTCTACTACATAATGAACCTGAGGCCAGCTTGGGCTGTATGAAACCTTGTCTTTAAAAAAAAAAAAAAGAGCGCCAGGCAGTGGTGGGACACGCCTGTAATCCCAGCATTTGGGAGGCAGAGGCAGGATTTCTGAGTTCGAGGCCAGCCTGGTCTACTGAGTAAGTTCCAGGACAGCCAGGACTACACAGAGAAACCCTGTCTTGAAAACAAAAACAAAAAAAGAATAAGATTGTCATAAACACAGTAGAACCTGGTCAGTGGGCAAAAGGTAAGCAGAGACTGGTTGTTCCTGTATCACCAGGGTGGCCGGAGCGGCCCCAGCACTAGACATCCAGCCCTCCACAGAGCCCTGAAGATAGCAGTTCCCGAACTCAGGACAGGGAAGAGCAGCACTGTCCTGAGACCTAGAGTCTCTGAGCCACCCCTGGCCTGGCCTGGCCTCTGGCCTCTCCTCATGTAGCTCCTTTCCTTCCCTCCTGCTGCCTGCCTGCCTGCCTGCCTCTCTCAGTGGCCTTTGCCAGGGCTGGAGACACAGCTGGAGACAAACAGTAATCCTGTGGGACCCCTCTAAATTCCTAGGCTGGATCCTCATAGACCGATGTGGAAAGCACTTTGGCACCATCTTGAATTACCTCCGAGATGACACCATCACCCTCCCTCAAAGCCGGCAAGAAATCCAGGAATTGATGGCTGAAGCAAAATATTACCTCATTCAAGGGCTGGTGAACATGTGCCAGACTGCCCTGCAGGTATGGGAAGTGTTGAGCGGCGTGATGAGGTAGGGACTCGGCCCTCTGGGGGCATGAGGCTTGGCCCCTGGGAAGCTGTGTTGGAAATGAGGTTGACGAATCCAGACCCAGTCAGAACGATGGGGAGCTGCCCAGGCCCAGCAGACTGCCGCTACGATTCATGCTGGGCAGCATGGGCGGGCTGGGCCTCTAGTTCATGTGCCTGGGTATCAGCTTCGGATTCCTGGCAGCGGGGACCTGCTTCCTGGCTGGCAGTCTCTGTTACCAAGCACGTCATGAACTGTCTGGTACCTCCTTACCAGGCAGGGGGTGACTGGCAGAGGCCTGGGGATGTCCCTGGCTAAGGTTGGCTAACACAGACTCCTCAAGGCAGCTCTCCGCTCTGTGTGTCACCCAGGACAAGAAAGACTCCTACCAGCCTGTGTGCAACATCCCCATCATCACGTCCCTGAGGGAGGAGGACAGGCTCATTGAAGCCTCCACTAAGGTACTGGGCACCCTGAGGGTCTGCCGGGGTGGGGTACCGGGCTGCTGGCGTAGCCCTCACTCCTTCTTCCTTCACAGCCTGTGGTGAAGCTGCTGTACAACCGGAGCAATAACAAGTACTCGTACACCAGGTACGTGGGCGGCGGCGGGGCCTGGGGAAGGCAGCAGCAGGGGGGGTTAAAGGGCTGGGCGCCCCGAGAGGCACTGCGCAGCCGGCCTGAGGGATCGCACAGGTTCCCAACGCACCGTCCTGGGGCTCGGCTTTGAAACCACCTTTGCTAAGGGCGATGAAGAGGGATAGAAGGGAGCTCAGGGTAGACACATTTGGGGTTTGTTACGTAGCCTGGTTGGGATGTAGATGTTAAAACATGAAACATGCCTGTGTCATATCAAGAGCATGCCAGGAGTTAGATACTGCCAGCTGGTCAGTCTCTTAGTGAGTAAAGGAGGATTCTAAGAAGCTGAGCTGAGGCCTCCTGGCGCCCAGGCTTCTCACTGTGCCTCTATAACAGGCCGTGGTTAGGTAGTCCCAGGTTTCTCCAAGACTCTCCTGGCCCCCAGTGGACAATGCATCACCCCATGGCAAAGAAGGAACACTGCTGAAGTAGCAGTGAGGGACCCTTTCTTCCAGGCCTGAGGAGGTCAGTCTTTCCCTCAGTGCTCTCTGCTGTAGCTGAGGGCCAGCTCCACGCGTTTCCCTCAGGCCCCAGTCCTACAGGTTGCCCTCCACCTCCCTGTCCCTCTGCCTTATCTTCATTCTAACGTGATAGGATCAGGGAGCAGAGAGCCTAGCACTTCCCAGCAGGCCCCTCGTGCTGGAACCTCATTCCAGGCCTGCTGGGCTTGTGTTTTTCAGTAACTCTGATGACCACCTGCTGAAAAACATCGAGCTGTTTGACAAGCTGTCCCTGCGCTTCAATGGCCGCGTGCTCTTCATCAAGGATGTCATTGGTGATGAGATCTGCTGCTGGTCTTTCTATGGCCAGGGTCGGAAGCTGGCAGAGGTGTGCTGCACCTCCATCGTGTATGCCACAGAGAAGAAGCAGACCAAGGTATGTATGGGCTTTCCCCTGCCAGGAGGCAGACCACACAGACTCCAAGATGGAGAACTGGTACTGCCCCAGTGTACCGTGCCCACAGCAACAGAAGAGTCACATGTACTTTGCCAAATACGGTATGATGGCACCAGGTAGGACAGAGCCTGGAAAGAGGTTGGAGGATGGTCAGAAACTGTCAGCAGCTGCTGTGGAAGAGCCCCCTGAGCAGCAAGGACCTTTCTGGTGCTGTGGAAGGGCCAGGTCATTGAATTTGTCAGAACCCGGGCTGCAGTTCTGGACCCAGTCCTCTTCTCAGATGTCTGACTCTGGGCTGTCTCCCTCCTTGCAGACTGGGAGAGTGAGTAGCCCATATGGCAAGGCACAGCTCAGAAGCGACAGTGTGGTGTGCTGTCCTTCCCACTCAGACACTGCTCCTGGTCAGCTGGCGTCCCGAGCTGATGGAGTGGATCACAGTGCCTGATGAGCCTTTTATGAAATTCTTGTGATTTTTTTTTTATATTTTTATTTATTCATTTAATTCTTTATTTTTGAAACAGGGTCTCTGAAGCTCAAGCTGGAACTTGCTACATAGGCTAGGTTGGCTACAAATCCATGGCATTCCTCCTGCCTCAGCCCGCTAGTACTAGGGTTGTCGGCAGTCCACTGTAGTCAACTGTGGGAGTTACTTGATGGGGACAGTGTGCATGGACCCAGCTCCTCCCTTTCTGCAGATGTCAGCAGGTGTCCTCCCTAGAGTGTGCACTTGGAGACAGCACGGTTCTACTGGGGGGAATGCCACGCAGGTTATCTAGAAAGTGACGGGAAATAAAGGGTACAAGTACTGAGACCGAGAAGCTTAGCCCCAGGCTGCTCCACATTCTCTGGAGGGTGGTCGAGGGGCAGCTTTTATCAGGTAGCAAGCTTTGGCCGTGGGTGTAGGGGCAGGAGAGGGGCTGTGACAGTGGAGTCGGGATCCAGCTCCTGGGCGGCAGCAGAGGTGGCAGGCTCTCTCCCACACCCCTCACACCCCAGACGCGAGGCAGACCCAGCTGGAGCCATTCTAGGTCAGAAAAGCGGTGCAGCTGCTTGGAGCTGCTCCTTTATTATTTCTTTTCCTCGTGTGGTTGGGTGTGCACCGCCATGGCACGTGTGTGAAAAGCAGGGCAGCTTGGAGTGCTCTTTCCATTTGGGTTCCACCATTTGTGTCCTGGGACCAAACTCCAGTTGTCAGGATTGGTGGCAAGCACCTTTACCCGCTGAGCTGCCCTCTGCTCCTCCACCCCATGGTTGAGACTAGGTGGGCAGGCTTCACACCCTCCATCCTCCGACCACAGCCTCCCGGGGAGCAGGGACCATAGACGGGCATCACCCAGCCGGGCTCAGCAGCTGCTTTCTATTTCTATCTGGTTGTTTACTGTGTTGGGCTAGTCACTGGGCTAAAGAATGTATGTCTTTCTTGCTATGTTGATAACTCTTAAGAGGTATTAGCTCAGGGTGGTGTACCTGGGATCTTAGCGCGTAGAAGGCTAAGGTAGAATTCTGATTCTGGGGCAGCTTGAACTATAAGGAGTCCGTGTCTCAAAAGACCAAAACCAAAGAAAGTGTCATATTTTACACATATAGAAACTGCAGTCCAGAAAGCTCAGGCTCCACCTGGCACCTAGCCCATGGAGTTGTGTTCGTACCTGGACATAGCCATGCATTCTAGCCTTCGGTTGTGGGATGCTTCAGGGTAGCTGGAGGGGGTGATCTATACTCTCGTGTTCCCTCATGCTTCCCTTGCTAGCCACCTGACTCCTACATTAGGTGTTTCCTCACTAAATGAAACCTCACTCTGTCTTTTCTGTTCATTCCAGGTGGAATTCCCAGAGGCCAGAATCTATGAGGAAACACTCAATGTCCTTCTCTATGAGACCCCTCGAGTCCCAGACAATTCCTTGCTGGAGGCCACAAGCCGGAGCCGCAGCCAGGCTTCCCCCAGTGAAGATGAGGACACCTTTGAACTACGGGACCGAGTCCGTCGCATTCACGTCAAGCGCTATAGCACTTACGATGACCGGCAGCTTGGCCATCAGTCTGCTCATCGTGACTAATAACACCCTTAGGAAATCAGGGCACAAGAAGTCCTGAGGGCCACCCTATGGGGCTCCTGCTAGCTGGGAGCCTGCTTTAGCATGTGCAGCTAACAGCCCTGCTTGGGAGTTAGGGAGCGGGGAGAGGAGAGGCCACTGGCTTGCCTGGCCCCCTCCCCCAGCACCTCCAGATGCCACCCCACTTCCTGCCAACAGGGAGCTACTTCTGCTTAGGGTGAGTGCACTGACTTCCCACCTCCTGCCAAGAACACTCCCTGGGCCCTTGGCTGAGTGCCATTCCGAAGAGCTTCTTTAGTTCCTCATCTGAGGCCCACGGGAACAGCTCTGTTCTAGGGGAAAGGAGGCTTCTGGTGCTGTGAGGACCCAATTTTGAACAGAAAAGGCAGCCTTTTTTTCCTAAGGTGTTTAAACATTGGTATAACTTGGATTTTTGTTTGTTTTTAAATCTAGATGTTAGCATGGTGGCCGTGCCTATAATCCCATCTATGGTGAGGCCGAGGTGGGATAGCAAGTTCTAGGCTAGCCTGGACAGCATAGCAAGACCCTCAATATAAAATTTTACAAGGAGGGCTAGTGGCATAGCTCAGTGTTGGAATACTTCTACCTAGCAAGAGTGAGGCGCTGGGCTCAGTCCACAGCACTGCCATGCTGAGTATCTAAGAAATGACTGCTTTCTAGTCTGAGGGAAAGGATGGACCAAGCATGTCCCCTGCAGAATGCCAGGACCCCCTTAGTATACACAATCACTCACACACACACACACACACACACACACACACACTCATTCCACCCTTTTCAAAATCGTAGGACCCATCTTTAAAGCACTCTGTATGTCTATCATTCAGCAGAATCTATGCCTTGACCCAAAGCTTTTTCTGACACTGATCCTCTCTTACAAAATCTGAAGGAAAGGCTGAGACAGGAGGATCACAAGTTTGAGACCAGCCTGTGCTATGTAGTTAAAGTTCCAGGTCAGCTACATAGACTTTGTCTCCAAAAAAAAAAAAAAAAAATTAGACTGACCTGCTTTGGCTTGTCAGCCTGACTAGCTAAAGAATACCAAGAGGGAAAGGATGTCCAAGTTGAAAATGGTTTTAATAGCATCCTGTGAGGAAAGATACCTCACCCCTACACTGTAGGGTCACATCACAGAATTCTTTGGTTTGAGCCTCATTCTTGGGTATGCTCAGCTCTAAGACATGCTGTCCCCACAAGCCATAAAGCCAAAAGCTATGATGCAGGCCAGAAAGAAGCGGCAACAGAAGGCTATGGCGCCATTAGCTGAAGCCAGCAAACTCCTGGAGCCCCATACTGCCAGCAGTGTCCACAGATGGGGTGCAGCCCCTGACACCATGTCTCGGCTTATGTTCTGGCTCTGGGTAGTGGTTCTGCCTAGTGATGAATCTCCAAATATGTAGTAACTAGGACAACGTAAGCCTTTGGAAGGCTTAGGTCACTGACCATGGAGGTACCAAGATCTAGACCTGGTGTAAATTCTTCCTTTGGGCTTTGGTTTTCCTCCTCTTCTTTGTTGGGATTGGCTCTCTTAACTGGATTTTTTCCAGAGGAATGTTGTCACTGGAGGGGCTGTTTGTAAGGAAGTGTGTGGCCATCAACAGTGCTCAAGAAGGGACACAGATTGTCAGCTGTATCCCTTGACCACTCATGATTGCCACATGGGCATACATAGCTCACCTCTTAGAGCCTATGGGCAGATGCCAAGCCCAGGGTTGGGCTCTCACAAGGATCTGACCTGACATGACAGAGCAGGGGAAATGGGAAATGTGACTTAGTAATCAGGCATGTTGTGTTAATCACAATCTTGAATGTATAAATAGCTCTAAGATACTTGGGTCAGGCACCTTAGTGATGAGCAGCTACTAGTTCTTCCAGATCTCACTGGAACTGAGATGACAATCCAGCTTTTTTGGCCAAATATAGGCTTTGACTTTGAGTCTTTCCCAGACTTTGGAATGTTACAGTGTGAAGCCACCAATCTGTTTTCTCAGCTGTCCCCAGGCTGTTGTCTCAGCTGATTAATATTCAGATTCCCAGCTCCCTGCTGTGTCTCCAGTTTGTCTCTTTACTTCCACACTCCCCTAGCTTCTGTGTGGTGCTCTGACATCCACATGCTCTGCTGCTCAGTGCTGTCTAGTCGTTGGGCTGAGAAAGCACAGCAGCAGGAGTCCCAGGTTGGGCATTCATCTTCTTTGAAAATTCCTCCTTGGTTTAAGTAAAACACTAATACTGAAGCAATGTGGACTTTGTGGCTTAGGGGTCTGTGAGATTTCCCAGTCCGTCCTAAAGTCTGGCAGGGTGGATTTTGATGGCAGGCAGCCCAGGGGATGTAAGCATAGAACATGGATAAGAGTCAGACTGGATGCTGCTAACAAACACCAGCCGTGTGCTCTGCTGAGCCTGGGACGTGAAACTGGTCGGCCTGAAGGGTAATACAGATTCTGGCACGAAAGATTACTACACACCTGCAATCTTGGTTGCTTACCCTAAGTGACAGAAGTAAACACTAACTTCTAATAAAACTATTCCACTGCAGTGGTGCCGAGCCATGTTTGCAGTGAGCTGGCGTGCTCACAGCCGTGAGTTCTGTTCCCTCAGTGGCCTGTGTGCTAGGCAGGTCAAGACTCATTCCCCTGTGGTCCTACAGACCCACACTCCCCCTGGTGGAAGATTAAGAACAATACTCAGAAGGACTGGAACTGAGATTTAATAATGCAAGAATGAAAGGACCTCTAACAGTGACTACAGTGGTGAAGGAATCCTAAGAACTGGGGCAAAATGCAACCCAATCCTCTGGCTCCAGCTGACCTGAAAGCAGCTCGACTTGGTCACTGACCCTAACTCAAGCTGCTTCTTGGCTGAATTCCTGCACTTGTGGTCTGGATGCTTGACAGACGTGGCTCAATGCTCAGAAGCCCACAGCTCCAGGAAACCTGACCGGTTTTGCCTCCCTCTTCTCCTAGTGAAGAGTGAAGCCAGCTAGTGAAGCCAGGGGTGCTGGTGGGTAGTCCGTATTTGTAGTCAGGTTAGTCCAGTGCTGTGCACTGTTAACCAGTGCCCCAGGAGATGCCCAGCCTCTGAAGAAGACACCCTAGCAGAGCCAGCAGCTCCCTAGAAGAAATTTTGCATGAAAAGCAGCTAAGAGTTCCTATAGGGCCAGCAAGGGGGCCTGAGACCCTGGAGACAAAAATGGCCATGGTGGCCAAGTGAGCACTGGTTTATTGACCACACCTCACATCCCAGAAAACACGTGACAACTGAACAGTCCCCCGACAGCTGTGCTGGAACGTGGGGTAGGCAGAGCCTGGGCAGGGGCCAACCTTGGAGGAGTCTCATCTGGGTCTTCCAAGAAAGTTACAATCTCCCTCCAAAAAAAGAATTCCACAGTAGGGAGGTTTAGAGTTCTGCAGCAATTATGGGTTGAGAGCTGTTGTTCTTAGGGCCAACCTGGACCTCAGCTGGCCTACCAGTGAAGGCCTGAGGGTGGTGTCTTCTCATCTTTATTGCTTTCCAATGAGAAGGGTGGGATCCGGACATCAAAGTGGGAGCCATCAGGTCTCTCAAAACGAAATGTGCCCCTAAAAATTGGAGAAGCTGGTTTAGAGGGAGTAAGGTTTGAACTGAAAGGCCTCTTGAACTTTGTGGTCCCATGTCCTCTGGTGGAGCCAGAGCTGGGATTATAATCTAAGCAGAGATCTAAGAACCCGTGACCACACACAAAAAGCACAACCACTTGGATACCTACTACACAAGTTACCCACTGTACTCAAGATTAAGGGCGGACCCCAACTGTACTAGCAATTCAGACTCAAGTGTTGGGACCTAAATCCTTAGACCACAAATTGTAAGGAACAGACAGTATCACACAGCAATGAATAGCTCCCATCTGTGCTCATTCCAGGACCTTTGCTGAACTGACCACAAGTTCAGCTTGCTCACATGTTTTTTGTTACTTTTGTCAGTCGTTCAGGTTGGCCTAGAACACCTAAACCTACCTCAGTCTCCCGAGTGCTAGGATTATAGGTGTACCTCTACCACAGCCAGCTCCAGCGCTCACCTTCCTAACTGGCAGTTTCTGTGGAGTAGAGCAACATATACTCCAGCATACACTCACCACATGTGTCCACTGGAAGCTTGCAGAGAGACATGGCTGCTATACTGGAATGCAGGCTGCTCCTTGGATAACACTGGTTCCTAAAAGAATGCAGGCAAATGGATCAGGCCAAGCCCTAGAAAGATTCTCTGCACCCTGGGGCCACCATATATTGACCACATGCTCCTTTTACCCAAACAACCATGACAGCAGACACATCTACAATGACCATCTTTCAGGACTTCCTCCCATATCATGGCCAATGACTTAAGCTTTTATTCTGTCTCTAGGAAAAGGAAATGGGGCACCAAGGGATAGGTACTAAGCAGACTTTCTTTGAAAACATCTTCCCAACCTTCACTCACACGAACAAGTGCCAGACACAACAGCAGGCCCTCTGCCTGCTGATTTTATTCTCTTGGTGACCATGAAATTCTATTTGCGATCCCTAATTTACCAGTAAGAGACACTGGGTTACATCATTTGCCCAAGCTGGGTGTAAAAGCACACACCTTTGATCCTAGTGCTTCGAAGGCAGAGGCAGAGGACCTACAGGCCAGCCTGGTCTACAGAGTGAGTACCAGGACAGCCAGGGCTACACAGAGAAACCCCATCTCTAAAAACAAACAAAATGAAAGTCCAAAATTATAGAATATATAGCTGAAATTTGAAGGCAAGCCCTATTTAGGATTTTTGTTTTATGCAAAGGGCATGTAGCCCAACCTGGCCTCAGACTCACAACAATAATCATGCCTTAACTTTTGGGGTACTGGATTGCAGGTATGTGCCATACACCCAAGCCATGTTTATTTGTCCCTCTACTTTTCCAAGTCTCTAACAATGATGCTGGATGACACTAATATACTTGTGACTTTATCTCTCTAGAGACAGGGTAGTATAGGCAGGGAACATAAAATCAAATCAAGAACCAAGAGATGGCCGGGCAGTGATGGTGCACACCTTTAATTCTAGCACTTAGGAGGCAGAGACAGGTGGATTTCTGAGTTCCAGGCCAGCCTGGTCTACAGAGTGAGTTCCAGGACAGCCAGGACTACACAGAGAAAACAAAAAACAAAAAAACAAAAAAAGAACCAGGAGATTTATGAATGCAAGGAGACATGACATAGTTGGTGCATGATCCGAAATCAGAGTGTTTTTGTTTGTTATTGGGGAGAGGTGTTTAATCGTCTGTGTGTGTGTGTGTGTGTGTGTGTGTGTGTGTGTGTTCATTCATACACATACATGCAATCTGTCTGATGTATGGAAGTCAGAAGATAATGTCAGGGAGTCAGTGCCTTCTACCATATGAGTTCCAGGGACCAAATTCAGGTCAGCAGGCTTGGCAACAAGCAGCACCTTTACCCACGGAGCCATTTTACCAGCCCATAGTTTTGGGGTTTTTTTTGTTGTTGTTGTTGTTGTTGTTGTTGTTGTTTTAAAAACAACAGGATCTCATGTAACCCAGGCTGATTTCAAGTATTTTATGTAGCTCAAATATGGCTTTACATTTCTGATCCTTATGTAAGTTCAAGCTTTTAAAAGACATACCTTCTGAGTATGATGCAGCTAGAGTCCCTAACATGCATAAAGCCCTCAGTTTGGCCCCCAAGTGTTGGAGTAGGGTGGGGAGACATTTTAATAAGACATGCTACTCAATAGTAAGTACTTGAGATTTGGACCTGGAAAGACAGCTAGCAGTTAAGAGTACTTGTTGCTTTTGCAGAGGACCAGGTTTCCAGAAGTATGTGTTTCAATACAAAGATTCTTGTATCCCAGGCAGTCAAGGATCACTCTAAGCCGGGCGGTGGTGGCACGCGCCTTTAATCCCAGCACTTGGGAGGCAGAGGCAGAGGCAGGCGGATTTCTGAGTTCGAGGCCAGCCTGGTCTATACAGAGTGAGTTCCAGGACAGCCAGAGCTACACAGAGAAACCCTGTCTTGAAAAACCAAAAAGGAAAAAAAAAAGGATCACCCTAAATTTCTAAACTTCCAAAACGCTAAGATTATAGGCACAGCAACCATGCTCAGTTAGTGCACAGCTAGGGTCCAATTCATGATGCAAGGTAGGCACTCTACCTACCAACTGAGCTACACCACCAGTCCTTATTCGTTAGCTTCTAAGTCTCACCCTTCACCTGTGAAACAGGTTACAATCTGCCCCACACAGCTGTTGTAAGATTACAAACCACACACAGGAACACACACAGATACAGGAACACACTGTCAACACCACAGAGGAAGAAAACATACCCCAAGTTCCCAGGCCTGCTAACAGGACCAGCAACTAGGCCATAGTGGCCCAATGATGCTCACCCTGCCCACCACCCCTCGTCCTCGCACTGTTTCCAAGGTCCCTGAGAGACTGAATATCCGCCAGTGCCGCTCCCGGAGCTGCACCACATCACTGTCCAAGTTCTCCAAGCGTATGCAGTAGCGCCACTGTGAGGGAGAGAGTTCATGTTTGAGGAAGAATGATCCTTGGGCCAGCCCACCCAGAATTCCAGAGTAAAAACAACAAAGGCTGACATCTACATCTTAACAGTGAGGATGGCTGCACCCTCACTCCACCCTGCCCAAGAGGGAAGGGCTGTGCTCCATACCACCCCCAGACCATTCCTGAGCCCCTGCCAAGGGAGACACTCACCCAATAGACGTGGGAATTCTGGGCTTCCTGGAGGGAGAAAAGTTTGAGGATGAGACTTAAGTCTGTTCCAATCAACATATTTCAAGTGAAGTATTCCTGGAAGGTGGCAGAGGCTGATTAAGCTGTGAATATCTGGAGCCAGTGGTGAATGTGATAGAACTATGGCCAAGAGCTTCCCCGCATCCTCCCTGCTCTCCTCCCCTCTACAGTCCTGTCAAAATCGACAGAGCTGGATGCTACCAGAAATGCACTACAGGGCTCTGTTCTCACCAGAGTCCCTGCCAGCCCCGTCCTCCTCACAGCCCTTACTGTCATGCTCTGATGCATGCTGACATCCTATGTCTGAGTGCTGACAGGCAGGAAGCCTGCCATTTATACTTGTATCTGCAGGCCTAGCTTAGATCAGTAAACACTCAGCTACTAAATACAATCACTCCACCCTGACTTAGGCAAGTATGTATATATTTCTCACAAGAAAGAGTCCCTTTATCAGAGGGGAGGTGGACCTGGCACAAAGGACTACTTCTTGGTCTATAGGTTTCCTGCTCTAAGTCATGGTGCTGGCCATTATCAAGAGGCTACCTTAACCCTACCCTGCACATGCACGTGAACACTTGAAAGCAGAAGCACGGAGGAGGGTTTAGGTTTAGATACACTCCCACCCCCAACCCTTTAGTCCATCGAGGATACCACACTGAATCTGGGGCTAGTCCTGCAGGAAGCAGCTCAGGCTAGCACACACCCTCATGCCCATGTAGAAAGGGATGACTGTAACACGGATGTTCTCAGTAGTTTCCCGGTGCACATCAGAGAGCTCTAGCCATGGGTGATTCTTCTCTTGCCAAGCCCGTAGCGTTTCTCGAGCCACAAAAGGAGGTGCTAGAAGAGACTACGGGTTAGCCTAGACCAGAGTCCTAGGCATACCACCCACTCTCCAGCTGCCCCTCCCAGAAACTCCTTCCTAGTTATTTCTGATACTCTGCTTGAAGAAAGGGTCTTTCCCTTTCCTGAGAGACTACCTTTTGTCTGGTCATAAAGAAGAAATCTTTCAAAGAGC
Organism: Apodemus agrarius; assembly: GCA_964023405.1. Taxonomy (NCBI): domain Eukaryota; kingdom Metazoa; phylum Chordata; class Mammalia; order Rodentia; family Muridae; genus Apodemus; species Apodemus agrarius. Next base: position 64,495,453 of record OZ030015.1, on the reverse strand, counting down.
TCATGCTGGATGGGAACCTGATCCGTGGAGGTATAGGGGAGGATGTCTTCATGGCTGACATAGTCCAAGCCTGGCACAGAGAGGCAAAGCTGGTGAGACTCACAGAGCAGAGGAATGAGACTGAGAGGAAATACCTTCTAGCCCTGCCCAAAGTAGGCAACCCTAGTACCACAGTTCTCAGTACCACGATCCCTCCCAGCAAATGACAAGACATCAGATTCCTCTCCCTCGGACACCAGACCCCTGTTCCTCAGGTACCATTTGGATGCTAACTCCTCACCTGGGATAGCATAGAGGGCCCGGCTGTCATCATGGTTAGCCAAGAAGGTCACAGCTTCTGTCTGAGATCTCTGAGACTAAAGCAAAAGGTGATTCAAAGGTTCCTTGGCTACCACCCAGTCCTGAGGCCTTAAGGCCCACAGCTGACCTGAGCTCTCTCTGACCCCATTTTGTCCCTAAACAAGTGAAAACCTTACCCATGGGGAAGACCCCAGGGTCTTTGCTTACTTACTATATGTGGGCAGTCACGGGCATCAATCAGCACTTGATAGTAAGTGTGAGTTTTGCCTTTCACCTCCTTCGAGCCATGGCCAGCAGGGTTCTCTGCTCTGTGGGATGAGAAGCAGCCCGAATCACCCCAGAGAAGTACAAGCCATGCCCGGCTAATTGCCATCTCCTCTCCTAAACGGGCTGCTTCGTGATCTGAGGGGCTTTGGCACACGTTGGCTTCTACTCAACACCTCCAGCCAGCCTCTCCCCAGTCAGGACAGACGATGGAGCCTCCCAGGGCCCATGCAGTCACCACCCTGGGTACCTCCTTGAAGAGGGCCAAGACAGAAGAGCCCACTTGTTCCCTGAGCCCCAAGGCCACAGGACCTTATACTTCTTTCACCTCAGGGTTGGCTGTGATTATTTGGGGAACTTCCTTCTTTTAATATACTCCAGTGATGGTGTGAGTTTAACAGAAAGATTTCCAACTGGAAATCAAGAAACAAAGAAGCAGAGCTGGAAAGAGGGCTTAGTGGTTGAGAACACCAGCTGCTCCTCCAGAGCACCTAAGTTCAGTTCGGCACCCACAAGAAGTTCACACTGTCTTTAACTCAAGTTCCGAAGAATCTACACCCTCTTCCGACCTCCAGGAGCACTGTGTGAATGTGGTACACAGACCTGCATGCACTCAGATACATTATATAAAAATAAAATCTTTAGAAAGGGAGGAACCAAGAATAGCCTGGTGTGGTCACTCATACCTTCCTCAGCACTGGGTTGACAAAGTCAGAGGCACACAGATCTTGTGTATAGGACAACCAAGGCTACCTAATAGATATTTAAATAAATCAAAAAGTAAACGCAATAAGGGAAAACCATTCCCTAAAACATCCTTTGGGGTTTGGATTATAAAAAGGAAGAGCAGAGAATCTGCTGAGGCCCAGAGACCGACCCCACAGACTTAGAATTAAGCACTTTTGTCTCCATGGGGATGAGTGTCAGAGAAATACTCTGAGATTATTTTACTTTAGTTGGTTGGGTTTTTTTCCCCTTTGTTTTGTTTTTTGAAACAGGATCTCTCTACAAAGGCCAGGCTTTTTTTGCTATAGACCAGGCTGTCCTTGAACTCATACAGATCCTTCTGCCTCTGCCTCCCCAGTGCTGGGATTAACAGTGTATAGTACTACCCCTGGCTTGGGGTTATTTCTTTTTCTTTTTCTTTTCTTTTTTTTTCTTCTTTTCTTGGTTTTTCGAGACAGGGTTTCTCTGTATAGCCCTGGCTGTCCTGAAACTCACCCTGTAGACCAGGCTGGCCTCGAACTCAGAAATCCACCTGCCTCTGCCTCCCAAGTGCTGGGATTAAAGGCGTGCGCCGCCGCCACCACCACCTGGCTGCTTGGGGTTATTTCTAAAGCTCAAGTTTTTACCCCAACTGCATGTGTCTGCCACAAGTCAGGCCACCTGAGGACACCATGAGACAAGACAGGGAAACTTACTTTTCTGGAGCTGCAGAAGCCACATCTCGGTCATACAGTCTGGCCTGCCAGGGAAACAGGACGACCCCTCGGTAGCCAAAAACACTATGGAGGAATAGCTAGGAGGAAAGAGAGACCTCGATGAGCCTGCTGTCTAGCAGCTCCATCCAGGTGGGCCTGGTGAGGCAGCTGCGCAGTCTTCCCGGCTCTGCCCTCAGGCTCTACTTAACCCAGACAACTGAAGTATTCTCACGCCTGCCACCAGGCTGACTCCACACACCCTTCAGGTCACCTTTGGCCTCCAGGGAACTTTCCTTGACCTGCCCTCCTCTTAGTCCAGTGTAGGGCCACTGATTATATTTGTTTTACTTTTAGCTCTGTGTGTAGATACCATGCATGTGAGTGCAGGGACCCAAGGAAGTCAGAGGCATTGGATTCCCTGGGTCTGTGTGACTATGGAATCAGTTCTATCCTCAACCTTTACTTCTAGGCGTCCTCAGCAAGTGCCTTTACCAGGTAAGCCATATCTCCTGCCTCTTACTGTGCTTTAAGAGTATCACTATACTAGACCTCAAAATTGAAGTGATCCTTCTGTCCCTGCTTCTGGAGTGCTGGGATTCAAGACTATTATACACCTATCTCCAGCAATCTCATCTTTAACAAGTTTTATGATTCCAATGCGCATGCACTCACACATAAGAATACACACTTTCACAAGCTGTTCTTTGATCTCCATGTCTGGGCATGTACACATACACATATGTGCACACACCCATTCTAAATAAATCAATGTTAAAAGAATGTTTTTTCGTAATTTGTGATTCTGAGCTGAACATGTTGCATACACCTGTAGCCCAAGTATTCCATAAGGGAACAAGATTGCAAGGTTCAAGGTCAGCGTGGGCTATAGAGTGAGTTCAAGGCTAAACTGAGTGACACAGAAGACCCTTCCTCAAAACAAGCCCAAAATTTATGATCTTGGTCTACCATCAAAATGAAAATGGGTTGAAACTTGGGGGCATAGCTCAGCAGACAGCATATGTCTCTAAGACCGGTGGGCACGGGGAAGAGGAATGAAAAGCTACAGATGCCACCGAGGCTCAGTACCCTGACCAATCCAGCTCCATTCAGAAACAGAACAGTCCATGAAAAATGAGAGCGGACCCAGCGCACCTACCTGCCCAGTCTCATATTTCCCATTCTGTTTTGGCACCTCAAACACACCAACTGTCTCCAGCACTTTGCCCTCTGCACGGTTTCTGATCGGGAAGGAAAAGAACAAGCAAGTGAAACCCTGAGAAGATAGCAGTCCTCCGTCAGGAAAAACCAAACAATTGAACAAAGCCCCCTAGCACTCTGCAGGGCCAGGGCAATGGCAGCCAAGGACCAGGATGCTGCTTTTCCTCCTTCAAGATCCAGCCACAGGCATCTACTTGGTGAAGGTCTCCCAGCCTTCCAGTGTTTTGTGTAACTACTCAAAACTTACTTCCTATCTCTACTTAGCATTTCCAAGGCCAAGCTCGCATATCCCGTTTCAAAGCACACTTTCCCAGGCCCGGCCCTCCGGCTCTCCCAAAGTGTGTTGACCATCCTTTCAACTTTGCATTTCAGATACCGGTGTGCAAGCCTGAGTCCACGAAAGACTTTGTTCCCGAGAGAAAAGCCTAGTGTGTATGAGGTGCTCCAAAAGCATTTGTTCTGAGGTAAGCAGTTCTTCCGTCTCCACTCTTACCCACTGCAGCTTGCTGTGTGCTCACTAAACCTGGCATTTGCTACTTAGAAAAAAAATTGTTCTGAATCACACATGGTTCCACACATCGGTAATCCCAGGGCTCTTACCGCTAAGGCGAAAAAATAAGTTCTGGGCAACCTGGCTACATAGCATTCTCCCAATTCTACACATTCATCTGTGCTGGAAACTCTAGCATTTCTAGATTCCCAAAGGCACCCCATACAGTACACTTAGTACTGCAGTGTGTCCACCCAGTGTCTTTTCACATTTACTTGTCTTACATAGCAAATATCACCCTTAACCACTATCAGATCATTTCCATCATTTATCCTTTTAACTAGGATAAATTTTGTTATCGATCCATCAAAGCACTGTAATGTTATTTTGGAAATGTTAACTTCAGAGCCAACTTTTCCATCCTGTCTGGTCCCTACAAGGCTTTGTTTACACCACCCCCCAAGCCTCGAAACCTATTTCCCAAGTCACAAAGGCAAAATCAGTCTCCCCAAGGTCACATGGAAACAGGACCCACAAAGGTAGGCACTTAAATCGACTTGTTTCCCACATATAATAGCATATTTCTGAGAGCCACTGACCCAAAAGGGCCTGGCGAATCCCTGTAGTTGTATTAAATAGCAGCTCATTACAGGTGCTGGGGACCCCAGCCAGGGAGGCAGGATTCGCTTAACAAGCGTTACTTGTCCTCCCTCGGAGCTGCCCTGCACTGCCAGGGCCCTGGGCAGTAGTACTCCCTTCTTTGCTTTTGGCACATGTCCCAAGCAGCGCATGTCGGCTCCTTGATCGGGACTCTTTCTCAGGTGGCACTCTGACTGCCCAAAGAGTCAGGCCTCCTGGCTTCCTTAGTGGCTGGGTAGAAAACGCTCCCTAGATTCTGGGCCCGGCTCCCTGGTCCCCTCTCTCCGTCCCTCACCGGGACGACAGATGCCTTCGTGTCGTCGCTGTGGCCACCGGCGGAAGGGCCCCTGCTCCACCGACCGCACACAGTGGCCTCGACCCTCGGGTCGTAGCCAGCGACCGAGACCACCAGCGGCTGCCCACTGCTAGGGCCCGTCGGGCCACACAGCCAGCCATGTCCCGCCCGAGCGCCCGCTCGGCTGCTGACACAGGGCCCGACCCGCGGCGGGGCGCCGTCCCGCCCCCGCCCCACACTGCCCCGCGCCTAAGCCCCTCCCCTCGCCCTCGGGCCCGCCCCCCGCGGCCACGTGGGCTCCTCCAGCTACATCCGGCGCCGGTGGGCGGAAGTCCGAGTTTGGGATCACCTGATCAGAGCGTGAGGCAGAAATGGCGTCTTCCTTGCTTGCCGGTGAAAGGCTCGTTCGTGCTTTGGGTCCTGGCGGAGAACTGGAACGGGAGCAGCTCCCCCGGAAGCTGCGTGCCCAGCTCGAGGCTGCTCTGGGAAAGAAACACGCGGGTGGTGATAACACCACGGGCCCCCGGCGCCTGGTTTCCTTCCGTCTGATCCGAGATCTGCATCAGCACCTGAGAGAAAGAAGTGAGAGGTCCCCAATCAAGAGTCTCCGCCTTATTTTCAAATCTAATCCCTTCTGAGTCGGTTTTTCCCCCTTACCGAGTTCTCATTTCTCATTTATCTAGTCCAAAAACCATCTCAAACCCTAGGTTTACCACTTCCATCTTAACTTCCGTGAAAATTCTTCGTGTGTGACAAAACGTATTTGCGTATTTTGTTGAGTCCTCTTTTAGATCATCTAAGTCCATGTGACTTTTTAAGAACTCGAGATTATAATCCAGTACTATCTGCCATATTGAGTTTCTCCATTTTGGGGCCATAAATCAGTAGTGAACTTACCTTGTTTGGGAAGTGATTTTTCCTTATATCTCAAATGCAAAGGTAGAAAATACAAGCCCCAGTTTAGGGGTGAGGGTAGGGAAACAGTAACCAAAACAACTATTGAAAGATCTGAACTGGGAGTCTCATCTAGTTCTAGACATTTTAAAGAAGGCATTTCTCTTCTTCAGACCTGTATACTTATCTGTTAAGGTAGGGAAATTGGCATGTAACATGTTTTGCCAGAATTAACATATCCTGGCCAGAAGTGCAAAGGGTAGATGAACAACTATTCAGACTTAAGAGAACCTTAGAAAAAGATTCTCTGATACAGTGTCCTCTGAGTGTTTAGCATCACAACCCAATCCTGTCTAGGACAAATCTATTGTTTTCACAGAAATAACCTACCATTGGTAGGGTAGTTGAAGACTGACAGTTAAAGTAACCTGTGTGACACTAAAAATACTTAGGTGGAATTGTTGTAGATTTTTTCTTAGTTGAAAATTATCTTGAGTAAAATGAAAAATAAATGAATAAACACAAGGAGAGAAAGTAATCACGAGACTGGGCATGGCACACATCTGAAACCCTAGCATTTGAGGGGCTGAGGCAGTAAGATTGTGAGTTTTGGTATAGATGAAGTACATGAGGACTCAAGAGACAAGTTATATCTTTATGAGCATAAGGTTAAACTGGTTAAATAATGAGTTCTGAGCCAGCCTAGTCTACATAATAAACCTTGTCTCAACATATATGTGGCCGGACAGTGGTGGCGCATAACTTTAATCCCAGCACTAGGGAGGCAGAGGCAGGTGGATTTTTGAGTTGGAGGCCAGCCTGGTCTACAGAGTAAGTTCCAGGACAGCCAGGGCTACACAGAGAAACCCTGTCTTGAAAAGCAAAAAAAAAAAAAAAAAAGTTAACAGGGATGGCCATGTTTTATTTGGGTTGAAATTACGGCCATCCCTATTATCATCTTAACTTTCCAGCCTCAGCTACTTGGGTAATTATGTGGAACGTTTTTCTTTCCAGATTCCAGGCTATACCTTCATGAACTCCTAGAAGGCAGTGAAATCTACTTCCCAGAGATTGTGAAGCCTCCTCGGGTATGTAAATGGATAGATCTGTGAGAGTTGGGTACAGGTTTTATTAATGAACGTTTAGGTTTAAAATCTTATATTTTAATTATTTGGAATAGCTGAGATATGGCTCAGTGGAAGATTACTTGACAAGGCCCTAGCACTGATAAATACATAAAATTTGAGGTCCAGTGAGATACCTCAATGAGTGGGGGCACAAGCATGGCAAGCAATGGGGATGCAATGCCCAGGACCCACATGGTGGAGGAAAAGGCTAACTCCCAAAGGTCGTCTCTTACCTCCACACGGGTACTGCTGCTTGGGTTTATGCTCATGTACAAAGGATTTTAAAAGAACAAAAACTATTGGGAATCCAAGATCAGGGAAAGAAGCCTTCACTGACAACTTTGGGAAACTGAGATTCAATAAACCATTTTCCAAAGCAGTGGAAACATAATAGGTATGCAGGTGTCCCAGCACCTTTAGGAGTACAGTGTGCTTTGGAACCAATGATTATGATATATCTTATAGCAAGAAATAGGTAAAAGAATATCATTCTTCTCGTGTGGCTGTTTTTGTTTAGAATCCAGAGCTAGTTGCCCGGCTAGAGAAGATTAAGATACAGCTAGCCAATGAGGAGTACAAGCGGATCACTCGCAATGTCACTTGTCAGGTAAGGGCCTACTGCTCTGTATACGTTCTAGAATACAGAGTTTTAAAACCAGCGATAGCCGTGTAATACACTCACCTTTAACCCCAGGACTCCTGTTGCAGGGGCAAATGAATCTCTGAGTTTGAGACCAACTAGAACCTGTCTTAAATAAGAAAAGAAAAATATGGGAATTCGAACTTGGTATCTATACTGTTCTAGAACTGTAAGAACCTGTGTTCTGTGTGGACCAAGAAGAGTCTTCAGTGTATTCACTGAGACTCTGGGCTTAGATGGTGACTGTTTTTTTTTGTTTTGTTTTGTTTTGTTTCGTTTTTTAAAGGTTAGTTGGTTGGTTGGTTGGTTGGTTGGTTTATTATGTATGCAGTGTTCTGCCTGCATGTGTGCCTGCAGGCCAGAAGAGGGCACCAGATCTTATTATAGATGGTTATGAGTCACCATGTGGTTGTTGGGAACTGAACTCAGGACCTCTGGAAGAGCATCCAATGCTCTTAACCTCTGAGCTATCTCTCCAGACCCGGTAACTAATTCTTTAATGTCGTGGAAATGGATATGAGCCGTGGAGCTTTTTTCTTTATTCAAGGAAGGGTTTTTGTGGCCCAGGCAGCTTCCCAAATTCTAGGATTACAGATGTGCCTATAGCGTCTTTTTCCTGACAGGACTTCTTTGGCATGTTTCTGCTATAACACAGGAAAGTAGGTGGGTCCTGGGAGCCTGAATCCTCTTCTTCTTCTTCTTCTTTTTTTTTTTTTTTTTTTTTTTTTGGTCTTTACAAGACAGAGTTTCTCTGTGTAGCCCTGGCTGTCGTGGAACTCACTCTGTAGACCAGGTTGGCCTCGAACTCAGAAATCCGCCTGCCTCTGCCTCCAATTAAAGGCATGAGGGGATTAAAGGCGCGCGCCACCACCGCCCAGCTGGATCCTCCTCTTTATGATCTAAAAAGCATCATACAAGTCCCAGGCTAAGGAACCCCAGAAGCGCAGAGTTAATTTGTTGAGAAATAGAAAGGGCCGAGGCTGGACTGGGTAATGAGATTTCTGAACTGCTCATTCTGAAATCATGTTTTGTTGTTTTGTTTTGTGTTTTGATTTTGTTTTTGTTATTTATTTACTCTCTTTTTCCCCAGGATGCACAGTGTGGAGGAACTCTCAGTGATCTGGGAAAGCAAGGTGAGGTGCTGAGAACCCAGGCTGCTCAGGCCCTCCCTACAACACCATTCTAGGATCAAGGCTAAGCTATTCAGACTTGGTCTCTGAAGAGAACACAGTAAATAGGGGAGGCGACTATGAGGTAATTAGTGCTCCCTGAGAATGCTGACCTAAATGTTTCTTCTCTGAACTGTTTCCAAAGTGAGGTCAGTGAAGGCTCTGGTGATCACCATCTTCAACTTCATTATCACAGTGGCAGCTGCCTTTATCTGCACGTACCTAGGAAGCCAGTATATCTTCACAGAAATGGCCTCGGTGAGTAGGCACTGGACAAGATAAGTGCCCCTAGTTGGCGCTAACAGGAAAGGGAAGATGTGTGTGATTAACCACACAGGTTAATCAGTTGGATATATTAATTCAATCAACAAGGGACATATTTAGCTTTCCAGTAATCACGGGGGTGGGTAGCAATTCCAAGAGCTACCTTTCCACAACTTCTTTTTTTCCCCAGTGTTTTTGAGACGGGGTTTCTCTGTATATCCCTGGCTGTCCTGGAACTCACTCCGCCTGCCTCTGCCTCCCAAGTGCTGGGATTAAAGGCATGGGCCACCACTTCCCAGCTTACCTCATCAACTTAAGGCAGTAGTTCTCAACCTTCCTAATACTGTGACCCTTTAATACAGTTCCTCATGTTGTGGTGACCCCCAACCATAAAATTATTTTTGTTGGTACTTAATAGCTGTAATTTTGCTATTACGAATCACAATGTAAATTTCTATATGCAGGATATCTGATTGCAACTGCTGTGAAAGGGTCATTTGACTCTCAAAGGGGTCATAACCCAGAGGTTGAGAACTGATGACTTTGGGACTGGAGTAGGGAATCTCAATCCTCATTAGAAGTGCTCAGGGCTTGCAGATTTGGGTGCTGGCCCACATCCCTTATCCCTAATTCTTCCCACCTGCAGAGAGTGCTGGCTGCATTGATCGTGGCCTCGGTGGTCGGTCTGGCGGAGCTGTACGTCATGGTAAGGGCAATGGAAGGAGAACTGGGCGAGCTGTAACTGGTGCTTCACCATCAGAGTCTGAAAGAAGTGTGGGGAGCCCCAGGCTCTCCATCGCCCATCGCTGACTCTCAATTAACCTGTGATGCTCTTTGTATTCAGCTCCAGTTAGTCAGAGGACCAGGCCAGGTTCTCCGGGGAGCCCTGTCTGCTGTGAATTTCCTTGGGGAGGAATAGAGGAGATCAGACAGTGTTTCTTTAAAACTAAAAGAACTGATCTCAGTAACTTCTGAATCCAGTGCCCATCTGCCTTTTCTGGTCCATTCTGGGGTCTGCTGAGTCTTGTTTTTCTTGTTAGAAGTAAGTAGAATCCAGGCCTGTCCCCCAAATGGACTATACTGCCTTCAACTGGCCCAATAGTCAGAAGACAAGCATCAGTAGACAAAAATCCAGTTGGTACAGGATGGCGGATGATAGAAACCAGGCAGCTAACTCTTTGTTGAAAGGGAAATGTTATCAGGCCATTTTCCAGAGGTCAAACGGCCTGAGAGAAATCAGATGATCAGCTGTGGCCCTCATGTTAAATGGAGCCAAAGATGTCTACATTGTCCCATTGTCTTTGTTAGGTTACACTTTTCAGAACTTAGATAAGTTAGAGAATCTGTTTAAGGCACTTGAAAGATGTTATTTATTCAATAAATATTTATCGTGTTCAGTGTATTTATTTTTGGTCCTATAAGAACACAAGCATAATTCAGTGAATTGCTCAATATCCGCCTTTGTTAGTGCCAGGGTTCTGCTGTACAGCTCTGGCTGGCTTCTGCCTCTGCCTCCGGGTCCTAGGACTCAGGCGTACGCCATCATGGCAGGGCTTGGAGGTCTATTTGTCCTGTCTCCCTCCCTCCCTCCTTCCCTTCCCTTCCCTTCCCTTCCCTTCCCTTCCCTTCCCTTCCCTTCCCTTCCCTTCCCTTCCCTTCCCATGTCTGTGTATGTGTACCATATGCATACAGGAGCCTGAGGGATGAGTAGAGAAAGTAGAATTAGCTACTGTGTGGGTGCTAGGACCTGCCCTCCGTCTCTGCAAGAGTTGTAACTGCTCTTAACCACTGAGCCCTCACTTCGTCCCTAAGCCCTCTGTTCCTCATTGTGGACTTTGTGTCTTAGATGTGCTCTTATACTCTTTTCTCTCTCCATTTTATAAAATATATTTTGCATCCTGATGGGAATATAAGTACAGGAACACATGTGCTGGAGTTTTCATATGGCGATCAGAGGGCAGCCTTCAGGAGTCCATTGTTGAAGTGGGCCTCTGGGTTCTGCTGCTGCACTGTATGCTCCAGGGTGCCTTTCCCGTTTCTGCATTGTAGAGGTGCTGGGATTGTAGATATGCACCACCACAGCTAGCTCTGGATTCTGCTCATCAGGCTTGTACAGCCGATGTTTTACCTACTGAGCCTTCTCTCTCTGGAGGGTCTGTTTGCCAAGCTTCTCATTAACTAGATCAGTAGACAGTTTGTCGGTTGTGTTTACCAGTTCCTGTTATTTGGGAGACATGTCAAATATAGGAGAGTGTAAGCAGCATTTTACAGTGTTTCTGATAGCCAGGCCTGTTGAAGGTTTGGGTCAGAAAGTCTCACACATTGTAGGGGGCGGGGTGGGGCAGGTTGGGGGTACTATGTTCCCTGTATACCACATTACTTACATATCCTTAAGTACCTGAATTTAAGTTGAAAGCCTTCCAAATGCTAGAGGTTTTGACTCCATCAGAATCTCTTCCAGCAGACTTTGACCAGCCTAGGGTATCTTAGTAAACTTGGGGTCCTTTGTTGGGAGGGATTGTCCACTAGATCGCAGCCCCTCCATGCAAGCTAACAAGCTTCTGTGGTATCAAGCTCTTACCAACAGCAGTTCTATGGACCATGCCAGGCACTGTGCTAACATATGGAGAGAGCACGGGACCTACCCGTGCTTTGTGTGTGTGATTAAGAGAAGCCACACTGCAGGGACCTTTCCATGCACACAGGCGGAGAGAATCCGCTGACCAGTTCACAGCACAGGAACGGGAATTCTCTCAGCCACTTCTCTCTCTGCCCTTCTTTATTCAAAGTACTCTACACCCAGGAGGCACATGGCAGGTGATCAGAGGGACAGGAAGTCTAGGCCTTACTAGTTACTCATGAGTTTCTCTATAAAGCAGCAGGAACTAGCATTTAATGGGTTTTTAACTATGTCACCACATGAAGCTCTTTTCTTACATTTTTCCCCAAATGGGGAATGAGTCTTCCCATCTTACTTTACAAACAAAATTTCAGAGTCCTAGTTACATAGCAGAGCTAGGGTTTGCCTGCAGCAAGGCTGAGCACAGGACTCATGCTTCTCTCTCCAAAGCAAAGCAGCTCCAGAGATGGAGGCAACCAGAATGTCCTGGAGGGCAAGCAGGCTGGTGTGTCCCCAGAGCCTGGGAGAGCTCTGAGCTCAGCAGAAAGCGGGACATGATTCCAGCGCAGTCTGTGACACCTGGCCCTATTTAGGGATTTGGTGATGGGAGATAAACTTCCCAGGCAGGCAGACCTCATCCCCATTAATTTGTGACACAACAATCCAGATTAAAGCAAAGAGTTTTGTTTTATTTGGGGATTTGTTGGTATTACGGATGACAGTGATACCAACCCCTCCCCCTTCCCCAGTTCTGTCAGGTTGTCCTCACAGCCCACATCAGAGGGCAGCCAATCTGATCTTTGGGGAAATTCAATCAACCTAAGATCCAGGCTTCTATTTCTGTAACTTTAATATCACTCTCTTCAAATCCTCAATTCTGATTAATTTGTCCAGGTGGCAGGAAGTTAGGCAATGGAACTCTGAACCATGAAAAGTGTGGGTCCCAGCAGTCCAGTTCCCTTCCCCTGGCACACATGTGAGGGCCTGAAGGGCCCTCTTAGACTGGTGGCTGCCCCTTTAAGGAAAGAGACCATTCAGCTAGGATAATAGGAGTTTGGGGCCCAAACCTGTCAGTAAAGGAGGAAGATATGGTCCCTTACCCTGAGAGTACCATATGCCCACAAGAGGATCAGAGTGCCAGGGTATAGGAGCCAGGCTCCAGTCACTGCACAGGACCTCAGCTAGGCAGGTTGTGGGTGGGGGTCCCTGAGCTAAACTGTTAAGAGAACACTCCCTGTGAAGAAGAAGCAGAGTTTAGCCGGGCGGTGGTGTTGCACACCTTTAATCCCAGCACTTGGGAGGCAGAGGCAGGTGGATTTCTGAGTTCGAGGCCAGTCTGTCTACAGAGTGAGTTCCAGGACAGGCAGGGCTACACAGAGAAACCCTATCTCGGGGAGGGGGAAAAAAAAAAAAAGAGGCAGGGTTCTCTTATGTGCTCTGTCCTAGGAGAAACGGTGCACTGCAAGGCCAAGGCCAAGTCTTAGAGGCTCTACACCTAAATTAAGAGTGGTCTACATTGGTGACGATGGCGGAGGAATAGATAAGGTCAGACAGATTGCCCAGTGAGGTCTGAGGAACAATTTGCTCTAAAGAGTGAACCCCTGAAGCCCCGCTTGTCCCCCGTGGGGCTGCAGCTTTAGCCCCTGACCAGCTCTGCCCTGGGCCCAGAATGGGGGCGAGGCAGGAGGTCTGTGCTGGGCATGCTGACGTATGCTGAGCGGGACTAGTAAGGTGTAGAGGATGGCTTGGTGATCCAGGGTCCCAAGGTAGCTGGGGAGTGTCTGGAAGAGAACAGGAGTTTGGGGGAAGGTCCAGCCTGGTGTTAAGGGCCCCTGGCTTTCTGTCCTTGATCCTCTTGGCTCGGCGGTTCTGGAACCACACCTGATAGGGAAGATGAAGGGATGGATCTTGGCACCAGCACAGCTTTGTGGGACAGAAAAAAACAAAAACAAACACAAACAAACAAAAACCTGAGGGCAGGATTCCCAGAGAGCAGAGGCTGTTGAGCCCAGAAACTGACTGTGACTCACCTGGATCTTGGCTTCAGGAAGGTGAGTTACCTGAGCCAGGTGCTCGCGGGTGTGGATGTCAGGATATGGCCTAGCTGCAAATACCCGTTCCAGCTCCAGCAACTGCCCGACACTGAAAGTGGTCCTCTTTCTCCGATGGGGACCCAACCCGCTGGCACAGCCTGTGGGCCAGGATGGGAATCAAACCAAGACTCCTGCAAGAGCTTCCACCCAGCCTCTGCAACCCCTACCCCTTCCCCTCCACCCTTTCCCCACCAGGTCACCTGAAGATGCCTCCCCAGGACTGGCCATGGAGCTGACACAGGACGAGGGGCCAGAGGTCCATGCCAGGGCTATTTCCCACACCAGACTTGAGCCTTAGGGTTTTAAGCCGTTCAGAGTGGGTGGCTCCACCTCTAGAGGGAGACTTGGCATTCATTCAAGGGAGGTTGACCAGTGGGAAACAGGCGAGATGGGGGTTGATAGAGATCTGGGCTGGACCAGATGCACACCAAGAGGCAGGCCACGCCTCCCTCCTCGGACCTCAGCCTTTGACAGTCTGCTTTCAATCCTGTACTTTGTGAAATTCTTCCCTCCAACTACAGAAACCCAGGGCTTCGACTGTGCCCTAAAATCCCCAGTGCACCGGCCTTGGCTTCCTTCAGGGGAGAGAAGGTGGATTCCTGCTCCACTCTGAGGACCAGGCAGTGAAATTGACTAGTATGAAGATGCTGTTGGAGTGGCCACCTGTCCGCGGGGCTAGGGAACAGATGGCACCACCAGCTTGCCCACGGGGCTGCTGATCCAGCACCCTAGAGCCAGGGAAGGTTCCACGGGTGAACCAGGGGTTCCCAAAGACATTTACACCTACAGCATCCGCTTCGTGAGGGTGCTCTGAGCTGCTTTACTGCGAGGGAGGAGTCGACTGCCATGTCCTTCCTGTCCATGCCCTCCCCCTCTCTCCATCCTATGCCCAGGACAGAAACTTGGAGAAAAGCCCCCATTAGGGTTCGTGTTGTGGGTGTCCGCCCCTCTGTTGTTCAGGAGTTAACTGCATCACAGATTCATGACTGACAGCAAAGCTGAGTTGAATTCCACCCTCCTGTTTCTCATGTCCTTCGAGGGCCTGGTTAATTCCATGGTCAAAGAAGCCTCACCCGGTGGGGGTGCGTGGGAAACTGACAGACGGCAGGGCCTCAGAAGGAAGGGCACTCTCACAAGCCCCCAGTGTCTCTGACTTAGGAAGAGCACCTGAGCCCAGTGAGGGTCTTCTCTGTCCCTCAGTCAGTCCTGAGATCCCCGCTTGCCCTCCTTTGGGCAGGGCTGCCTGCCCACACTATTCAGGACAGTAGTCTTAAACTCGGGGCCAACAGACTTTATTGGGCTGGGAGAGAAGGGCTGGAGACAGGCTCCGGAGGCTTAGCTGTGGGCTGGTTTCTACTTCTCAGAGGCCGGACAGCCCAGCCAGTACTGGGCAATGGAGCGAGGGTAGGGAGGGTTCACGGAGTCCACACGCCGTGTTCTAAGGTTGACTCGGTAGTACTTGTCTGAAAGGGAGAATGGAAAGGGTATGTGAGATTCTGCCTGGGCCTGTCCACTGGTCCCAAGAAGGAAAACGGCTTTTTCTCAGAAGAGAAATTGAACATCCACCAGGCAGATAGGGGCACTATCTACAGGCTGTGTTCAGCACCCAGGAACCAGGACCTGCAGGAAAGGCCTAGCCAAAACCAGCCTAAGGAGTAGAAGGGGCTCCCACCTCCAGAGAAGAAATAGACGCTCTGAATGGGCTCGCAGGTGGCAGGCACGAGCCAGTTCACATCATAATCATAGCTGTTGTAGGTTCCTAGCCCACTCTCTTCGCTGGAGAACAAAGAGAACCAGAGCGAACGCGATGGACGACGGGAGTTCAGGCTGTGGCTGCGGCTGTGGCTGCGGCCACGCCCTCGGCGTGAACGGTAGCGTTTTCGGCTTCGACGCTTAGACTTCTGTTTTTTGGCCTGGACAGGGCGTAGTGTGGAGCCAGTGATGTAGATGCGGCCGGCCATAGCAGCATCCACTTTCCCTGGCACACCATGCCAGTCCCGGCTGATGAATTGGGGTTCTCTGGCTCCATCTATAACAGGGAAGGGGTTAATGTACTTTGAGGATTCGGGCTTCGATTTCTCCAGCAAGGCATTATATCTATCTATCTATCTATCTATCTACCTACCTACCTACCTACCTACCTATCTACCTTGTTTGTTTTCTTTGAAACAGGATCTCAGCTTCTACCATGGCCGGTTTGGAACTCACTATGAAGACCAGGCTGGCCTCTTAACTCACAGAGATCCAATTGCCTATGACTCTGAGTACTGGGACTAAAAACTTGTGTCACCACACCCAGCTCCAGTAGGATCTTTAGAGCTCATTTGCTATGCCTTGCCTAAGACATACAACTCAGGACCCAGGGCCCAGCCCTCAGATTCCCTGTCTGGTGCTTTTTCCTGTCCTCTTTCCACTACACGCCCTTATATCTCTGCCCCTCCCAAACCCCTCAGCTGCAGCCCCTCCTTCTGCTGTGTTACGCAAAGTCCAAGGTATGGGGTCCAAATGGAGCCAAGCCTCACCCTCCCCAAAGTCAACAGAAGCAAAGTCTAGCCAGAGCAAACAGCTCTTGATCGATGGTGCCAAAATTCCAGGCCCTTGGCCCTGAAGCCCCCACTATCACACCCCAGGCCCACTCCAAACCCACTTCCCAGAGAAAAAAGCCAGGCTTGCCCCTCCCTCCATACCAGAGGATCTGCCCCAGAAGAGGAGTTCAAAAATGTTCTCCCAGCTATCCCGCTGAAGCAAGGCGAAGTGTTCAAACACAGCTGACAGGGAGCTTCCTTCACACTCCTCCTGGCTGGGCTGTTGCTGGAATTCATACTCCCAGTACTGCTTTCCTGAGCGGCAGAACAGCGAGCATCAGGAGGGATCTGACTAAGGCTGGCGAGCAGAGAGGAATCATGGGATAGTACAGGGACTCCACCACCTGCCCCCTTCTCCTCCCACCCTGAGTACCCTTGAAGAAGTAGACCCTTTCCCGGCCACTGTAACGGTGGGCAGGAAGGGCTAAAGCTGCATCAACATTGTCTGGTATGCCACTGAAGCCTTCAGAAATGTTTCGGGGATAGCCAGGGTCCAGAACACCATCCTCAAAGCGCCAGTACTGACTACCCTGAAAGGCAGAGGTGAAAATGGTGAGGACATACTACTGGGCACAGAAGCAGGCCTATATCCTAAAGTGGCTGTCCTCAGCTCCTGGAGCCCCTGTCTTCACAGCACCCAGCACTTCCATGACACCCTTTACCTTGCCTCAGACTTAGGTCTGGTACCTTGAACAAGTAGGTCTTCCCCTGACAGTTGATGCGAGTGAAGGCGGCATCGATGGGGCCCTCAATGCCCCAGACATCTTGGATGAGTTTGGGGTACCCAGGCCTCACTGCCGTCTCGTCTAACTCATAGCAGTACTGCCCTAGAACAGGGGAAACTGTGTTAGAAGCAGATGAACGTACGGCAGATCCTACCACCATCAGACCTAGTCATAGAGTCACCTCGGAAGGCAAAGACGGAACCATTCTTGAGGTCCGTGAAGGCATCAAAGGGCTTTCCACTACACAGCTCTTCCTCTGGAAACTCAGAGGTCCCTTGATCAGTGGTGTCAGGCCTGACACCCTGTTGCCCCACTTCAGGACTTAGGGTGCTTGGCTCTTCCTCAGGCTCTAGGAAGGCTGTTGGCTTTGTAGTTCCTTCAGTTCGAGGCTTTAGGTCACCGTGAAGAGAGGTGGTGCTCTCGGGGGGCACACCAGTGTCAGTATCGTTCTTGGTCTCCTCCCGGTAGTCATAGCTCCAGTAATCATCTTCTGGCATAGTAAACACATCCCCCCGAGTCACTGCAGGCAGAAGGGGGAGTAGTGAGTGTCCAGTTGTGGCGGGAGCCCCAGGCCCGCCCACCCGAGCCCTGAGCTCACCTTGGGGCTTGCACTGCTCCATGTAGTCAGCACAGCAGCTCTGATAGTACGTGCAGAGCTCATCACACTGACACTTCCTGCTGGCCTCGAACCCCTGAGTGCAGCGGCCCTTGCAGGACTCTATGGGAGGGAATATCAGATTTATAGCCCAGTCAGGGGCACCTGCCCACCCTGCACTACCCTAGATACCCACCAATCCCCTCCCACACCTTGGTCAGCCAGAGAAACCCACGCCAGCAGGGCTAGTATGAAAAAGGGCCTGAGAGGTGCCATGGCAGGCCTCCAGCCCATGGCCTTGGCAAGCTGGGCTCGGAGCTTCTGGAGTCTCACTGTCCGGCCTGGGAAAAGAATCAGACTGAAGAAGAGTTCCTATTTTCCTGGGTTTCTGCCTTTATTTGCTCATCCTCTGGCTCCACCCCATTCCCCTCCTCCAAACACAGCTGCAGCAAAGGGTCACATTCCCAGAACCCCAGCCCCAGGAGAGCTGGGAAAGAGAACCCGTGCCAAGACCAGAGTCAGTAGGGTCATGGGCAGGAGGGATAACACGCTTAGTTGGGAAGGTGGAAAGAAAGCGCGTGTTGTCACCCTCTGAGCCAGTTACATTAATCTCCCTGAGCCTTACTTTTTATAAAATGGGACCTTGGTGCCTTGCCTCATCAGGTGTTGAGAGATTCCATGAGCTAGAACAGACAAAATGTTTGGTGCCTGGGGTAGCTTCCAACTCATTCCCATAAGCAGTAATCGATTTACTGTTTGATCAGGCAGGCACATCCCTGCCTGATTAAGTGTTTGTCCCATCCTACCCCCACTTCACAGTTGGATATTTAGGGCAAGAAGGAGGGTGGGGAGGAGAGCTGGCAAGCACTCTGGGGAGGTCTTCTCTTCTTAAAAGAACAAAGCTTCATTTCTAGCCTCTCTCCACGCTCGGTGTCACAGCATAGGAAGTAGTGACTCCTAACGCTTTGGGCCAGAGTCCATTCCTTTATTTTTTTTAAACTCTAGATTTATGTTTTGTGTTCAAGTGTCTGCTCACATGTGTATATGTGCACCACATGCATGCCTTGTGTCTGTGGAGGTCAGAAGAGGGCTTTGAATACCCTGGTACTGGATGGAGTTTTGAGCAATTATGAAATGTCATGTGGGCGCTGAGAATCAAACCCGGGTCCTCTGCAAGAACAAGTGCTCTTAAAGACTGAGCCATCTTTCCAGTCCCAGAGTCCATTCCTGAGACTTCCACTAATCCGTTGATCTTCAGTGGACCACTCCTGGCCCCACCTTCAATGACCTCATTTCTAAAAAATGGACTCATTGGGCATGCTCACTGGTGTAGAGTGCCAGGCTTTGAGCCAAATTTCAGGCACCGGCACGCTTCCGAAGCCCCTAAGTTTTCTGTTCCATAATCACAGGTGAGCGTGCCTTTGGTGTCTCTTCTCTATGGACCGCACTACTCTCAGCGGCAAAATGAAACACTGAATTTTACTCCCTACAGAGGTGTGAAACCTAAGTGGAAATCAGTATTAAAGGGCATTAAGAATCTCAACTGCGATTCTTTAACCATCCGGAGGGGACGTGGATACATTCAACCAGCTTGCTTCCACATTATGGGGGGCCGGGCGAGCGGTGGGAAACGGAGGACTGCTCTTTACAGCCCTTTCTACTATGACTTGCACACCACCAAGGGGAGACTAGGGAGAGGAGGCGGAGCCAGGAGTGGGCGTGGCTGGAGACCAGGGTGGGGCTTGCGCCTGCGGCGGGGGGCGGAGCCTGTGAGACCTAGAGGCGGGGACCGCTACTCAGAGGCGTGGTTGCTGTAGAGCATCTCAGCTCCACGGTGCTGAGGCTGGAGCTGCGCTTTGTTCTGGGCACCAGCGTCTCTACTACTCTCCCGCGTCCGGTCCATGCTTCTCTCTTCCTGCATTCCCTTCCTAAGCCGCTGAGTCCTCGAGTTGCCCTTCTCCTTCTGCTTCTAAACTTGTGGCCCAGCACCCTTACCAGGTCCTGGTTTTTTGCTTTCTCCTCCCAAAGCCGGGGTCGCTCCGCCAGGCCCCGCCCCTCCAGGCCTGGCATGTCCCCTGCTGCCCAGCACCCATGGTCCTGACGCTGCTCTTCTCCGCCTACAAACTGTGCCGCTTCTTCACCATGTCAGGCCCACGGCCGGGCGCCGATCGGCTGACAGTGCCGGGACCGGATCGGAGTGGCGGCGCCAGCCCATGGTGGGCTGCGGGCGGTCGCGGGTCTCGCGAAGTGTCGCCCGGGGTAGGCACTGAGGTGCAAGGCGCCCTGGAGCGTTCGCTGCCTGAGCTGCAGCAGGCGCTGTCCGAGCTGAAACAGGCAAGCGCGGCGCGGGCTGTTGGCGCGGGCCTCGCCGAGGTCTTCCAGCTGGTAGAGGAAGCCTGGCTGCTGCCGGCCGTGGGCCGCGAGGTGGCCCAAGGTCTATGCGATGCTATACGTCTGGACGGTGGCCTCGACTTGCTGCTGCGGCTGCTTCAGGCACCGGAACTAGAGACCCGTGTGCAGGCCGCGCGCTTGCTGGAGCAGATCCTGGTGGCTGAGAACCGGTGAGGGAGAGCGCGGTGAGGTGTGGGGCGGCCAGGGCAGTGGAGGTGGTTGGACATGGCATCCCATTGATGATTTCGCCTTAAGCCCATAGTTCTCCCCTGCATCTGGGTGTCTTTCTGTGTTACACTCTCACCAGTCCAGCCATGACATCATTCTGCAGCGTCTGATCAGGAACAAAGTTTTTTTGTTGTTTTTGTTTTTGTTTTGTTTTTTGCTTTCCTGGGATGAAATGGTGGGGGCAGAGGAAACTGAGGTATCTTCCCTTCCTCTGTACATGGAAATAGACTATGCTTGACTGCTTCTCCTTTGCCTACATCCTGTGACCTTCCTTGAACTATTCTGAAGCCTTTGGAGGGCTCACTTTCCAGATCTGGTGCCCGAGCAAAACAGGCTGTCACACTTCTATTCTCGCTGAAATCTCAGACTCTCAGCTCAGAATTTTTAGAAGAGTCATTTTCAACACGCAGCCCTCACACGTATCGCAGGGTGTTTTCTCTGTCATTTTCGATCACCTTTGTGGAAATTACACAACTGTCAAAAACGCACAAATAGTGCGACCCAAGGTAGGGTTCTGCTTTCTTTCTTTCTTTCTTTCTTTCTTTCTTTCTTTCTTTCTTTTTTGTTTATTTGTTTTTTTGTTTTTTCGAGACAGGGTTTCTCTGTGTAGCCCTGGCTGTCCTGGAACTCACTCTGTAGACCAGGCTGGCCTCGAACTCAGAAATCCGCCTGCCTCTGCCTCCCAAGTGCTGGGATTACAGGCGTACGCCACCACCACCCGGCTCTTTTTTTTTTTTTTTTTTTTTTTTGGTTTTTTGAGACAGGGTTTCTCTGTATAGCCCTGGCTGTCCTGGAGCTCACTCTGTAGACCAGGCTGGCCTCAAACTCAGAAATCCGCCTGCCTCTGCCTCCCAAGTGCTGGGATTACAGGCGTGCGCCACCACGCCCAGCTTGGGTTCTGCTTTCTTAATCCCTCTCATCCAACATCCGCTGTCCTGACTGAGATAGGCCATGAGTATGGAGAACTGGAAAATGGAGTAGGTGCTCGCTGAGTGTGTTGGGGCCCAGTTTGGCTGGTGTGGGCTTGGTATGTGGGTCAGGAAGCTAGAACTGGTGGTACCTGTGGAAAGTGGGTGCAGGAAGCGTGATGCAAACATACCGATATGTTTTCAAGAATGAAAATGACTATCCTCACTTATTGACAGCTCTGAGAGAGTAATCTCTATCTAGTGTACAAGTCCCCAAACAGTTGGGGGGGGGTGCCTTTTCAGGACCAAGGACAGGGACAAGTCCCGCTCTCCCTCATGCTCGTTTCCAGATCCCAGGAGATCTGTTTTCATCTGTCCGGACAAGACTGGAAGGGCGAGAAGCGAGAAGGGGGGGACACACGGGGAATGTGCTCCTCCTCCATCGGTCCGCCTCCTCGATGCCTCTTTTTGCCATCCAATTCTGACAGTTCTGGATTGCCCCAGGGTGCGGCTGCAGCCACTTCCCGGAATCCTAGCTCACTGTCTCTCACCCCTGAACTGTCAACAGTGTAGGGCTCTTCATCTCTGGTCCCATAATACCCAGTGAGGGCACCGCCTAGCCAGAAGCCCTCTAAAATCACAAGCTACCCCCACAAGGGGACAGGATGAGTACAGGGAACATATCTCTGAGGAAGATAAACGGCTTCCCCTTAGAATATTGAATGAATAATGGAGGAGACTATTTTTAATATAAGGAAAGAAAGCTGTTACACATAAATTCAAAACTTGCAAAAGTGTACAAAAAATGGTATAATGATAAAAGTTCTCAACAAATCCTCTCCTGTGGAGGAAAACTATTGAACAAGCTTTTTGTTCCAGAGAGAAACGGGGCACATACGAGCATTTGCACACATAAATACACACATAAATATATATGTATATATTTGAATATATATGAAAAATTATATAGATATAGGTAGCCTTACTTGGCAGCTGGGATTTGAAACTAGGCCTGTGAACCTCCAAAGATTATGGCAATTTCATTAGACCCACAATCTCAGAGAACAAACCTGGGAGGAGAACTTACAGTTTTCCACAACTATCCACAGCTTTAACTTCAGGAAGGTGTCTGGACATAGGAAAAGATGGGGCCTGAAGGCTAAGACTTGGAGGTCAGAATAAGGTTCCAGCTGTGAACTGATGTTCCAGAGTAAAGCCCTTCACTTCCCTGGACCTTAGCTTAGTCCTCTGAAGATGTTTTAGGTGAGATGGCTTTGTTTTTATGTGTATGAATGTGCTGCCTGCATGTATGTCAGTGTACCATGTATGCACAGTACCCATAGAGGTCAGAAGAGGATGTTAGAACACATGGAACTGAAGTTATAGAGGATCGTGAGCAACCATGTGGGGTCTGGACATTAAGAGGATCACCGCCCAGGTCCTCGCAGGCGGTGGTGGCGCACGCCTGTAATCCCAGCACTCTGGGAGGCAGAGGCAGGCGTATTTCTGAGTTTGAGGCCAGCCTGGTCTACAGAGTGAGTTCCAGGACAGCCAGGGCTATACAGAGAAACCCTGTCTCAAAAAACAAAAAACAACAACAAAAATAAAAATAAAAATAAAAATAAAAATAAAACCAGGTCCTCTGGAAGAGCAGCCAGTGTTCTTAACCCCAGAACCAACTCTCCAGTTCTGAGATGATTTCTTGTGTACATTCTAACCCAGATAGCCTAGGAGTTTAACTAGTCCAAAGTTAAGATGAAGGATTTTTAATTCAGAAAGCCTGTGACCTTGGACATGCCATGACTTCCCTTTGACCTTAGCTTTCCTCCTTTGTAAAAGGAGTACCTGAGTTCCAGAATCCAGGGTGAATAGATAGTTGAGACCCATTTATCCACTTGCAGGTTGGCTATAGAAGGGCTGAGTGATAAGGGCAGCAAAATTTTGCTGCTCTAACAGCATGTCCAGGACTTAGCCAGACTATGCATTGTACACAAAAGTACAGGCACTGTGGCTACTGTGGCATCCACAGAGCAAGAATTCTGTTGCTGGGTGAGTCAGTGAGACAGGAAATCTGGAATATGGCAGCTTCTTGCTACTCTGATGGCCTCCGGGACCTGCCTCGGGCATATCC